>OY744537.1:70086094-70128594 GCA_963556195.1 Sepiola atlantica | reverse complement strand
ATGTGAATTCTGCCCATTCATTTTTGTCAACCACTCACATGTTTTCATTTTCGTACGAACAGACAAACTCCCCAAACACCAAAAAATTTTAATAGTAGATAAATAAATCGAAAATTTATTTGAATTAAAAAATACAATAATATTAAATGAAATAATTTAATTAAGAAATAAAATCCACCATAATACATTTCGGTCACTTAGTAAATAAGTCAGCCATTTTAATCTTTTGTTAATAGTAAAAAAATTACTTTGTGATTCTTTTCATATGGAAACATTTAAACTGTGAATAGAAAGTTATTTCTAGCTTTAAAAGTAAATATGCATGTATTAAAAGTTTTTAAATCTATTTATATCAAATAATTTTTTAAATTGGAGATGGAAACACCGTTACCGCTACAAAATAAATTATAGTTTTATAATAATTTCGTTCAATCAATTATTTAATTAATACACTATACTATTTTAGCGTGACTCCTACCCTTTATAGTCTTAGACGACAATGACGTCTTTGGGAATTTACCAAGAACCATTCTGACAATATACAGGGGTTGGCCAAAATAATAGAACCAGCTTGTGAATTTTGTATCAATTTTAAAACACCTATAAAATTTGAAATAAATTACCAAGTTGTTGATTTTAATTTTTTTATGGTTATTATTATTGTCCTGGATTGATTGGTTAACTTTATTTTTTTGTTTCGGATACTGCATATTAGTAAAAATATTAAATGACAGATCTATCAGATTAAAAAAAAAGCAGATTGTTGGTGCCTATATGACATGTGCTACTGACCCGGAAGTGGCTGAGATGGTGGCCGTATCGAGATGAACTGTCTCGAAGGTGATGACCGCCTATGGAAAAGAAGATAAAACCTCCTCCTTTAAACAAATTTCTGGAAGAAAGCCGAAGCTGTCTGAAAGAGATCACATAGCCCTTGTAAGGGTTGTGAAAAAAAGAGCACAAAACGATGGCACCCAAAATTACAGCAGAGCTGAACAATCATCTGGATAATCCCGTTTCAATAAAAACTGTTCGCTGAGAGCTTCACCAGGCTGGATTTCATGGGAGGGCTTCAATCAGAAAACCGCTGCTTTCGAACACAACTGTTGAAAAACGTTTGGAGTGGTGTAGCAACGTCAAATATTGGCCCCAGAGCAGTGGAAGAATGCTATTTTCTCAGATGAATCATCCATTGCTCTATTTCCAACCTCTAGCCGTGTGTATATTTGGAGACAGCCGAAAGAAGCATTAGACCCAGAATTCTTTATCCTAAATGTTAAACATGGAGGTGGATCGATAATAATTTTGGGGGAGGTTTATCTGGGAAATCTGCTGGTCCTATTATTTACCTTAATGGATCAAATCGATAGCCAAAATTATTTGAAAGTGTTGGGAGACCAAGTTCATTCTGTGATCAGCGAACTGTTTGCAGACGGAAATGTCATCTTTCAGGATGATAATGCTCCCATTCACACGACAAAAGTTGTAACTAAATAGCACGAAGAACATTCAAGTGAAGTAGAGAATCTAATCTGACCACCACAATCCCCAGATTAAACAACTATTGAATATTTGTGGTGTATTTTAGAAAGGCAAGTGGAAAACCGATACTCTTCTACCTCATCATTGGAAGAACAGGAAATGGTTTTAGCTTAAGAATGGTACAAAATTCCTCTAGAAACCATTCAAGCGTTGTATGAATCCATTCCACGTCGCATTCAATCAGTTAGTGATGCAAAATCGTATTAAAATAAATTTATGCAAAATCGTATTAAAATAAATTTATGCAATCGTATTAAAATACATCTCTGGTGATACCAGATCAGGCTGCCCTGTGGCTCCCTGAGACGAAATTCACCTACATTGACGTTTTTTTTTTTTTTTTTTTTTTTTGTAAAACTTAATTATGTTCCACAAAACCAAAAACAAAAACAACAGCCCCTCTCCCTTTCTCCCTCCCCTTTTTTATTTTATTTTTAGAACTTGAAGCATAAATCTTTTACTATAATGACCAGATTTGGCATTAAATAACCCAAAAAGGGTTGATATGCCGTAAAACAAAACTACCAAACCAAAAACGATGATTAAACATTTGAAGATATAAAGAACTTGAAGCATAAAAACTTTTACTATAATGACCAGATTCGGCATTAAATAACCCAAAAAGGGTTGATATGCCGTAAAACAAAACTACCAAACCACCTAAAATACATCTATTTAAAATTTTAAGGTGTTTGCATTATTGTGTCCAAGCCGTATATATAGGTGATAAACTCATTATAAATGTTATCTTATAACGATGGAACAAAAATGCATATTAATATGAAAATACATTAAAGCTAAAGAGAATAGAGTGGTGATTAGTTTGCAAGTTCTAAGTAAATAAATGAACAGAGTTTATGTAAATGGGAAATTGAGAAAAGCGAAATTTTATAACAAAACATTTTTGTATCTATAAATTTATAAACATATAAAAGTTATTTTCAATTAAAAAGTATTCATTTAGAAAAGTTTATGCAACTCGTTTTTGATAAAGAAAGTTCCGTGAATCAGTAGATAGGATGATTAGAAATGTGTATGTAATTGTGTTTGTAGTGTGAGTAATATGCGGGTGTGAGTAATACGCAGTGTGTGAGTAATACGCAGTGTGGCACTGTGTATGTATGGACCTACTTTTGTTCTGTTAGCGTATGTGAGTGGGTAGCAATTTGCTATTGTTTGCCTAAATCGCCCTGTACTCTTTTTAGTGTGTATGGTTGAAAGAACCGATCTGCGTGTGTTTGAATGTTCCTTTCGTCCTCCGGCGAAAGGAACGGAGGTTGACCATACGTTCTGGCTCTCTTCCTGTGTCAATCGGTCTAGATCTGATTTCGTTAGTCCAGTTTCCTGTTTTTATTAGGATTTTAATTTGGCATGGGCTTCCTAGTTTATGTTTCAAAACGAGCTGGAATTATTTTAATTGTCCGAAAATGAAGAGTTAGCGACCGCATGCGAAAATTTTGACTTGCTTTTTAAAGCGAAGATTGGAGAGTATCTACACGAAACGGAAGAAATGAAGGGAGTGGCTATTCAAGCCAGTAGCTTTTTGGCATTCGTTCGAATCGCATCTCCATTTCACCACACCGTAATAATAAAATTTATCTTTCAGAATCCTATTTAAAAATAATTTTGTAAAACAAACAAACAAACGACATAGTTAAAAATAACAAAAAAAATTGAAAGTAAAAAAACTTCCGAGCAACACTGGGTAACTATATATAATTTGCCTAAATGTGTATGCTCGCCTAACTACAACTTGGCTTTGCCTCAGGAACAAAACGTTTTAGAGAAAAAGTAATACCATATTTAGAATAGGCGATAAAAGAAAAATATAGGTGAACAGTATATCCCCTCTTTCCCCCTATCACTGTTTCTATCTTCCCTTAGATCATCCCCTCTTCCATTGCTCCTCTATCTTGCTCTCAATTTTTTAATTATTTACCCCATTCAGCTCTTCTAACTGCTTCTCTGTCAATCGCTTTTATTTACTCCAGTCGCTTTTTGTGGCAACATCTACAGCGCACGCTGGCAAACAAGCAGGCAACATAACATACGAGCAAAATTCGAAGTTTTATAAGTTTTATATTTGCTGGCTTCACAAGCTCGCTATCGTTTCACAAAGTTCGCTACCCGAAACAATTTAAACATTAATAAAAATAATAAACATTTCATTCATACCTTGGTTGTAAACACGAAACAAAACCTTTCTCATTTATTAATATAGATACGTAAGCGTTAATATTTTGTTAATTTTGATACAATTTTATATCTTTTAAATGTAACCGTAAAGCAAGTAATACGTGTGCCTTTTCAGTTGCAATTCAGAAATAAATCGCAGCTTGTTCAAGATCAAAACAGAAACATTTGAAGACAAATGCTAAATAGTTGCCCTGGAAATAAAGCAATATTACGAAACAGAACTATTTGTTATGAGTTAAAAAACAATAACAAGTAGTTAATTATTAATATGTCTTTTTTTGCCAAACCAATATGCAAATTAGTTAACCTTCAGAATGATACAGAATACACAGAAGCAATATATGAAAAAGATGGGTCGTCTATTGTGTTAAATTGAATTAACTTGAAATAGGGTATCTTGAATTTACCGTTAGTGCGAGAAATTGGCACATCTGTCGCATTTATTCATTCAGATACTAGACCCTTCGTGTCTAGAAGGTTCGTCTAGTATATATATATATATATATATATATATATATATATATATATATATATATATAGTCAATGTGCACGTGTCGTCTATGTTCTCTGTTTTAATGATGTCATCCCTTGGTACTTTATTAGTTATGACGTCATAAAAGATCTGACCGAAGTCATCCTCCAGTTTTAATGGATGATGTTATCTCTTTTGTGACATCATACTTTTGTGACGTCATTCATTGTGCAGTGGAGAAAAAAGTTTTGACAATTACATAGTCACCCTCACTATCCATTTGGTTACTGAAGCGCACATCCAACGATATAATTTTAATCAACAAGCGAATCCAATTACATCTATTCAATCACATACCAACAGTGTGAGACCCTAAAACATAAAACTGGGAATGTGTGTCAGAAAAGAAAACATTGTTATGTAATAGGGAAATTGTTGCGTAACTATGTATCGAATATCTACGTGTAACCACCTCAAAGTGACTCATGAGGCACAACCCCGATAAAACTTCAAATACGTATATGCGATTTTAAGAATTTTAAACCATATATATATGGAAGAATTCAGATATTACTTTAGAGCGTTTTCCAACATTTCAGCCTCGTCCGACTATATTAGGGGGCGAAAAGGAGAAGAGGGCAGTAAAACATAAAGTAATATGGAGTTATGAGCATAGTCAAAATGTTCATAGTAGTGATCCTCGTTCGATCCCGAGTAACGTCGGGTATTCCTGCTAGTACATTATATGTCTTGTATCTCTATCTGTCAATCTGTCTCTCAGTCTTGTGGAGGGGAAGCCAATATCAAAAGGAAGAAACGGGGATTTCAAAAGCCAGCGCCCGAAAAGATGAGCATTCTGGCCTACAAAAATGCCTGGGCAGCCCCATCGGCATGCCCCGGTAGCGGTGCCTCAGGCAGTAAGCGATAAACTTACTCCACCCCAAAGAGGGAAGGTAAAGCCTGGGAGGGTGGACCCCCTAGAACTGCACAGGACAAACCCACAGACCGGCGGAATCAAGATCCGAAGGCCAAGACGATACCGGTCTATAGGGTGTAGTATCCATCGGAACATATACTACACTTTGATCTTAGCCGAAAGGATAAGAATCAACAACTTATTAATACAATGAAACTTAAGTTCGCGAAGAAAGAAAGTTCAAAAGTGCCCAAGAAACGTTCCTGATAGAAAGAGTTGTTTCGTGCGTAAAAAGAACTTGAGTACTCATGTTTGTTTCCGCTTACTCCGTGTTCTTTCACATGTGCGAGACTGTTTCACTTCACAGTATTATATGTTGGTGCTGTTTTTAGTAGTCTGTGAAAGTCTCTCATTACGTCTGACTAGGAACTTTGCTCCTAAAGGGACTATGCTGGATTGTGAAGCACCTACTTCTCTTCTCCCCGAAACAAAAACGGAAAAGGAGAAAGAAAGGTAGTGTGTTTGTGTTTTGATAGTACGGGCTGGAATTCTCTGATTGGCTGAAAAGAACTGCTGGTTAGATTTTGTTCAATCAAGAGTCGATACGTAAATACAATATTCACTGCTCTGCTATTCCTAACAGTCACACTATCCGGAGATGCAATTGAAAAGAAAACAATATACCAAGATGAAACAAAACTTTTTCTGAGTAAAACTTTAAAAAGAATAAAATGGTAGTATTAATTTTTTAGTAGGGTTTTCTTTTTCAATAATATCATGGGTGATATTTATAAATACATATTAATTATGTATTACCTACAGACATCGATGTTTCATGCTTACACAATCTTCAGTGCAGGAAGCTAATTCCTGACGTTCGGCGTGCGCGAACTCCGATCACAAATCGTCACTGATTCGCAGTCAAGAGACTTACCAGTTGACAATCAGAAATTAGCTTGGTATTTTAAGAGGAATTTAGCTTTGTAAATACCAAGTCGGCGTGTATTCACTGCAAGCGGCAAAGAGTGATCAACAATAACAACAAATCGCTTTGGATCTCTCTCTCTCTCTCTCTCTCTCTCTCTATATATATATATATATATATATATATATATATATATATATATATATATATATATATATATATATGTACGTGTGTGTGTGTAAAAAGTAATCTCCCTAATGAATGGATCATTATGAATTTTAAAATATATATTCTAGAGAATACAGTAACATGGACACATATATATTTTTGTAAATGTTAACATTTAGGGGAAGCACATATGTAAAGAACATTATTTTTATTAAAAAAAATTATGAACCTATCATTATGAATCGGCAACGCGGTGAGGAACACGAGCATGTTATTTTTTTGTAAACTTTACAATTAAGAGGGTGAACCCCCCTCTAGCTTGCACTTATCCCCAAACTAAATCTTTAAAATAAGTTAAATACAAAGAATTAAGAGAAAATAATGGCTCAACATATTTTTTTAAAGTTATTTTAAGGATTGGTGCGCGTTGATGAGCCTCAATAATCTTATTATGCTTGGTAAAATCCTAAACTATTGAACTTGTCATCATAAATTATGAAATATGTGTTCATGGCAACAAGGTTAGTAACTAAGCTACATTATGTATTTATTTTCTTGTAAACTTTATCATGTAGGAGGCTTGCACCGAAAGCATAGCATACTCTCTAAAAAAAAAATAAAAACTTAACATTTAAACTAATACTATATTTATTCTGACATAACGTTTTTTCTCTAGTATATATATATATATATATATATATATATATATATATATATATATATATATATATATATATATATATATATATGGGGTAAGGTACACGATAAGTCATGAAATTTAAATTCTGTGGTAGACAAAGTGTGTGAAAAAAAGACAAACAGAAAACAGGTTAACATGCAGGAGAAAAAAAACAAGTGATTTGACCGGTTTCCTTCGTATTATTTCTGAAGACGTTCGTTAATACGAACGAAACCGGTCAAATCTTTTGTTTTTGTTTTTCTCCTGCATTTTAACCTGTTTTCCGTTTGTCTTTTTTTCATATATCTATATATATATATATATATATATATATATATATATATATATATATATATATATATAGAGAGAGAGAGAGAGAGAGAGAGAGAGAGAATTGAGAACTTTCTCATGAACAATCCTAGCACTGTTCTACTAACGCTCGAACATACTTTATATGTATAAACTATTAACAATCAAGAATAAAAAGTATATCTGTTTCATCAACGTTTTTCAGCAATACCACAACATTCTAATTGATTTGGGATGTTAAACATTAAAACATGACTATGAATCGAGTTTAGCATGGTCCAACAGAAAAATTAACCCCTTACTTTGAATGAATCCCCTGACTTGTATTTCATCAAAGTGCGTGTGGAACAATTGCTTCAGTTCACGCTCGGGTAGACAATGCAGAGCAAATTGCTTTCCAATCGGGTATATATACGGACGAGTTTCTAGCAGAAACCAAGACTGTGACATAAGCAAGAAAAAGACTTTCATGAGACAAAAGTATGTCGAAAGATTTTTATGTGTGTGTGCGTAGCCGGCGTAAACCATCTGGTGATGGGAAATAAAGAAAACCAAAGTTTTTCTATGTACGTTCTGTTCTTTGCCATTCTTGTTGGATCTTACTGGGTACCCCGAAAGAACGGGTAATGCAACAGTAGTTCATCGGATCGCATTCGTTGGAAGAACTGGTACAACAAGCACAGGTATGCAATACTGCGGCGATTTGACGGAGGATGATAGATGCGAAACATAATATAAAGTACGGAAGCTAACCATCCACAGGGGAATTGAAATAGAAATTGAACAAAACATATAGAAAAAAATAACACGACTCCAAGGGAACTGGAACTGAAGAAAATCCAATAATTTGATCGTCACCCCCAGACACACAGACACATGTAGTAGGCAACAGCCTCGGCTGGTATTACACAAAGTGGTTAAAGAAGATGAAAAGACTAAGAAGAGAAAGCACCAACCAGACTTCTACTGGAAGAATGCGAATAGTAATGACGGCTTGGTGAGGTCTATTGTTACTCAAATTCAAAAGACAGCCAACGGCCGTTGCCAAGGTAAGATCAATGGTGAACGGCTGTTGTGATTGCGAGAACAACGATTTGCAACGGTTATTATAAGAGGCGGATAATGCTGGAAATCCGAGGACACGTGTCACCATTTATTAGTGTTAGTGGGCAATCGCTGATGTTGTTGGAAAGCCTATGGAGTAAATAATAAATAATGGCACTAACCTCGGTTGATACCGCACAAAAGTGTCGTGAAGAAGTGTTAAGGAAGATGGAACGAATGAGGAGGGGAGAATCATGCATCTACAGTAGCAGGTGCACGGAGTACTGGAATGTTGGGGAGGTTTATTGTTCCATATAAAACCAACGGTCGTTATCAGTGAGAAATTAATGGAAAACGACTTTTGCAACATTGCAAAATGAATTTCAACCATTATCGAATAAGACAATAAATGCTAAAATTTGAGAAGAGTTGATGTCACTCGGATTCCGGGGAACACCACTTCAATTTCAGTAAGCAATCACTGATAACTATTCGGTTGACAACTCTTAGTGAATGAATAAATAAATGAATAACTACTACTACTACTACTACTACTACTAATAATAATAATAATAATAATAATAATAATAAATGCAGACTGTGTGGACAAAGAGACGAAACAGTAAATCATATAAGAAATGAATGTAAGCGACTAGCCCAAAAAAGAATACAAGAACAGACATGTCTGCGTTGTGAAAGCAGTACACTGGAAACTGTACAAACAATTGAATTTCGAATACGCAGACAAATGGTACAAACATAAATCAGAAACAGTAATGGAAAACTAAAAACATAAATCATCTGGGATATGGATATACAAACAGACAAACTCATACAAGCAAGGAGACCGAATGTTATAATAATCGACAAGAATGAAAAATTTTGCAAAATCGTAGACTTCGCCGTACCAGCAGACCACGGAGTGACGATAAAAAAGACGGAAAAACGAAGCAAATACACGGACGTAGCCAGAGAACTGAATAAATATGGACATGAAGAAAGTCAGTAAAAAACAATAATCGAAAAAAAGACTGGGAGAAATTGGAATTAAACGGATTATTGAAACCATACAAAGAACGGCAATGATCAAAACAGCTGCAATCTTAAGGAAAATCTTCGAATGCGGAAACCAATCCGCATAATCTACGAAGGGTAACTAGTCGCATGGAATTTACAACAACACGAAAACTCTCCTCCCCGGCTCTCCTCCGGTCCCTTTCCCTCTTCCTACCCAAATAAATGGTGCCAGCCTAGGCTGACCACACACAAAATATTTGTAGAGAGCCAAGTAGAATGAGAAGACCGAGGAGGGAGAGCACTAATCAGACGTCCACTGCAGAGAGTATTGATACCTTGGGGAGACTTATTGCCGCTCATATCCCAGAGAAGACCAATGGTCGTTACCATCGAGAAAACAATGGTTAGCAGCTGTTGTGATACCACAAAGTCATTTTCAATAGTTATCGAAAAGAGGTGGAGAGTACTTAATACCTGGGGAGGCTTGTTGTCACTCAGACTCCAGGCAATACCACCGGTTATTAGCAGTGAACAATCACTAGTGAGTACAAATAATAATAATAATAATAATAATAATAATAATAATAATAATAATAATAATAATAATAATGATGATGATGATGATGATGATGATGATGATGATGATTCTGATCATAATAATAATAATAATAACAATAATAATAATAATAACAATAATAATAATAATAATAATAATAATAATAATAATAATAATAATAATAATAACTGTCCCCACCGTCCCACAAACGAAAGCATCAGTCTCAGCTGAAAGCACACAATATATTTGTGAAGGGTCAAGGAGGATTAAAAGACCGAGAAGAGAAAGCACTAATCGGACCTCCATTGGAAAAGTGCAGAGAGATCTGGGACCTTCGGGAGACTTATTGCAACCTAAATCCCACAGAAGATCAATAGTTGTTGCCAGAGAGAAATCAAAGGTAAGCGGCTTTTGCGATAACACAAAGTCATTTGCAATAGTTATCGAAATAAGTAAGGAGTACTGGAAATCTGAGGAGACTTGTTGTCGCTCAGCATCCAAAGAACACCCTCTGCTGTTGTCAGTGAATGATTACTTATTATACCTTGTATGACAACTCCGAGTGAGTAAATAATATGACGATGCCAACTAATCTGCACCAAACAAGAGTCAGACGCAATGATTGTGAATAGCCATGAGAAGACCGAAGAGAGAGAGAGAGAGAGAGAGAGAGAGAGAGAGAGAGAGAGAGAGAGAGAGTACGGAGCAGACTTCCACTGGACGGGTGCGGAGAGTACTAGGCTTATTGCCACCCGACATCCAGTTTACACTACTTGTAGTGATAAATCAATGGTAAGCGGCTGTAGCGATAAGGAATAACGATGTGCGCCGGTTATCAAAAGAGGCGGTGAGTACTGAAAATCTGGGGAGACTTGTTGTCACTTAGACTACAGGATACACCACTGGTTATTATTAGTGAGCAGTTACATATAATGACTTGAGTGAATAATAATAATGATAATATATATATATATATATATATATATATATATATATATATATATATATATATATATATATATATATATATATATATATATATATATCCTTTCATATTAAATATGTCCCACACGTCTTGATTCTGACCCATTTTTTGTAGATCTGATTCTGGTTTCATAAATGGTTTCGCTATCTCTTGCATGTTTTATTGGCATCTACGGGGGTGGAAGTTTGACGTCATCACAAAAGCTTGTGCGTCATTTGTGGGTAGACACACATACCAGCACTGGATACAAATACACACACACACACAAACACACACACACACACACACACATACAAAGACAGACGGACCAAGACTGACACACAGACACAATCACACACAAATATACACACAAGATAAGCCCACAAACCCAACCACACCTTCGACGTAATGGACAGATATATGGAAGGCCTAAATACAGATAAAGATATCTATCTATCTATCTATCTATCTATCTATCTATCTATCTATCTATCTATATTTCTCTCTATTTATATATATATATATTTCTCTGTCTTATATATATATATATATATCGCTCATTCTTTTTATATGTATTTCTATTATGTACACATATACGTACATACTAATGTAGTATATAGTATTATGATAGTACCGCTGTCACTAGGAATATAGAAGAGGGAAATGCTTCTGTATTCTTAACATTGGTGGCTGTTTTAGATGATATCGTTTTTTGTGGATGCCCTATATAAATTAGGGGGTTTTGTTTGCATTATATTATTGAAGTTGAAATATATATTGCGTTTATTTTTCTCCATATTTTCTGTGTACTTAACAAAACTCTGTTCTGAAAGTGATCCATTGTTTGTAAATATTTTATGGTCATTTTATGGCTTACAATAAACAATGCCTTGTAACAAGTGTAAACCACTATAATATTCTTGTGTATACTCTTTATTTGAAGCATGATTTTAAAATGATTAAAATAGTTATATATATATATATATATATATATATATATATATATATATATATATATATATATAGTAAGTAATGAAAATATATTTATGGAAATTAAGCTACACAGAGGCTTATGCGTATCATCCTCGTGGGGAATAGTCAGGCTAAAATGCATGGAATTTGTGCTACCGGGTGTTTATATATATATATATATATGTGTGTGTGTGTGTGTGGCGTTTAATGTAGCTAGTTGACCAATCAGATTTTTTATTACCCCCCCCCCCCCACACGGGTTAATGTTTCTATAAGCCAATGGTAGGGCTTCTTATAAACAACAGTTCGGTTGATTTTACTTTCTATTCTTTTGAACAAAAGAATAGAAAGTAAAATCAACCGAACCTCTAGTTGTTAGAAACCATACTATTGGCTAATAGAAACATTAATCCATGGGGGGGGGGAATAAGAAAGAATATATAATAATGATCAAACCCACGATATATCATAAAATAAAATGTTGTTGAGGTAGAATGTATAAAAGACAAGAAAAAAATAAAACACAGGAAGAAATAAAAATCAAACAAAAGAGTTGGCCGTTTTCGATCGGATCAACGAACGTCTTCAGAAAAACTATAGATTTGAAATTTATTAGAAAAAACCCGGCAAAACCTAGGGAAGAAGACGTGAAATAGGATGTTTTTTGGCACATACCTAACTATTAAAAAAATACAGCGCATGCAAAAAAGACATTAAATCGGAAAAAGAAAAACGAAAGACAAAGAAGAAAAGAAAAAAATGGAAATATTAATAAATTGCAGTAAAAATAAATAATACTTAACCGGGTTCGCAGTTTAAAATGTAGTGGCGAGTTATATAGAATTGTTTGGCTGTGGTTTTTGCTAGATGTTTGATTATGGAGTAAGAGCCAAGCCTATGTTTACGTTAGATGGTGATGGGAGAAGGATAAGAGCACTTTCGCTGCACTTGCGGCGTGGGAGAGAAAATTCAGTCTTGGTGATAGTGCAGTTTGTAAGGTCGAACTTGTGAGTATAATGGATCCTGTGTATGACCAGTGCGTTAGTAGGAGGGTTGTTTTTGGGATCCAGGTCGTTAAACACTGGTTGTGACAGCCTT
Source organism: Sepiola atlantica (assembly GCA_963556195.1). Lineage (NCBI taxonomy): Eukaryota > Metazoa > Mollusca > Cephalopoda > Sepiida > Sepiolidae > Sepiola > Sepiola atlantica. The sequence continues at coordinate 70,115,736 of OY744537.1, read as the reverse complement.
CTAGATATGTCTGCTAGAATAAATAGACCTAACATCTCTTCCTGTAACCGTGGTTGTTGGGTTGGCGGAATTAATCTAGGCTTTCAGACAAAAGTTAAAATGTTGACGGGTCTGGGGGTTCGATTCGTGCGACCGGCAGAACAATCATCCTCCATACTTATGATTGTCGGAAAAGGATGAAGCACTTAACAAACTGAAAGAATTAAAAAATATTTATCATAATATCGTTGAACAGTTTCTTCAACTTGGGCGAACCACATATTCTCAAATCAGCTGTAATTCGTAGCAGGTTATATATGTATGAGTGTTCAGATGTGTGTGTGTGTTCTCAAATCAGTTGTAATTGGTATATGTGTAAGAGCGTGCATGCGTGTGTGTGAGATGGGGGGAGGCAGGGGTTATTAATCTATTGTGTTATTAATTCTATATTTACACTGTTTTATTTTCCTTTAAAGTTCATCAAATTATCATTAATTAATTAATAAATCAAACAAAATTACTAGCAGATTAATTAAATTTACATAATTAGTGGTAATAATAATAATAATAATAATAATAATAATTAAAATAATATAAAATAATAATAATATCGGAAATAATTTAAAAGTACTAAATGCTGCCATTGTTAAGTATTAATAATACTAATAATACTAATACTACTACTACTACTACTACTACTAATAATAATAATAACAATAACAACAATAATAGCAATCAATAATAATCAATAATAATTAATAAAAAAGGTAATAGTCAGGTAAACAATAAAATCATCAGGAAATATTAGAAGGTAATAGTAAATAATAAAATTAATAATATAGAAGTAGGTAGCAGTAGTATTAATCATAATGGTTGTAAATATGGTAATATGAATGATTTTATTAATAATAGTAGAATTAGTAGTTGCAATAATACTGATCATATTAAAAATGGTAATACTAATAATAGCCATGTTAATAATAATGATCACAGTGGTAACCACAATAATAACAATAGGTATAATGATAATAAAAATAATAATTAATAATAATAATAAGAAGAAGAATAATACAAATAGTGGTGGTAATTGTAATAATAATGATAATAATAACAGTAATAATAAAATAATTAAAAGTAATAAAATTGTAAATAATGGCATTATCGTTAATGGTAATACCACCATTTCTACTTAAACTAATAATACCAATAGTAGTAAAAGCCTGATGACGGTAAATATGGTAATATTAATATTATTGACCATAATAATAATAAAAGTGGTTATATTTTCATTGTTACTGCTACAAACAATAATAATTATTATGATAATGATATTAAAAAGAACATTAATATTAATAATAATAATAGTAATAATCTCGATAATAGTGCGTAAATGGCAAATAATAATATTTAAAAATATTAACAAAGATAATAATAATCAATAATAATAATCTATAATAGTAAGCAATAGTTGGATAAAATATATAAGGGAATATTAGAAGATAAAGAAAAATAACGAAGATGGCAATTAATATTAATCATAGTTGTTGTAAATATGATAATAAAAATAAATTATTTTATAATAGAGAAATTATCTGTTGTAATAATACTAATAATATTAATAATAGTAAACATAATAATGCTAACAATGGTAACCACAATAATCTTAATAATTCTAATAATAATGATAATGATAGTAATAAAAATAATACTAATATTAATTTATAAAACTAATAATAATGGTAGAGGTGATTATTCTAATAATAGATATAATGGTGGCTATAAGTAGTAATTGTAGCAAAGACTGAAAAAGATAATAATAACAACAACAATAATAATTAATTAGAATGGTATAAAATGATAGTTATGTTGACAAATTACCGTTAGTGGATAGGTAAAGTGTTTTTCATGTTTTTTTTTCTTTCTTTTTTCTTTTTATGAGATAGTATTAGCTTGAGGGGTTATAAGTGAATTACTGAGAAGGTGTAATCTATTATGCCTACCGTTAATTGAGGTTTCTTGTTTTTTTTTTAGAAGTTTGTCTCTATCCCTAAATTTAATTATTTCAAGTTTTTCAGTTAGGCAAAGATAACATGGTGAGTTCAGGGAACTGAAGGTGCTGGTTCTTCTAATGGTGTTCAAAACACTGTTGGCGATTGACTATTGTGGGTAAATTCCCAGTAATATATAGAAAGTGAGGTTCTTTTTTTGGTAGGTAGAGTTATAAAAAGAGCATTTGTGGCCAGTATATCTTTCTTTAAAGGTATTACCAGCCATACCTATATAGTATTTTTTCATGGTTAGATTTTCTTTAGTAGAAATTGTTGCTAGATATACTGATTGAGTTATTTGCCAATTTTATTGTAAGGGGCATTCTGTTTTGTTTGTGTAGTTGCAAGCCTTGGTTTTTGTTGTTTTCCTTTCAGTAGTTTTTTTCGTTTAAGATTTTATTGTTTTGTTTTTTTAATTATTTTTTCTAAATTTTCGCCACATCTATAGCTTAATTTGAGGGTGTTTTTATTAAAAAATTTATGCAGTATATTATTAGGAGGTAAGCGTAAGTTAATTAAGTCTAAGAATCTTTAACTAAGTTTGGTTTTAACAATGTGATTAAATGGGGTATGAACCAAATAATTTTTCTACCTCTATTTTTGTGTTTGTTGTTGGGAGGTTTAAGTTTGGTGAATTTAATTTGGGTGGTTTTATATCCAAATATTTTATTCAACCTTATTGTACTGAAAACTTCAAATCGTCTTCGTCAGCGCCATTTATGTGATCACTTACAGAAGACCATCAATAAAACATTAGGTTCCAGTACTATCTGAAGAATACATATAATCAAACACTACTGGAGACAAAACCTCTCCACATCATGTAACCACACATTTTACCATCAGGCAGCTTCAAAATGTATAAGATAGAGGGTGGGGGAGCGCTCGCAATTGAGTTAAACATGACTTGTGTTCTGGTTTTCGAATCATGAACACTCATGTCCACACTGAAGATTCCACAAGGATGACACGTATACGTATATTGATAACATTTAAATATGTATTATTATTAAATAATTATTTATAGCCCCCTTTCGACCCGACCCTTCAGTGAGAAATGCTATAATCTGTCTGATTTAAACAAAAAATGAAAAATGATGTGTTGAACACTTTTAAGACAGCTGATGATGTATGTCAGCTTGATTTTGCATCATTACCATTTTTTTCTCTAGTCGTAGTGTAACGGTTTCAATTAGCTACATTGGTTGGAGCCCTCGGAATTAAATTTCAGGTGACTCCGTTTCCACGGTTCAAATCCTGATACCGATTGTAATAGTTACGTATACGCATGTGAATAATAATTAAATATTTATTATTAAATAATTATTCATAGCCCCCTTTCGACCGGGCCCTATTCTGAGAAATGATGTTAAATAATCATATATATATATATATATATATATATATATATATATATATATATATATATATATATATATATATATATATATATATATATATATATGTACGTAGTTTGTTATTGTTTTGACTGGCGATACAACAGTGTTGTTCATTAGCATTTTACCACTCTCTAAGCAACTAAGAATGTGCAGAGTATTGTATTCAGTCACTCTAAATCGGACGAGTCATTTAAAAATTTATATATATATATATATATATATATATATATATATATATATATATATATATATACATATATATATATATATATATATATATATATATATATATTAATTAATTATGTTACGTACTTAAAAGAAATCCATAGACACCTGTTTCTTGCTATCAGCCGTCATCAACATGGCTACCCTGGGCAAGGATCGACCGCTCGATGTAATTGTCTATAGTCTGATGCTTTATCATCCGGATATGACGCCTTGTTCAAATATATACGATACTTTTTATCGCCTATCAAGTTACGAAGTTTTGTCATTGTGTTTTTTTTACTGGCGATAAATACTAAAAAAACAACACTGTCGCCAAAAACAATAACAAAACTACAGAACATGATAGGCGGAATACAATCGTACATATTTGAGCAAGGCGTCATATCCGAATCATAAAACATCATCCTATAAACATTTAAATCGAGGATCGATCCATTCCCAGGTTAGCCATGTTGATGTCGGCTGATAGCAAGACACACGTGTGCATGGGTTTCGTTTATCTACGTAAATTTATTAATTCATATATATATATATATATATATATATATATATATATATATATCTGTCAGCTCAGCGGTTGAGTTTCAATCCCGGCTTGAGGAACTAACTGGTTTAGCCGCACTGAAGAGCTGTGATACAGCGAAACAGTCTGTATGCGGATGTCTATATGAAGCTGCCTCCCTGGGTAGAGCTTATTTGTAAGGATATCGCCAACTGCCATTAGCTTTAAGGCATAGCTCATTTGGTAAAACTAATTCGAGCTCCCGGCACTTGAATGTCTACATTAAGAAATTACTTACATTCAGTCAGTGTCGTATAATAGCGCAGGGGTAGGAGCGAAACAGTCTGTATGTGGATGACTATATATATATATATATATATATATATATATAATTTTTTAAAGTACATAAAAGTAATCCATGGACACGTGTTTCTGGCTATCAGCCGTCATCAGCATGGCTAACTTGGACAAGGATCGAACCTTCAATATTATTTTGTATCGCCTGGAGTTATTACCATCGGACCATGACGCATTGCTCGGAAATATGTACGCATTTTATCACCGAAATATTTTTAGTTATGTATTTTTATATTTGTTTTTATTTGTGATAGTAGCGTTCAGATTTCTTTCCTTTCTGATTTTCACTTTTTAAGTGATAAAGCGTAATGTAGAATATTGCATTTTAGTCGCCCTTAACTTTATATGACGTCTTTTGCGTTGACATATATATTTTTTTAATTTTATACGTACATAAAAGCAATCCATAGACACGTATCTATCTACTACAATACTAAAGTGTAACTAATGAGCGTTCGTTTCACTAACGCTTTTCCCCTGCATACGTCACTTAAATAAAATACATGCCTAAATATACCATAGTTTTGGGATTGAATTATGTTTAAAAAAATCTCTTTTCAGTGATCTAATTAGTCGCAATTTGTAATTCACTGAACAAATTATCCATTTCTCATTTCGCTATCTATATATATTTCTCCCGACCGTCTGTGTGTGTTGATTTAAGCCTAACCGTCTAATATTTATTCACGTCTTTGTGAGCAATTAGATAAAGAGTGACTCTCTTTTCAGCGTTGTTATCTAATAATGTCTTAAATATGTTACAGTTTTCAAATGGAATCAAAGTGGAATAAATAGTGGTAGTGATTGTGACCCAACGGGTCACGGGTACGTGTAGTAATTGTACAATTGTATCTATCTTTCCTTCATCCCTCTTTGTTCTCTCTCTCATATATATATATATATATATATATATATATATATATATATATATATATATATATATATATATATATATATTAACTTAGATCATATCAAACAAGACAAGTTGCCACTGTAAGCGTAAGGAGCCCGTAAGAATAAGGGTGGACATTATGGAGGGCATCCTAAATTTGGAGCTGTAGCAGCGAGATGCTTGTTCACATTAGTTTTAAATTTTTGCATGTGGTACAGTCGAGAAAACAGGGAGTATGGAGGGAGTTCCAAAGGCCGACAGAACGACGAAAGAAGCTATTTGAGTAGTAGGCGTTTCCGCATGTGGGGTCCTCCACAGTGAACTAATGGGATTTAGCAGATTGTCGGGTTGGTCGACTGTATTAACGTCGAGGGGCACCAGAGCAGAAAGTAAATCGGAGCACATTCCATTGAAGTATTTGTAAAACATGCACAACGATGCAAAATTGCAACGATAGGACAGGGGCTGGAGCTTGGTGGATAGAGAGTGACCTATTAGATTAGTGACTTTTTTTTACCTTTTCTAAGAGGGAGAGACTAGTTGATGGTGCACTAGCCTAGATGTGACAACAATACTCCATGCATGGGCGGATGGTAGCTTTGTAGAGATATAGAGTATTATCAGGTGTGAGAAGTTTTTTTAGCTCGGTAGAGGGAACCCACCTTCTTTTCTACAACTTTGACAATGGCTTCTATGTATTTGTTCCAATTTATGTTACGTTTTAGCTACATGACGAGAGTAGAGTGTGGTGTCGTCAGCAAATGGACTCATCTCAGACACAATGTCATCATAGAGGTTGTTTATGACACTCATGAACAATAAAGGCCCAAGGATCGATCCCTGGAGTATACTTGCATTTATGTCATGTTGTTTGGATGAACGACCATTGAGTACAACCTGGATTTTTCTTTTAACATACAGACAACTGGTACCGACAGAAATCGGAGACAGTACATGAAAATGTAAAACATAAAATCCTCTGGGACATGGAAGCACAAAACGACAACCCTTATCAAATCAAAGAAATCCGATGTTATTATAGTAAACAAAACGGGAAAAAACTGCCAAATCCTAGATATCGCTGTCCCAGCAGTTCACAGGGTGACAATGATCAGTGAGACATAAAAACGAAGTAAATACATGGAGCATTCGAGAGAACTGAAAGGAATATGGAACAAGAAGAAATTCAGTATAATGGAAGTCACTGGAAGACTGTGATAGTACTGGAATCTTGGGGGAGGGGCTTATTATAACTCAAATTTTAGAGAAGATCGACGGGCGTTTCTAGCGAAAAATCAATGGCACATGGCTGTTGCAATAACGCATCATGATTTTCAAAGGTTATCGAAATGGATGGAAAGGGATATAAATCTGAGGGGACCTGTTGTCACTTTGACTCCAGGCGAACGCCACTTGTTATTATCAGTGATTTCTTACTGGTAATAACCAGTAAGCAATCACTGATAATAACTTATATGCAAACTCATATTTAGTAAATAATAATAATAATAATAATAATAATAATAATAATAATAATAATAATAATAATAATAATAATGTGATGGTGAAAATGTGTTAAAGCAGACGGCTGCAGATAATGGCAGCAACGTATTCATTTTAGGAGGGTAATTCCCTATTAGAGTGTGTCACTATTATCACAATTTTCTCTAATTTTGAGAATATGATATTATGTCTGCAACTTATCGTTTACATCTTAAAATAAGAAGTAAAAATAATTCGCAGGGGAGGCGTAATTCTCCACCTAGGACAATCAAAATATAAAGTAATGTGAATATGACCAACTCAGGACAATCTGCATACATGTGTGGTCATTCCTTCCAAATTTAACGTTCCTGGGTCTAATAGACTAAAAGTTGCGAATACACAGGGACACACACGCACACAAAAAAGACAGTCAAACATACAGGCTGACGTGTAGATAATTGCAGGCGCACAAACCGACAATTAAACACACGAAGACAAACGAACGAACCCGCATACAAACATATATATATATATATATATATATATATATATATATATATATATATATATATATATATATATATATATATATATATATATATACATATATATATATATATACATATATATATATATATATATATATATATATATATATATATATATATATACTCACTGACAGACACACGCGTCTCGTTTTAGTATAGGTTACGCATGTGCACCGCTGAAATTTTCTATAGTATGGATACATATTTTGTACATGCATATGTCTATATGCACAAATGTTGGCATGTGCACAATAATAGTGTACAATTATTGGTGAAACCGGGTGCAGACCCCCCGCCCGATCCCTCGACGTGGTAAACGCATAGACAGACCGTGAAAGGCAAAAGTGCTGATTACACACGAAGTGGTAAACGCAGACAAACCCACGCAATGTGAAACACAACATATTCAGTGTCAGTATCATATCATAATGGCTATTTTGTGTCTGTCTTTTTCTAACAAAAACTCCAAATGTTATTTAAAAGAATTTGATATTAAATGACATCGTTTTTTATATGTAACAATACAGATGTTTAAATATGATAACATGTCTTATTTAATACGATTGTTTTTTTTTACTACTTTTTTTAAAATTTCAAATACGTAATGTTCATTCTAGTTTAATTCATAAAAATTAATATATTTTATGCGATCAATAATTATAGAATTCTAAAAATTAAAATATTAAAATAATTTATGGAACGTTGGAATTGTTTCATCTTTCTTCCAGTCGTTATTATTAAGTGTGTTTTTTGTGATATAAGTGACTTGAACTTGTTCTTTGTGATATTTTTGCAAGTTTTGTTTTAGCCTGGCAATACTAGCATTCAACTATCGTAATAGTATAATCGTAACGATATATAATGAATACACATCATGAATGAGAGAGCTAAAAGCAATGCAAAGCTAGAATAAAGTTAAAAAGAAAAAAACTCAAACCAACATGATGAACCATGTGTACTAAAATTTATTTCGTCCCGGAACGGGAGTAATCAGGTACATTTTTATAGCTTGCCACTTGTCTAATCAAGAAGACAAGTGACAAGCCATCGAAAATGTACCTTAAAGCTACTTTTCCCGGACGAAATAAATTATAGAAAAAAATATCTTGGTTTGTTTTTTTCTTTTTAACTTTGTATATATATATATATATATATATATATATATATATATATATATATATATATATATATACCTGTAGCAGTATAACTGCGGTAATGGTCCTCTGAAGAGAAGAATTATCTTTGAAAACTCATGAGATACTTTAAGATACTTTGCTTGAACTTTGAATTCTAATAAAATTTGATTGGCACCTTATTTTATTACTTCATTTTTGTATTAAAATGAAAAAATATGAAATGTTCCATACGTTTCACAGGTTTCAGCGTTGCTGAATTTAAATTGTCAACGACTTCCTGGAGCAATGCGAAAGACGTTCTTTGCGCTGTTCTCCGCCGTCTTTTTAAAATTCTCTCCTTTCTCCAGCATTTGTGTTTATTTGCTTTTGTCACCTGAGGATTATTCTACGAAGAATCGAAAACGTTCATGAAACCTGTGAAACCTATGGAACATTTTTTTAATTTTTTCTTTTAATACAAATAAGACCATCATAAAAATTGAAACAATAAAAAAAGGTATAATTAAACAGACGCATTCTGTTATTTTTAACAAGGTTGTAATAAATGAGAAAATTCTGCCTAAATACACACAATTCAAATATATATATATATATATATGTATATGTATATATATATATATATTTTGGTACAGAAAAATTAGTACAACATTCGTTTCAAGCACAGAAAGACTTAGCCATCCGGCTCTCTTCAGCTTCTGTTGTCATCTGTTTCGGAAATGTGAAGTCACGTGTCACTCTCGTTTGGACGCCTTATTTGCTTAGAGTGTTATGTATGTTTGTTTAAATTTAGTGTAAGGAAGGTTATATATATATAGTAATTGGATTGTTGTTTCTTAGATGTTGATCCAATGAAACTCCAGTGTTTATAAAATAGTACTCAATAATATATAGAGCTTCTATTATTGTATAATATCCTTTATTTATACAACTATTATTCACTTTATAAGTGCATACATTTTTTAGTTGCGATCTCGTTCGAAATCCATCTTCATCGGGCTATCGTAACAACTGAATGAAGACGCATAGAACACCAATTTACTCATTTGTTTTGGTTTTTAGAGGGGGCGAGAGAAGGGAGAGAGAAAACTAGTAGATTGGCAAGGTATTTATCTGCTCCCACTCAGTTAGCTATTAATATGCTTACACCGATTAGTAAATACATGCGCATTCAGCCCTTTCCTTTTCTCTCTGCAATGCATTCCAGGTTAATTACTTTAATTCTATCTGCTTTATTTTTTTATTTTTATGATTCTTTTTTTTATCACGGTTATAATTTCAATTACTCTGTGTCCTTCTCTGTCTCGGTCAGTATAATTATCCTTAGGACGACATGGTTTCACTAGCTTATAGATTGGATGGCAAACCACAAACACGCATATGCAATACATACCTTCGAATCTATATCTGTATACATGTAGACAAGATTACGAATACACTAACACTAACCGAAGATATTCGGATATATATATATATATATATATATATATATATATATATATATATATATATATATTAACCCACAAGTATACACCAACAAAGAAGAAACCCCCCACCAAAATATATTTAAATGAAAAATATCTAAAGGTAAAGAAAGAAAAAAAATCAAGATTAAAATAAGAATTAATCTAAAAACAAAAAAAATAAATTTAATTATTTCTTACTATTCATGTATATTGTTTTTCTTTCCGTCTTGGTTCAATTGGTACGATGGCGCGATTAAGTAGGATTTCGAACGTGTTCGTAGCTGAAACATGCATGCACATATAACGCCAATAATGCTTGTATGAATACAGGAATTTATACTATAATATATATATATATATATATATATATATATATATATATATATATGTGTGTGTGTGTGTGTGGGGGGGGGGTAACGTAAACAACAACAACAGCGGATTAGTGAAGATGTTTATCACTTGTTTGTTTGAATTTTGATGCATGTTTCTATCGATGTTTAACGATGACGTATAAAGACGCCGAATGAAAGTTAAATGCTAATGGTACACACATACCACGATATAGAACACTTAGATGGTGAAGTAGCCGTAAATAAATATTTCCCTTCAATGATATAATCAGCAAATGGAAATTGAAGGAAAAATAGGATAAACAATATACTGAGGTTTATATGGCATCAAATTGCATTTGAGTTTTAGTTAAGCGCTATTGAGCTATAACTCAAACTTTGTGTTCATAAAAAATGTATTTAAAAGATATATATATATATATATATATATATATATATATATATATATATATATATATATATGATAAAAATCGAACTAACGTAAGGGAAAATGAAAACAGGAAAACCAAAACTATTATTTATGTAGTCATCAACGTTTCGTCTTTACTAAAATACTTCCTCGTGATGATAGGTCTGAAGAAGTAACACACCACTACAAATAATTAAAACAGTTGCAGTAAGAGGAGAAAAGCTCAAAAGACCGCTTATGAAAAGATAAATCATCAGCTTCAAATATATAGTGTCAGTGGGAGAAATTTAGTTAACTGTGAAAAGTGTGTGTGGCGGTGGGAATGGTAGCAGTCGAAGTTATCAAAACCATTAGGAAAGTGGAGGAATCGTGCGTGCTGTAAGTAAAAAAAAGTCGCCTTTCAAAAGATAAATCATGGGCTCAAAAAGATGGTAGCAGTGGAAGAAAATAAGTGAACTGTGGAAAGTGTGGTGGGAAAATTGATAGTGGTCGGAGTTATTCAAAACATGAGTGGGATGCGTGCGTCATGTTTATTGAGGTCAGATATTCTAATGTACAATGATAACAATATCGTAGTAAATATTGGGGGAGGGGTACTTTTTTACATCTGGAATTTAGCTTTCTTCTGCATTAAAAATAATTTTAAACATATATACAAATAAGGAGAGGGTAGAGCATAATAGATCGATTTTTGAGGATTTTGAAGGAAAAGGGAACACTTTTATGTTAATGCTTATGAAAAGCTAGTATTTTCTTTGGAGTAAATGGCCACTACATTTATAATGAGTCCACTTTTAGTATCACAGTGTGCATAAATGTAACGGGTTCTGACAAACGATATGAAAATTGGTGAAATTCTTTAGGTGATGAGGCATAATGAGTAACCATTGTGTGTCTTCACTATAAATCCCATTTTGTCAAAACAAAACTTGATAAGCAGTTCCACCATGCAACATAACAACATAGTGTATTTATGTTACGTATGTTTCGTACCTTTTCTATTTCGTCGTCGCGTGGAGGGGTATCATTGAGATTCTTTATTCGTTTCTGTACTGCCGTGAACATCGCCGTTCGCTGTGTCTACAAAAAAACCTTCATACCACGATTCAGGAGGCAAATAATCTTTTTAATTTTGATTCTGTTTTATTCAGGCGTCAGTCTACAGTCGATCTTGGAGATGTTTCACCAACGTTAAGGGAGGGACCAAATTACTACTCTATCGTAGTTAATTCCTAGCTTAAGTCCTTAGCCATTCAAGGAGGGAGGGAAAACGAATCTCATGCTGTATTCTCTTAGGGAATTTAATTACCCTAATCATTTGAAGACTACATAGAGAAATCGTCTGTTCGGCTTGCTTCCAAAACCCAGACTGGCAAAACTCTGTTTCCCACACAACAGCCCGTGACGTCACAGAGCCCCTATGCACAGGTGTACCTTGACCCTTGACCTGAGGTCTCGTCAACGTGGTGGCCCTGTCAACGTTTGTGAGCTCCAACTGTGAAAACAGCTTTATTTTGCACTCAATTGTACGAGTTCACCCGCACTAAATCGCGCAAGTCAAACCAAACGATCTCCCACACATACGTTCGCCTTCACAGGGCCATTATCTAACATTCCTCCCCTCCCAATACAAAAACAATCCTAAGATTTAATTTTTACACACTCCTCTGCAGGGTCTGGTCAGAACCAGGGATTAGCACGGCTGGACACCTCTCGATGCGGACATGCTTACATCGTTTCCTAATTGTCCCTTCCCGTGATTCTAACTATGTCGTGGGAGTGAAGAGGTGTCTCCGCGCACGGTCGGTCACATCCAAATTTAGGACGAACCCGTTCCTACAAATTAAATATATCATCATTCATGCATGATTCTCCCATTCAAACTCCGTTTAAGTGGGTGACCTCTACCCTATCGATTTAATGAACTGTTTTCTCTCTCTTCCTTTTCTCTCTCCAATTCGGATTTATAAAATATCTAAAAAAATGATTAATACATATAATTTATTGATTAATCGACTGGTTTCTCAAATTTTTAAATATATATATTATATATATATATATATATATATATATATATATATATATATATATATATATATATATATATATGTGTGTGTGTGAGTGTGTTTGCGTATATGGGCAGTACTTTTTCATTTAAACAGTAGCACAGCTCTTGACTTTGCTCTGAAACGTGCGTAAGATATTGAAAAGTTATTACATTCGGAAAAATAAATAAATGAATGCTTGTTTGTGAGAAGAAAAAGAAATACAGGTATTCACCGAATATGAAAATTGAGAAATCGGAAAAATAAATAAATGAATGCTTGTTTGTGAGAAGAAAAAGAAATACAATTATTCACCGAAATATGAAAATTAAGAAATCGGAAAAATAAATAAATGAATGCTCGTTTGTGAGAAAAACAAGAAATACAAGTATTCACCGAAATATGAAAATTAAGAAATCGGAAAAATAAACAAATGAATGCTTCTTTGTGAGAAGAACAAGAAATACAGGTATTCACCGAAATATGAAAATTAAGAAATCGGAAAAATAAATAAATGAATGCTCGTTTGTGAGAAGAACAAGAAATACAAGTATTCACCGAAATATGAAAATTAAGAAATCGGAAAAATAAACAAATGAATGCTTCTTTGTGAGAAGAACAAGAAATACAGGTATTCACCGAAATATGAAAATTAAGAAATCGGAAAAATAAATAAATGAATGCTCGTTTGTGAGAAGAACAAGAAATACAATTATTCACCGAAATATGAAAATTAAGAAATCGGAAAAATAAACAAATGAATGCTTCTTTGTGAGAAAAACAAGAAATACAGGTATTCACCGAAATATGAAAATTAAGAAATCGGAAAAATAAATAAATGAATGCTTGTTTGTGAGAAGAACAAGAAATACAGGTCTTCACCGAAATATGTAAATTAAGAAATCGGAAAAATAAATAAATGAATGTTAGTTTGTGAGAAGAACAAGAAATACAGGTCTTCACCGAAATATGAAAATTAAGAAATCGGAAAAATAAATAAATGAATGCTTGTTTGTTAGAAGAACAAGAAATACAGGTATTCACCGAAATATGAAAATTAAGAAATCGAAAAAATAAATAAATGAATGCTTGTTTGTGAGAAGAACAAGAAATACAGGTATTCACCGAAATATGAAAATTAAGAAATCGAAAAAATAAATAAATGAATGCTTGTTTGTGAGAAGAACAAGAAATACAGGTATTCACCGAAATATGATAATTAAGAAATCGGAAGAATAAATGAATGAATGTTTGTTTGTGAGAAGAACAAGAAATACAGGTATTCAGCGAAATATAAAAATTAAGAAATCGGAAAAATAAATGAATGAATGTTTGTTTGTGAGAAGAACAAGAAATACAGGTATTCACCGAAATATGAAAATTAAGAAATCGGAAAAATAAATAAATGAATGCTTGTTTGTCAGAAGAACAAGAAATACAGGTATTCACCGAAATATGAAAATTAAGAAATCGGAAAAATAAATAAATGAAAATTATGGTTTGAGTTAATTTTTACTAATTGCAATGCAACTATAAAGTATATATTCTCTGAAGCTTTTAATACACCTTCATTAAGCTGGCAATTTGAAACATTCTCGCATATTATAAGAAGTATATACTAAAACATATATAACTCACACACACACACACACACACACACACACACACATATATATATATACTTACTGGCGTGCCGTTTTTATGAAAGGACGTTATAAGCCTACACACCTCAAACAAGTAAACAGTTCATCGGGTCTTGGCAATCGTAAAATAATGGGAGTAATGCTATCGGTTCACCCGATATATATATATATATATATATATATATATATATATATATATATATATATATATATATATATATATATATATATATATATATACATGATACCTGCTGGCATGTCATCTTTCTGGAGAGCAGTATTGCGTTTGACTGTTGGCCAATATGTAACCAAATCACTTGGCTCCCTTGCCCCGTTATCTCGACTCGGGCAATGCGACATCATGTTTCCGCGCCCACCGTCTTCGTCATCGACTAATGAACAAACAGAGTTTCTTCATCTGCCAACTGGATCCGAGCCAACGAATTTGACTCCAACCACTTGAGTTGGTCACTGGTTTTCGTTAATTTGCTGCTTACAACCTGTGACCCTTCCGCTCTACCATCGGACAAATATCCCTAACGTTGTTTACCGAAACGACTTCTTATATCCTTAATCAGATCTGCTTGACATATTGGTACCAGCCAAAAGAATGGTTTGCTTTCGGTTGTTTATTTTACGGTACATCCACCTGTTTTGCGATATTTTAATTTACTTTTTATTTTAGTTGCCCGAAACAATGTATATTGCTGCTGAATCATTAGAGTTCACTGTAATAGGAGCAAATGAAAAGGGTGCAATCTGGGTGAGGAGTCTGGTAGCAAGCTGTTTGTTCACATTACATTTAAATTTCTGCATATTGGTACGGTACAGTTTTTTTATGCAACCATCTTTACAGGCATTAACCCACATTTTTAGTGCGTAGTGTAGTATATATTTATTTGTTATGATACATTTAAACATGCATTTATTTGGGGGACAGGATAAATGTATTATCTGTTCTGTCATCC
Organism: Sepiola atlantica; assembly: GCA_963556195.1. Taxonomy (NCBI): domain Eukaryota; kingdom Metazoa; phylum Mollusca; class Cephalopoda; order Sepiida; family Sepiolidae; genus Sepiola; species Sepiola atlantica. The sequence continues at coordinate 70,100,283 of OY744537.1, read as the reverse complement.
TTCTAGGCGTTACCTTCTCCTTTTGGGTGTAGGGTAGTATCTGTTTTGTTGTCATGAGATTATCCTCCCAGGCATTGTTACTTCTTTGGCAGGGGGTAGCGGGTGTCAACAAGAAATTATCAGTAATCATTAGAAAACTCAACACTTACCTTATATATACGAGCAAAATATATCATCATAATAGGGGAAACACTACTACTACTACTACTACTACTACTACTACTACTACTACTACTACTAATAATAATAATGAAGGGGGAATGACAAACTGAGGAGGGAAAGCACAAACCAGCCCTCCACTGAACGGGTTCGAATAACACTGGGACCATTGCCACCCAAATCTCAGATAACCAATGGTCGTTGCCAGCGAACCATATTTGGCAAGCGGCTGTAGCGATAACACAAAATAATTTGCAATGATTAGCGAAAGAGACGGAGATTACTGGAAATCCGGGCAGACTTGTCGTCATTAAGATTTTTAGAAACACCGCCGGTTACTGTGAGTGAACAATCACTGATGACGACTGGTGAGAGAACCCCCAATGAGCAACAACAACGATGATGATGATGATGATGATGATGATGATGATGATGATGATGATGATGATGATGATGAAAAAAAAAATATCTATGAGCGAACGAACACCAACCGTCTGCAAATACATTAACATATCCATAACACTAAAAGTAATTATGAATCAAAGAAAAAATGAAACTTATTAAAAGGAATCCTCGAGAGCTGAAACTGTTTTGGTAAAGTCTTACGATTTGTAAGACAAAAATAAAGCCATAATCCTCTCCGAAGTATAGAGGGAGGCTGAGAGAAGATACAAGACAAAGGAAGGATAACACCTTTCAGACTTTAACTAGAATGTAAAGGAGAATATTAGAATATTGAAGAGAGTTATTAAAGCTCAGATTCCAGGGAAATCCACTGACCACTATCAGCGAGTAAACTCTGGGTACGGCTGGTGTGAACACTCGCAGTGAGTTATAATAATAAATAATATGAGACAATACCGATAAGTCAACTAACAATTTAATGTAATTTTAATAGGTAAAATGGAAAGTATCTACTTCATCATGGCCGTAATATTTGAAATCGGAAATTGCGAACCGGTTGTAATAGAAAAAAAATCCCCAATAAAATTTTAGCCCAAATTATTTTTTGCAAGTAATAATTTGTTTTCAACAATTTGTTTAACTATTAACAAATAATAAAGTTAAACTGTATTTTATAATTGGACATTTTGAAAATATCTTTTTAACAAATAATCAAATCAAAGTTGTTTTATAATTAAAATTTTTTTTTTTTTAATTTGAAAATATTTTTTAAATAGTTAAGTTATTAATTATAACCAAAAATAATTATATTACAAAGTAACAATTATAAACAAATAATAAATTCAAACTGTGTTTTTATAAATGATAAAAATAAACATTCCGCCACAACCTATACGGACTAAAATAATAAGGGTGTATTTTTTTTATTAACATCGCTATTTATATTTACGTATCATCGATGAAGGTTTATTATTTGCTTGTTTCCCACGACAGCAATCTGTATTATTGCATGAAGAAGTTATTTTATGTTTGTTCAAATCCATTGTGTCGGTTATAATGTTCAGTCCTTTATTAGGGGGGGGGGAGGGCATAATCTTCTTTCATGACACTAACGTTTTCTGCATTTTTTTTCTTCTAAATTGCCAATGACGTTGTCATAGAACTCAGTGTTCTGTTTCAGAATATTTTAGATGAGGATTGATAATTTGTATTATTTGGATTATTCGTACAACTGTTTTCATCTTGGATATTATTTTCGCAACGTTTCAGCCGATTTAACTTCCGACCTTCTTCAGGTGAATATTTGTGTCGAGCTTGGAAATCTTTCTGTCGAACTCGTGAATCTGTATCAAATTTCGAACAGAACCCTTACTTTAATCCACGGGGTAGCTTCCTCTTGTTCTATCAACCATTACAGGGTAGAAATCACAAGTAATTTGTTATTGTATTCTTAGTATCACCCGCACTGAGGTTGAACCATACACCTCAAGAAGACGGTCATTTAGAACTTATACTTAGCACTTTATCCGTTACGCCACGGGTTTTTGCGCGTCGGGGTTCCGTTCGAAATCCCGTACAGATTCCCGAATTAGAAAGAAAACTTTCCGAGTTCGTCAAGATGCACCTGAAGAGAGTCGGAATTTACATCGGCCGAAACGCTGTGAGAATTACATCCCAAATAAGAATAATAGTTCGAATAATAAAATAGATACAAATTCAGTGTTTCGTTCGAAAATATTTCTGTTCGGTTAAAGTTCGGATATCCTATCAGATACAGCAGGGGTAATAGACGTGATTATAGAACCGAGAGGGGGGGGGCAAACTAGCTCTGCACCGAAGAGGTTCTCTGGTTTGGTACAAAAGATGCCATGGGCATACCCGTAAACATTCCGTAATAGGGGCACTTCAGGCAATGGGCAAAAAACACCCCATCAATAGAAAAGATAATGCCAGGGAGGGTGCATCTAATCGGACCTAAATAAACCTAAATAAACCATACCTCATCCCAAAAGCAAGAAGTCTTGTACTCCCATAGAAGTCCCTATGTTCTCGGATTGATTGTCGAGGCGAACGACCGCTGGTATGACACAGCCACGAAAGTTGAATTATTTAATATTTTGCCCACTCAACTTTCATTTAAACCTTTTAGAGGCGATTTATATTTCCTGTTGACAATAATCCATTGTGGAGACAGAAGACATGTGTTTATACTGTAAAACTTGTGCAGGCAGTATAATCATTTCATTGTATGTATTCGTTCATCCTTATGATAAAATTGCACTTTAATTCAAATTTTAAAAAAGAAACTTCGGGATATTGTTCTGGCGGGAATTGTTATAAAATTTCATGATTTTTATAATTGCCACTTCTTTCTGAAGCTTACAAGATTAAATGTGGTATTTAAAGTTTGAACTACTGCTTATCTAACCACCTATTAATAAACTTAATTAGCAGGTTTAACTGGGTTTCCCAGAATCAAATAAGAGTTAAACATATTATACGTAATATGTTTAATTAAAAATATAAAACAGCTAAAAAGATTTACTTATAGACAACGGCTATTATCAACAAAGCTAGACCGGCGCCAGGCGTTGCCCGGGAGAAAAACAAAACAATGAATTAAAATTTTTCAACAGTCGAGAGAACGCAAATAGGTCACATCGGAAAAAATTTACGCACGAAAATTATTATTTCTGAGTTCAATAAAAATCAAAATTGCCACAGTGTAGAAGGGTATCTCCTTCACTGACCGATTATGGAAAAGGTTACTTGCTTCGGGCCTGGCTGTTCGCTATTCTCTCGTCTGTCATTGAAAGTAAATTCCTGTAGAATGCGTAAATGTTTATTTATGTTGGTGGATTTTCGGCACAGTAAGAACTTACGTAGTGTCTAACTCTTCCTTCGTAGGTAGTCAAATGTGACTGAAAGTGGACCATGTGTAACGAATGTACATTTTAACACGTAAGATAAATATATATTGTGTGATAATAAAAAAAACAAAATGAAATCAATATTGATCTGAATTGCGTAAATTAAGGTGTGGATCAATTACTATTTTAGTCACGTAAATCTCAATTTTGTATGGAGCTAGAAGTGTTGAACACATCTGACGTGTCGGTCAGTAAATACAGTTTTAAGCAAGTATGTGTGTAAATAGACGAAATTATGATTATTTGGTATGAACCGCGTGTAAAATATCTATTATTAAAATGCCGAGAGAACGCAAATAGGTCACATTATCAGTAGCAGTTTTAGCGACGTCGGTCTGTGTCCCTAGCAATAAAAATTCGCTTAAAAACAAAACGAAACCAAGACTTAAGAATAAAAATATACAAATTATTGAACGTTTTATTTATTTACGAAAAAAACTCCAAAAAAATCGTACTCTTACAGAATTTGAACCGAACTGGTTTTTTTGTTTATACATTTACGACTTAAAAATCGTTTTCCAAATGTATTTGCAGCGTAACACGACCTGCAGTGTTCATTCCAACAACATTCAATTGTTGATAACACGCCAGTGAGCAATCATTTTTTTAGAAATTGTTTCGAAGTAAATGCATCTATCTATCTATCTATCTATCTATCTATCTATCTATCTATCTATCTATCTATAGAGAGATAGATAGAGAGATAGAGAGAGAGAAAGAGAGAGAAGTTAGGATGAGAGAGATGAGAATAAAAGGTTATAATAGGGAAATGTGAAGAAGAAAAGAAAATGTCTTACGTACCCCCCAAATAAAAAAGAAAAATACCTAACGTAAAAAGTGTCTAGTAAAAAAAGGAAATTATATCTGAAGCAAACGAAGACTAAAAGAGGAAAGGTCTGAAGTCGACTCGCTGAAGAGATGATAGCCACCATTTTGAATATAACACTATACGTAATTATGTTCGTTAAATGTAATCCGTAGAAACTGGAATGGGATTAAGTCTATACGTAATAGTTAGAAATAATGTAATCCGATATTCTTGAAAATCAGCGGAATTTGAGGATGCGTCTATTAAATTTGTCCGTAATTTATTGTGTTATGTAGTCTATCAGACTAATAGTAAATAAAAAGGGTCACGTTTTTTCAAAAGTAGACGTTGCTTATTAGTTCCTTGTGTCGATGGGGAGTTAGAGTGGGAAAGGTTTTCGATACCCCCTATATGGAGTATGTTTTTGGGAGAATCGAAGATGGTGGACTAAATATAATAAGTGTTAGCTGGAGAAAACAATCATAAATTTACTATAACATGCTGGAGCGAATAAGTGTAATATAGTGGTGAGTTTAGTGGCCTACCATGCATGTGGTTATTTTCTTATTCTAAACAAAGGTACAGGGAAAATCGTCTAAACTTTATATAGAAGATATGTATATATATATATGTATATATATAACTTTATCATTTATTCATTTTATATATATATATATATATATATATATATATATATATATATATATACATATATATATATATATTAAGTGGAAAATTATTGAGAAACGACCGTCTTTCTCCCCTGCACTAAACAGGTGTCCTTTATGCGATTCTGAGAAATTTTACATCTTTAAAGCCATAAATGATCCAAATACGAATTGCTTAAACGACCGCGATGAACTATTTAAAGGTTGCATTCACCGAAAAAGCGCTTTGCTTATAAACTCAACAGAACTATTAACACAAAAATCAACTTAACTTTCCAGCAACTAAAAGTTGAGAATCTTATAAAACGATTTCGCCAAATAGCCCCCTTAGTACAAGTTTTTAGTTTTTAATATTTGTATAAATTTCATAAACTTTCATATAAAATTACTGTAAGGTGTTAATCCTTCGATATAAATTTTAAATCTTAAATTAATCTTAATTTTCCCCTATACCAATCCTTAAATATATTCATAAATATTTTTATTAAAAAATCCCCTTTTGTTATTATTAAACCCAGTAAATCACTAACTTTTTAATTTAATCAATTATTCATTTATCAAAGTTATAAATTATATGTAAAAATATACCCTTTTTTCTTTTTTTAAAATAATTAATTAATAGCACACCCGCGTACCAATCAAAAGAGTATCACGCGGTTTTAATTTTAATATTATAACGTTCGAATTATCCAACCATTTCGACGGCTGCCGATGAGTACCTGGGATCCAATTCCTCAGTGTACGAAACTGCCGGTTCAATCGTCGTGGTAGTTTCTGGTTTAATAAATAAATATTAAGCTCTTAATTCTGTTTACTGAATTAATTGAACACTCTGCTGGAAGTAATCTATATATATATATATATATATATATATATATATATATATATATATATATATATATATATATGCGAAAGTTTTTCTATTTATATGAACTATATTTATATCAACACACCTTAGGCTTATTTAATCCAATTATACATTACCAAATTTTCAAATACATTATATATACCGAACGGAAAACTCCCGAACACACTTTACTTCTGGTGTCGTTTCCGCACGCGTACGTTTACAAGCACACACAACTTAGAAATAATTTATTTTACAGAATAAACACTGCATTGAACGCCATAACAACCTTTATTTGTAAAACTATATTTAGTAAAACTAAATTTTTTATTGTTATTGTTTTTGTTTTTGTTGTTGTTGTTGTTGTTGTTGTTGATGATGATGATGATGATGATGATGATGATGATGATGATGATGATGATGATGATGATGACGATTGCACGAAAAAAGAAAAAGTAAACCACACATTCTCTCATGTTATAAATTACAAAAAAATAGATTCATATTTTTTTTTGAAAACCTTTATTACGGTTTTTGTTTTTTAAATGAATGAATACGAACATTTTTTTTTGATTTATCTGATCTATATTCATATCTTTAAAACTAAATTTGTGTTGTTGTTGGAGGTGGTGGTTGTGGTAGAGATGATGATGATGATGAAGATGATGATGATGATGATGATGATGATGATGATGATTACAACCATTACATTTGCAATAAAAAAGCCACGCTTCTCTAATGTTTTTTTAAAACAAAATAATTCATATTTAAAAAAAATCTTCTTTGATTTAAAAAAAAAAGTCGTCTTTAAAGGGTAAACACACAAATAACTATTTTACATTACTCAAGAATATATAATTGTTTTATTTGACCAACGGACGTCCCGCTTTCCCGTCCCTTTCTCTCATTATATAACCAGTTTTTAATGGGGAATTCGTTTATGCTTATACAAAATCAAACCACTTCGCTTTGAATATCGAAGAGACCATATAAAATAACCCTTTTTCTTTTTTTTCTAATTATGATAATTTAACTATGTTTATACACAGTAAATGTCCTTAACATTGAAATATATCAAATAACCCCATTATTGTCAATCTTATTGTTGTTTCTACCAAATTACCTAAATATGAAGTGAAAATTGTTTCTTTGTTCTTAGAATATGGCTACAGCTGGATTAATTCCTGCTCAAAGGGCGAATAATGTTTTTCTAGGATACACACACTCACACGCACAAACATATATATATATATATATATATATATATATATATATATATATATATATATATATATATATATATATAAGGATGTGTGTGGTCGTCGCTACCACTCATTAGTGTAGCTAGATCTAGCGAGATTCTAAACCAGGAACCCGGCATACTGTATTTGAAAAGATTTGAAATCGCGAAATGCTATAAGCGATAATGACAAGCTGCTCGTAAAAAAACGACTAGAGCACTCGGATGGCGCAATTGATAGAAGTTATGGCAATTGAAAACACGATCAAGGTTCAGTCTAAAAGACTGGGGTTTCGAGCCATACTAGTGATACAGCGAAACAGTCTGCCTGAAGATGCCTATATATATATATATATATATATATATATATATATATATATATATATATATATATATATATATATATATATATATTTCGAAGTCACTTTAAAAAAGTACTGGAAGCTATCCATATAAAAACACAACAATCTAAAATTAATAACATCACGTATGAAACACCTGGCAATATTTTAAAATGCTTAACGTAATGCGATTTTATTCTATGATGTCACTTGAGTGTAGCTGAATTAAAATCGTCAAGGACTTACCTGGAACAATGTGAAAAACGTTCTCTGCGCGTTTCTCCGCCGTCTTTTAAAACATTATCTCCGTCTGATTTTGACACCTGAGGATGTTTCGACAAAGAATCAAACACGTTCGTGAAACCTATGGGACATTTATTATTATTTTTTAATAATAAATGCCCGTCAGAAAACTTGAAAAAATTAAAAAGTATAATTAAACAGACGAATTCTGTTATTTTTAACAATATATATATATGTATATATGTATATATATATATATATATATATATATATATATATATATATATATATATATATATATATATATATATATATATACTGGTTTTTTTCATTGTTTTAAAAAACTTTCGTAATAGGCCCTCGACACGAAAGCAAGTAAAAGTAAAAAAGAAGCTGAAGAAAGATAAGTTGTCCTGAAAGAAAAACAGCCGACACGTCGTTAACATAGAAACAATCAAAATAATAACAAAAAGAAATAAATTTCACTAAATAATCCATTAAAACTTATACCGCCATATTAAATTGAGTGAAGAAAAGATAAAACCCATTTCCAAATTGGCTTTCCTTCTAAACAAAACGAAAAATGAGAAAAAGGTTAATGTTTGATAAAATAAATGGAGATTCGATTAATTACGTCTTTTTTGTTTTTTCTCATCGTTAAAACACATTAAAAGAGAACGGAGAAAAATTCAATTATTTTTATAAGAAAAAGCACTAAAAAAGCGGGAAAATTGGATTCTGATCGATTTTGATTCCCGTTCTACTGAATTAATGTTTGCTAGAAGACTTATTTCAAGCTGATCGTATCGATTTATCGATACATTCGCATGGGAACATAACCGGCGTTCTTTGTTTTTGTTAGTCTTTCAACAACACACGGACCTTTTGAAAACAAGAACAAACTTAAAGTAGATCGTATTTTTCGGATCATTTGCTTAGAAAAGTAGACTCCAATATATAAAAATAACATTGAAAATACTAGCAAAAGTATAAGACCAGAGGTCGCATATTTTTGTTAATGCATCACTACGATCCGAAAAAAAGAAGGTAATCCCTCGGAGGATGATCTCATTACCACAGAACAGATGCTATATTATCCCCCCCCACCTCCCTCAAAAAAAATAATAATTCACGGGTGATGGTATAATGACCACAGAACAGATACTACAGTACCTTCCGAAAAGAGAAGATAATGCTTAGGAGAAGGGTCTCATGACAACAGATCATGCACTACACTACCCACAAAAAAGGATGTAATTCTTGGGACGATAGTCGCATAACAGCAGAACAGGTACTACATTACTCTCCCAAGGAAAAGGCAACCCCTGGTTGGAGAGTGTCATGACAACAGAACATATACTACACTAACCTTCCGAAAGAAAGAAGTAATTCCTGAGAGGATGGTCGAATAAGAACAGAACAGATACCAAACATCTAAGAAACAGTTAATTCCTATGTGGATGGTGTGATGAAAGAACAGGTACTACACTACCACTCTGAATTGAGCATTTTAAGATAGTATATTAGTCTGAAATCGTAGGGTAAATTGGACTGACTATTAATAGATAGTACGCCAGTGTAATTAATAGAAGTAATAGTATAGTTACGGTTCAATACAGGCAAATACTAAATGTCTATTAGTAACGAAAATATCAGTATATAGTTGTTAGTTGGTGTTATATAGACCGATATGCACTATGAGATCGGCAAGTCGAGTAAAAGGCATTTAGTTTTATTGCATAAACGTTCAGACTAGTATAATTGTATGATATGATAGGGATGGTAGAGTGCTTCCAGACGCTGAGCTACGAGAAATAAGTCATGTTTACGTGCCAAACGTATACCAATGGGAAAACACATTTTACGCATCGTAATAAGTCTTTTTAAAAACAGAATTCAACGAAGACTTATTAAAAATATCTTAAGATCCATTTCCCCCTAAAACTTAAAATATCAAACAGATTATTCCAGAATTGAGTGATGTAGTTTGCTTGAAGCACTGTGTGGTATATATATATATATATATATATATATATATATATATATAAATTTGGGCAAGTTCATTTTCTTAAGCATCTTGAGTTTTAATATAAAGATAGAGGCAAAATGCCTTCATTGAGAAAACCATGTGTTAGATGCAGATAATTTATTAAATCAAAATAAAAAAAATAAAAACATTTTCTTTTCTTTTTCTTCTTCTTCATCCTGACTTATATAACTTATATTTCGCTTGATAAAACAAGCCTCTTCGGAGTTTAGACAAGTAAAAGGTATTAACCTGTTTTTTTTTTGTAATAATCCTTCCTGGTGTTGTAGAAGGTGTCCGATATATATATATATATATATATATATATATATATATATATATATATATATATATATATATATATATATATAATAAAATATAGTAACACGAATTTACATAATCATCGATGCAATAATTTATTTCAACCTTGTGGTATTGTCAAGCATCCAAGTGAGATGATTACATTTTTGAAAATGAGAAACGAGAAATTCACACTCGACAATTCAAATACAAGTAGAGAGAGAGAGAGAGAGAGAGAGAGAGAGAGAGAGAGAGAGAGAGAGAGAAGTAACAACATATCTAATACATATTTAGAGAGATGGGGAAATTTGAAGCATATTTAATCTATAATTTTAAAGGGGGATTACATGATTTATGACGGCAGACAATATAGAGAGGGAAAGAAAAATCCATATATATAGAGAGAAATTAGGAAATTGTAAAGGGGCAGGGAGGGTATTCAATGTCTCTCAAGAAATCAGGTCAGCGTGTCAAGAATCACCAACCTCTATTAAATATTATTTTAAATGTATAACTTACATAACCTAATATTAAAAAGAACGGTTTTGGTAATTCATTGTTTTTTTTTATTAAATTACTATAATTAGTTACTGTTAATATCGACAAATTATTGCCTATATATATATATATATATATATATATATATATATATATATATATATATATATGGCTATAGGACAATCAAATGACAAATAAACAACACGAAACGTTAATTTATCAGAAACTTTTTAAAAGATAGTTATGAAAATCACGCATACAAATAGCCGTTTTTGTTTCTTTGCTCTTTACTATATATACAGTATTTCAAAAGACTATGTTATATTATTAATTTAAATGACAGCGAGTCTTTTCTCATGTAACATAGATGTGATAAATGAAAAAAACTTTGCATTTATTCATTTAGATTACTGTCATATATATCTATATACATGTTTTTATAACAACTTTCTTCACCTAATACAAGACACATTGCCACTGAGACGTTAGAGGTTACTGTGAATTAGGGACCATACCTTAAACATAGAGTTGTGCGGCGAGATGTCTGTTCACATTACATTTAAATTCCTTCATGATAGTACAGTTTGGGAAGCAGGTAAAAGGGAAGGAATTCCAAACGCTGACGGTTCGAAGGAAGTGACTATTAGAGTAGAAGGCTTTCCGACATCTAAGGACCTATACAGTAAAATGGTGGGATCTTATTGCTTGTCGGATCGGTCGAGAGTATTTACATCGAGTAGCACTGCGAGTTTATCGGAGCACATTCAATTGAAGTACTTGTAAAACAAGCACAAAGGTTGCAACATTTTGGCGATGGGGCAGGTGTTAAATCTTGGTTGACAGTGAGGGATCTATTTGATTAGATACTCTGATTTGCACTCTATCTAATAGTGAGAGACTCGTGGTTGATGCTCTAGCCTCGCTCTGGCAACAATATGGATGGTCGAATAGTTGCTTTCTAGCGATATAAGATACTGACAAGTGTAAGAAGTTTTCTCGATCGGTAGAGGGAGGAGCCCACCTTCTTTGCAACAGCCTTAGCTATGTTCTCTCTATATAAGTTCCAATTCATGTTGTATGTGAAAGTTAGGCCGAGGAGTTTTAATGATGAACTCTCACGTAAGGTACTATTCGCCATGGTAATCGGTGGTTGAAAGGTTTCTTATAATTGTCACAGAAAGTAGATCTGTCTTAGTAGCATTACATTTTACCATTTATTTATGTCCCCATTTCACTACAGACTTGATGTCATTTTCTTAGGATTCAGACATTGCGTTGTGTGCGTTCGTCTTGCTTACATGTCGAGAATACAGCGTGGTTTCATCAGCGAATATACCCATCTCCAACGCAATTTCATCAGGGAGGTCGTTTATAATATCAGGACTAATAAAGGTTCAAGAATCGACCTCTTGAGCATACCCACATTTATGTCATATTGTTTGGGGTTCGGCTATCGAGGGCAACCTTGATTTCTCTGTCAGCTAAGAATGATCGTATTATATTAAATATTCATACAGAAATACCGTATTCTCAAATTTTCACGAGAAAGCTTAATGCCAGACCTTGTTAAAAACTTTGGATATAGCAAGGGCTACCGCACTAATTTCACTTGTCTTGTTCAGTGCATGACATACGTGGGCTTTTGGCTAGGATCAAAGTGTAGTATCTGTTCCGATGGATACTGCACGCCTGTCCTGTGCAGTTCTAGGAGGTCCACCCTCCCAGGCTTTGCCTCCCCTCTTTGGGGAGGAGTAAGTTAATTGCTTACTGCTTGAGGCGCCCCTACCGGGGAATGCCGACGGGACTGCCCGGGCAATTTTTGATGGTCAGAGTGCTCACCTCTCGGGCGCTGGCTTTTCAACCCCCACTTTCCGACCCGACCGTGGGTCACATCTTACTTGTGGGAGTAGGATAAAACTGGCCTTGTGCCTAACTCCTGGAGAGGAGTAAATAATACGTGTTCAGAGATGATCGTGAAGATATCTGCAGAGGAACGTGCTTGTCTAAATCCAATCTGTCGCCCGGAAAGAAGTTTAGCATTGACGAGGTGGTGGACTATCACTAGGTTAATTAGCGATTCAAATGTTTTAGCAAAGAGGGGGGGGGGAGATTGAGATTGATAGTGCTATAATTAAGCGTATCTGTTTTTTCACCAGAGTTCTTGATCACTGGTAACACAGAGGCAATTTTCCAGCTATCCGGTAAGGAATATCGGCAAGGGAGTTGTAGAGTTTAGAGAGAACAGGGACTAGCTCAGCAGAGCATGTATTTCTTAGTATGATAGGAATAAGATCAGGCCCACATGCCTTGTTTTTTTTAGGTTTCTTTATGATATTCCGGACATGGGAAGGGGTGATGATCCGATTATTGAGTGTGGATTCTGTCCTCAGTGGGAAATTTGGGAGGGGGTTGGAGGCGAACCGCTGGGCAAGCAGTTTAGCCTTTTCAGTTGCTGTACAAGCGACATCATTGTGGTTTTATAGTGGAGGAATTGCTGATTGCCCATTATTCATCAGACTATTATAAATTTTCCAGAAATCGTGAATTCCTAATTACTGCGACTCAATGCGTTTTCTGGTCATTTCGGTATAGTTTCTCTTGGCTGCGGCTATTTCACTCTTACAATGATTTCTAGATGCCACAAATCTTTGCCTATTTGTATCTGACTTATGGCGGCCAAATCGGCGGAACGCTTGCTGCCTATGCGCAATAGTAGTTGCACACGTTAAAGCAAACCGTTGGGGAGAGAGAGGTTTGCTATACAATTTCTGCGTGGGCTATGGGCTTCAGTGCCTATTTTTACCCCCTCAGTTGCCTCTTTTCACATTGTTCGGCAGAGAGAGAAAATATTTTACTCAATGTTTCTGATGTGATCGCTGAAAAGTGCATTCTATATCAATCTGTATAAATTATTGTTAATAATAATAGATCATTTTGAAATTATAAATCTCTGTCAGGATTAATAGTATTAAGGGAAATGACTGTCTTTTTCCGTAAAAAATAATTGTCATTCTCAGCTAATTATTCTTTAACTAAATAAAACGAATATTCCCTTCTGTATTTATATATTAAAAATTCTATGAATTAAATTTTTTGAATGCCATAAATATTCTGTCTTCTCACCGGAAACATAAGTGTCAGCTAAATATTCTTCAACTCAATAAAACGAATGTTACTTTTCAAATGTATTTATTTAACATTTAGTGTTTGTGTCGACGAGAACACATAATTTGATTTTAGAACAATTCATTTGAAAATGGGTAAAGTTGATTGGTTTATCTTAGCGACAATCACCATTTTTGCTAATAAGGGGATCTCTTTTTTAATAAGTGTGAAAGGGTGTAACGTACTTATGAACACGAAATACCTAAGTGTATTATATATGAATTGTTAAATCTTCATTATTTTGGATCTGGTTTCGACGACATTCAAATAAAACAGCAAGGGTTCGACAAAGAAGGCTTTAATATTCGATCGTAATTGATGCTATTTGGAACCGTCAGTTTCATCCTGTAAACAAAGTAGGCGATTACGATTCTATTTGCAGACATTTTAAGGCCATCGCTAGGAATGGTTCTTAAACTGTATTCGATCGGAATTGATTGCGTATGTGGGCGATTCTGAAGCCATCCTTTCCAATCTACAAACAAAACGAGGTACCGTTTCTATTTCAGTAGTTGATTTGACACTTGCAGACGCTGAGATTCTGTTGTTCTTTTTGTTT
>OY744537.1:70053594-70081094 GCA_963556195.1 Sepiola atlantica | reverse complement strand
ACTCTCAGCCAAACTAACGTAATATACATGTTCTCATGCCCTTTTAAGGAATGTCTCCCTACAACCCAAACAGAACAAATACATAACACCTATATTGGCCACACTACAACAACTCTCTCTCGACGCTTAACTTACCATTTATCCGATACCAGCGCCATCCAACGTCACATTATTACACATAACAAAAGACTACAGTCGGCCGATATACGGAAAATATTAATATCTAACACGAAAATAATACACAAAAATAACTGCACAAACAGACTTAAAATACTAGAAGCAATATTCATTAAAACTAAACAGCCTAACATTAACAAAATAGCTTTCAACACAGGTACCAACATATTAAAAGTATTCCATAACTAAATGGAAATTAAGTAAAAACAAAATAAATAAATAAATAAATAAATAAATTGATAAATAAATAAATAAATAAATTGATAAATAAAAAAATAAATAAATTGATAAATAAAAAAAATAAAAATAAATAAATAAATTGATAAATAAATAAATAAATAATAGTAATAATAGTAATAGGAATAAATAATAATACATAAATAAATAATAGCAAAAATAAGAACTAACAAAATAAATAAGTAAACAATAAAACCAAACACACAAACGATAGAATAAAATGAACTCAACCACACACCCTCTTCTCTCTTTCATTCGGCCGTAACGATAACTATAAAACACTAACTCCAGTCTTCTTATTTAAATTAAAAAAACAAACAAAACCCTAATCCTGAAGACGACTACGAAAATCGAAAGCGCTCGATAAAATGGCCGAATTAAAAACTATCGGCGAAGTACTATACGGATTGCCACCTGAAACCAGAAAGATGGCTCGACGGTTTGAGAACTTCACGAGGAAAATATACAAACGCGAAAGTTCCGTGATGTTCAACAACGCTTGCTTAGATAATGACTTGCTGCCTAAATATACATATATATATATATATATATATATATATATATATATATATATATATATATATATATATATATTAGTGAATATGACAGACAACTTATGTCTGGATATCGTTGTGTGCATCCTTTCCAGTTGCCTAATAAGGGTTTTTGTTTCGATGGGGAATTGGTTGATAAATCTGCTATGACTGTACTAAGTACTTTCTAGCCCATCCGGGTTCATCTTCAGGGGGATCAGGTAAATACCATGGTGTTAATGCTTATATTAATAGGTAGTTTTCGCGGGAATTATATTATTAATACAGAACTAAAGTAAGAACTATAAACATTTTAGAATGATATCACTAGTGTTAAAGTTTATTCTGTTAATGGCTGGTTTTTAGTTTTGATGCATAATCGAAACAAAGACCCTGATTCGGCAACTGGAAAGGATCCCCACAAAGATATTCAGACATAAGTGGTCTGTCATATTAGACAAAATTTGTATTATAGAGAAAATGCTGCCTATATATATATATATATATATATATATATAAAGAGAGAGTGAGAGAGAGATTAAGCACCTCATTTCCTGATTATATCATTACTTTTTGAAAAATGATTACTTATTCAACGTTTCCTGATAGACTAAACCGCACGTGATCAGTTGAGTTAGTATTTGTTGTATCTAATGTAAAAGAGAAGTCAGTCTGATTCTAGGAGTTTGTCATCGATAGCTTATGTCCTACAATATCCCTCGAGGGGGTGAATCGAAACCGCACACTCGATCTTTTCAGTCTGATTCTTTCCCTACAAAACAATTAAAGGAATATGTTTAGTCGACTTTTTAATAATACTCATGAGAAAAATCGGATGACGTTTTAAGTGGGGTTTTTCTCCATGGGGTACTTAGAGGTAGGGAAACGTATATACTAGGTGTATAGAGAGTAACGTAAAGATTTGTAACCACTTCCATTGTCTTCCCCGTGGAATTTGGTACGTATTATTTAAATGTCATCAAAATAGGATATATTTTAAGTTATAAAGAGGTTTGGTCCATATATCTCCCTTAGGTTAGGAGGGGATTTAGATATTTGGGACTTATATTCCTAAGAAAATGTTATACACATAATTTAAATATCATAAATATAGGACGTATTTGAAATTTAAAAGCATTTTATATATGGAAATCGCTCCAGACAAGATATGAAACAACTTAATGTAAGGAGTTAAATACACTACTTTAAGGTAAAAAAATAACTAGCCAAGTGTTAGATGGATAGATTCTGACCCAGAAAACAGCAATTTACCCCCTTTGTCAGAAACATCGCTCATGGAATGTGAGCACTAAAGGACAAAATAAGGGAAGCGAGAGTTACAAGGCTGTCGAAACTAAACCAAAGGTTCACTTTATTCTCTCCTTGGTGTGCACTCAGATATTCGAGAACACTTATATTGTCTTCCCCGGTAAATCTTGCATAAAATCACACTTTTAGATGTTATGTAAGTTCTGTAACCTTACTTTCTATTGGGAACACACGAAAATAACACACATATACGCAGAGGCATTGAGTCTCTCTCTCTCTCTCTCTCTCTCTCTATATATATATATATATATATGTGTGTGTGTGTGTGTGTGTGTGTGTGTGTACTTAGGCAGCAAGTCATTATCAAAGCAAGCGTTGTTGAACGTCACGGAACTTTCTCGTTTGTAAATCTTCTTAGTGAGGTTCTCAAACCGTCGAGCTATCCTTTTGGTTTCAGGTGGCAGTCTGTAGAGTATTTCACCGATTTTTCTTAATTCGGCCATTTTTTTCCGAGCGCTTTCGACTTTCACAGTCGTCTTCTTGTTTAAAAAGAAAACTAATCCTGAAGACAACTTAGGAAGTCGAAAGCGCTCGAAAAGATGGCCGAATTAAGAACAAACATTAATGCACATATGAAAGGTGTGCATAGTGACACGCAATAAAGAAAGTAAAATCATCAGATTTTTAGTAGTATATAGATATTGTTTTCTATGTGAGTTTACTGGTAAAACTAGTCACTCATCATGATTTTCTATCGGTCTTTAGCGAAAATAACCGCAATACAAACACCATTTTGAAATATCGAGCAGAGTTGTCAGTTAAACTTATAAAGTAAATTCCATCACTTCTAAAAATGAGCAAGTAAGTTTAACAACAAATATTTTCTATTTTAAGAATTAGATTTGATGTAATCGAAAATGTTTTATTTCCAAACAATCATGTTAGAGGTGGACAAAGGTATGAAATCACAAGATATTCAGAGGAATTATTTCGTGTGAAACTTTCTTAGCAAACTATGCTTTGATCAACTCGGTTTAAATATATATATATATGAAAGTTGATGCTTATCTAATATATAAAATTAATTCAGCCAGCTTTATTACTTTAGATTTAAAAAACATCCGTCCTAAAATGTCGATATTTTGTTTTGAATAGCTATTTCCTTTTCTTTAGTGGTGGTGCATGTTGTTAAGAAGAAAAAAAAATCCATCAAATTTCTCTGCAAATAAAATTATTCCTGCTCGGAATATTTTTCGCAGGGGAGACATCTTTCTTATTTGCAGCAAATGTCAATTACATAAAAAAACGCGAATTTTATCATCAGAATAACATTTTGCTACTATTACATAATATTAATGCTGATGCATTATTTCGTTTATTAGTGCTAAATAACAGTTAAAATTTGATTTTCATTCAGATATAAACTGCCGTGAAAGGAAATATGTAATATGTGATACCTCATTTGTAAACAGTGTCTTTATTTTTAATTATAACGTAATTAATGTAAGGGAGATAACTCATATGTTAACTTCAAAATTATAATAAAAGTCATCTACTTTACATAAGGATTTCTTTTTCCATCTCTTCTCTATATAGTATGTAACTACTTCGCGTGTTATATTGTATGCGTGTGTTTCTCGCCTATACGTGACTTACACATTACTATTTTTATATTTTCTATTCGAAAAACCAAAAATACAGCGATTTTCTCTTCTACCTTCCCCTTTTCTATATCTTTATTTCCCTCTCATCTCTCTCCCCCAACTAAAATTTCCCTTTCTTTTTATATAACTTTAAAATACGCAGACTAAAAACAACACAGATAAAAAGTACATTGATGTATGCCGGGCAACACTGGGTAGGTAGTGTTAGTATTAGTCTAACTATTTAGTACACTTAAATAAGAATATTTTAGGAAGCCGATAAATGTCCGTCTATATCAGCTAAATCTTTGTTATTTTAGGTAGGATTTCGATTTAAGATCACTGCTAAGGATTTTAAAACTATAGTCAACCAAGAATTGATTATGTGTGTGGGCGATTTGAGGCCATCTTTTCCATCCTGTAAACAAAGTCATCGATTTCGACTTCATTTTCAGGAAGTGACACGTCCATTACTAGACTGTATTCGCCAAACATGTATTGTGCATGTGGGCGATACAGAAGCATTTCTTTTCCATACTGTAAACAGAATGACGTACCGTTTCTATTTTAGAAGTTGACTTTGACACTTTCGAAGGTTGAGATTTTGATTATTGTTTTTTTATCATTCGCAGAGTAACCGAAAATCGAGATGTCGAAAATAGGCGGCCGTCTAAAAATAAACGAACTCATCGAACCGAAAAACAAAAAGATTCAGCGACTTTCTCTCTTACCTCTTCTCTCTCTCTCTCTCTCTATCTATGCCTTTCCCTTTCTCATCTCCCTCCCTCTCTTTTTACTATTTTTCTATCTTTCTTTATTTATCATTTTCTATCTTTCTCTCTCTATTTCATTCTCTATTTCTCTCTCCCATCCCCCCTCTCTCTCTCTCTTACTCTCTATATTTGTCTGTATGTCAATTTCTCTCTGTCTATTTCTATTTCTATTCCTAATTCCTTATCTCTATTTATGTATCTCTCTGTTTCTCTCCCTCTCTTTATTCGTATTTCTCCCTTACTTTCTTTATTTCTTTATTTCTCTATTTCTTTATTTATCCCTATATTTTATCTCTCTCCCTCTCCCTCCCCCCTCTCTCTCTCTCTATCTATCTCTCTCATACTGTCTTTCAGTATATAAAGCTTGCATAGAAGTTACTCGGCAACGATTATATATTGATTTAGAAAATAATAGTTATACCGTTCGGTCAATTGTAAAATTGCCGGATGTATACGACCCCCCCCCCATATATATATATATATATATATATATATATATATATATATGACGCCATTTCTCTTTGTTTTTGATCTCATTTCAGTACGTTGACGAGTCCCCTTGGGCTATAGACTTCTCTTTACATTTTAAAAGTCAACCTATCTGGATGAAACCGCGGTACGATTCTAAAATATGTAACGTATAGTTTTTAAATAAACTATTGTATTTAGCTCTCAATCTTCTGCGATCAAGCACTAATAAAGTGCTTGATCGCAGATTTCTTTTCAATGTAACTTAGCACACAAAACAATATATATATATATATATATATATATATATACATGTGTGTGTATATGTATATGTATGTATAACAGGCATGTAAAGACTCTAAATACTCCAAATTAAGTAAAAATACTCTACTTAAGTAAAAGATATTTTATTATAAATTGTATATATATACGAGGCCTGTCTAAACAGTGTCCGACCATTATATTTTATTATATATATATATTTTATATATATTAATAGAGACGATAGGGCGGCGCAAATCTACAGTGAAGAAAGACACCTTCATGCGAACGTGTTCATTTTATCACCGCCTTCCTGCGCGTTAGTTTCTGCCTGTCGTTCGCTGAGTGAAGAGCTACACAACATGTTCGTCGGATAACCGATTCTCTCAAGATGACTGAACGTGTTGAGCAAAGGTACTGCATCAAATTTTGTCAGAAGCTTGGTGATTCTCAAAGCAAAACAATTAGTAAGATTCAGCAGGTGTTTCGAGAAGATGCGATGGGTGTAACATTGATTAAGGAGTGGTTCAACCGATTCAAAAACGGCTGCAAATCAGCAGAGAGTGACCAGCGGTCTGGCAAGCCCAAACTGCTCGGAGTGCAGCTGTTGTTCAGAGGGTGCAAAATTTGGTGATGGAAGATTGTAGTTCAACCGTGCGGGAGATCGCCCAAGAGGTCAAAGTGAATAAAAATTCCGCATATCCAATTGTGCGTGGTTATTTGAACATCTATAGAGTGACTGCGAAATTTGTGCCAAAGTTGTTGTCGCAGGAATAAAAGGACCTTCGTTTTCAAGTTGCACAGGACCTTCTGGAAACCGCAAACACTCATCCTGGGTCTCTGAACACCATGATAACTGGAGATGAGTCATGGGTGTACGGGTACGACTCAGAAACAACAAAAAAAAATAATCGTCGTAATGGAAGCAACCCGAGTCTCCAAGGCCAAAAAAGCGCGACAGATGCGAAGCAAAACTAAGGTGATGCTGACTGTCTTCTTTGATATTCGTGGAATTGCGCATCACGAATACGCACTGGAAGGACAAACAATGAAAAATGAGTACTCTTAAGATCTTCTCCGACGTGTCCGTGACGCAGTTCGGCGCAAAAGACCAGACATGTGGACGGCGAAAAACTGGCAACTGCATCACGGTTACGCCCTTCGCACATTCATCCCAATAGATCCAATATTTCTTGGCCAAGACGTGGAATTCCAGTCGTTCGCCAACCTCCCTACTTTCCAGATATGGCTCCTTGTGGCTCCTGGTTGTTTCGAAAATTGACGACGCCACTGAAAGGTTCCCGTTTTTTAGACTAGAGAAGAGATAATGCGGAACGCGACGGTGGAGATGAACACCATTCCAAAAGAAGACTTTTAGAGGTGTTTCCGACACAAGGAACCTACTTCGAAGGAGATTAGAGCCCCAACCCCGTCATGTATTTGAAATATTTGTGTGTGTGTGTGTGTAAATAAGCTTAATTCCGAAACAAAAAAATGTAAATTACTTTTTGCATACAATTAAATCAGCTGACCATGAGCTTGTGGCTTCATACATTTACCGCCGGTATTGGTAAGCCAATGAGCACAATATTGCTGATAGAATTTGATACCACAATTGCAAAACACTGTCCTTTCTTTTATTCTGTCGCGTGCCTACAATCAGACGAAATTTTAATGAACATAATTTTCTTTCTCAGGAACGTCCTATTTATTTAACGAGATTGTTTCGCTTAAGACTAAGCACACTCACTTCAAATCCAGTGTCAATAAAGACCGGTCGTAAATCGTTATCATAAGTAATCACATTTTATACATTTGATTCATTATTTTCAATCCTCCTATAATATTCATCATCTTTCAACTGACCATCTATAATTCTTATTGATCCTGATCCTCGAGTGACTTGATACGTGATGACCCATTATTAAATATAAGAAATATATATCCCCTCGTCCATGCAATCCATTAAAGAAACATATTTTGAAGAGAAGATATTTGATGATACTTCGTAGGTGAGAAAGTATTATTATTTTTGTGGACCGTAAAGAAATAACACGAACTAAAAGTAAGTAACAAGAAATTGTATTAACAAAAAGTACAGAAGTAATGGGTTGTCAGAGACTGCTTCCCAATTTCCCATCATTGGCCGTAACAACTGTATTCATAGTCAGGAAGAGTCGATACATGACGGAATAGTGTAGATCACCATGACGGTTATTTACATTGTTTACTCTTTTCGGACTGTTGTACTTATCTTGGTTGTTATCTTCACAGCGTTTCGAGCGTTGTACTCCATGACCTTTTTTCGGGTACCTTTTCTCGTTCACGCTAATCTTCCTGGAATTTTGACTTGAAAACTTTTTAAAATCCATTCTATGAATAGACCTCATTCAAGACTCCATGCACTTTAGGGAGGGGGTACTTTTTGTTTGTGTGGCTTTTTCTGGCATCTTCCTTCTTAACAATTTTCTCAATTCAATCGTAAGAGTTATTTTTTGGTTCACCGACTTCAAAACTATTAATACAACATTAATATATGGATACAATTTGTATTATATTTCATCCGTTAGTTCGCTAAAAATGTCCTTGTTGGCTCATAAATTATTCAGTGCTCCCCCTCGATCGTATCCAAATTATATTCCCTGAATGATACTAGCCAACAAAAGAATGCTCTTTCCTGTACCGGAATTCACTTTTTACCATTATTCCAATTTTTATAATCATTATACATGAATCTAATTCCATCTAAAATGTTTATTTTTAATCTCATCTGGCAACTTGTTCCCGAAATATATTACTCTATAAAAACAAATAAATTCATTCGTTAATAAATTTAGTTTTGGAATCTTTATTGTTAATAATATTCTTGATTGAGCAGAATATTTTTTAAAAATCTACCACAGTTAGAAATGTCATTAATTATTTTGAAAGTCTTAATTAAATCTGTCATTCTCCTCAGTGAAGTAGTGAGTCCTAATTTCTATCATATTTTCCTCGTTTTATAAATGTTGTCATTCTTCATTGTATGACTTTCAATATCAATATTACATTCTGATTTTCATATCTAGATCCCACAGCCTGAGTGCCTTACTCTATATGAGTTCTTTTATAAGAGCGTTATATCAAACATATAAAGTAATGTTAGTCTCTTTCTAAATCAATATTTTATTCTGGTTCGTCAATCCTTTTGGTGGATCGTTGCATAATGTTGGAAAAACAATAAAATGTAATTCGATTCAATTCCCCGTCCCCAAATTATTTAACCGGATCGAAATTATGTTCACACTTGAAGAAAGGGACGTTTTTCTATATTCCGCAATACCACGTTTTTTCCCTTTTTTAGGAGCAAAAATATATTTTCTCCCCCAGCAAATTGTAAGTAAAACTACAACCTTGCAATGTGGAGTGTGTACAGCTAGTATATTGTCATTATTAGTATATTGTTATTATTAGTATATTGTCATTATTAGTATATTGTCATATTCATGATGTGTTCTACGTGATCTGAAGCTGTTCCATTGATGATTTTTTCTGTTATAAGATTTATTAATTAAAAAAAAACAACGAGTTTAAACTTGGTTAAAATATCGGTTATCGTTTAACTTAGAATCGATTTAATTTTGGGATATCTAAGTAAAAAGTCAAGGTCAATGAAAAACGTGAGAATTAAACTTCTGGTGATAGCTTTGGTCTGTTCACCGTAGAGACTCGTTACTTGGCCCATGTTGTAGTCAATGAAGCCTCGCATGTTATGTCACCTTGCCATTTGATTTTAGCACTGAAAGTTCGGTTACGGGTGTAATTTTGACGGAATTGCAACTTCCAATTTTTCCAAATTTGATGTATGAATACGACACTCTTTTATAACAGTAAACACAACGCACAGTTGTAGCCGTATCAGATAAATAGTTTTTTAAAGTTATTAACGTTTCCATGGCATAATTTCGTGAATACTTTGTACAATATGGAAAAGTACGGCCTAGCTAAGACTTTGACCCATCCTTACGTTGTCAAGCAGAGCTATGCAGTTTCACCACTGACTTATGTTATTGTTATGTCTTATTTTGGATTTTACCATTTTCGGATTACTTTCTGTGAGTAATCTTCTTCTTGTCGTATGTTGTTATGTTCTTAAAATGTAACCATTTATTTTTGTCTTTACAGAAAGAGAGAGAATGGGAGAAAGAGAAAGGATGAGAGAGAGAGAGGGAGAGAACGAGATGGAAAGAGAGAAATAGAGAGAGGGTTGGTTGAGTGGAGGGTGCGTTGTACCAACGAGTAACTTCTCATGAAATCAAAGAATATCGTCTGGGTTAACATGACCCCCCATCCTTCTAAAAGACAAAACCAATATCGAAAATGAAAAAAAAAATAGGATCAAGAATAAAAAAACAATATTCAATAATTAAACTTTATACGGAAATGTAAATTTGATATTAAAAGCGTTTCAAACTCAAACAAATAAAAAAAAAATGTGAATAAAGTTTTTTTAATAAAAAAATCGATTACGGAAAAAAAGGAAGGAAAACATTGATAAAAAAAAGTAAAAGAGAAAAAGTAAAAGAAAATAGTTCAGAGTGAATAAAAAAAAAATAGTTGAAAGAACATTTAAGAAATAGATTATATGATATGTAGCAGAGAGAAAGAAGGTGAAATTTATATATATATATATATATATATATATATATATATGCAGAGAGAGAGAGAGAGAGAGAGAGAGAGAGAGAGAGAGAGAGAGAGAGAGAGAGAGAATTACAGAAACTTGCACATAGTTGAGCTAAATGAGAGAAACGGAAAAAGAAAAAATGAATAAACAACAAAAAAGAAGATAAATACAAGCAGGAAGAACCGGCGTTGTCCGGGATTGGATAAAGAATCCCATGTTCTCTTTGTCCTCAGCCGATAACACCACCGCACCTTGTTTATTCTTACTGTTTAAGTTTATACGATTCAGATTTTAGAGTGGGGCTTACAGAAGTACCCAGCAATGATTAATTCGGATGAGATGTAAGTACAGTGGCATTAATTGAAATACATTTGGATAGATGTATAGTCTTTAACTCCTTCGAGGCACACCCGGCGTATCTTGGGAATCAATGAATGCCTCTGTGTACTCTTTCTCCAACATTTCTCATGCGTATTACCATTTCTAGTATGCTGAATTTATGAATAAAATAAAATAATACGCTGTATTTTCTTTTTATGGATATCGAGTGCGAACGCAGCCCCACGATATTATTTAAAGTCTATAATTAAAATGAGAAATGCTCATCCAAGTACTTTAGATAATAGAGTTTCACAATATATAGGGGTTTTGGAGAGTATCTCTAAACCCAAGAAACAAACAAACAAACAGATATGAGTTACAACTTTATATATAAGAGCAGAAAACTTGTACTCCCTGTATGTTTATTTGTTCACAAACTTTTCTAGCGTTTTTGATTAAGACCCCCATTAACATATATATTTTGAAATTACTTTAGCCAGAGTACCTGTGGGAGAATATTTCATTTTGAACAAGCACAATAATATCGTAGGGTCTGCGTGAGATATTGACATTCAAAAAAGGGAAATATGAACATTTTATTGTTTTGATTTGATTTGATTTATGTTGGAACTAACAGTACCATGGGAAGATAATTTTGCAATCGCAGAAGATAGGAGAGATGAGAGATATGGTGATTTACATATTGAGTGTTAGAAAAAGGGCTGTGGGAGGTCGAGAATATGTTGGGCGAAAGCTAATCAACATACTGCGACATCGTTTTTGTTGTATAAATACAACGTAAATAACTTTATGACAGATGTACCAGAAACAGAAGAGAAAACATCATATTGGATCTGGTTGAAAAGAAATAGTGAGTGTTGGACAGCAACGTAGCTTACACAAGTACGAATAAGACGCGACTTCCGATATACAGCAGACTAGGAGTAGGGACTGAAATTGTGAAGTGGTTCCTTTTGATACTTGTGGTAGTGGATCCGACTGCGGAGCTGTTATCTACTGTGCACTGTAGATGGTGTGTACACATTTCAAGAACATTTAATTTAATTGCTAATAACTAAAACGTGTAAAAAATTATGTAACATCAACAATAAAACTCCGCTCTACAAATACAACAACTTTTGTTTTTATTATAACACCACCGCACCTTGTTTATTCTTCTGTTTTTTATAATAATAATGGGGTATACAAATCTTTCCTGTTGAGTGCTGAAATAAAAAGATGAATTTAATAATGTAAAACAAATAACGGAGTATTTGTATTATCTAGACTACACCTTTGATCCTGAGTACATCCTTGTGTCCCACACCCAAAATTGAATATCGTTAAATGTAAACATTAAGTATTGTGTCATGAGCTAAGTAAAAAAGAACATCGGATTCCTCAGTCAATTTTGGGTGAAGCCGTGTTTTCATGTCAATATATATATATATATATTTATATTTACGGCAAGGAATACAGACGTTTGGAACATTTTGGGGGGCGGAATGAAATTGAAAAAGTATAAAACCGAGAGGAAATAATTTTTAAAAAATCATGAATATACTGAGCCGGCTTTCGTCCACAATCATCAGAGTATCTACGTGGAAGTAATTCAATACGACTAAAAACTTAAAAAAGTATAATGAAAACCAGTGACAAGTTTAGGAGGTAAAAAATGGGGGGGGGGGTCACAAGTTGATCACATTGAGTCCTAGAAGCCACTCCTTTTGTTTACAAAGGGAGGGTTTGACTGACTTAATATATATAGCTTCTAGGACTTTGAGGTGGAATACAGAATGTGATCGACTTATAACAGAAAACCAGTCACTAGTGTAAGTCGACGCACATTCGGCGCTATTTATAAGATGGTCAGCAATAGCTGACCCGGATGTGTTGACTAAATTATTTAAATTATTTAGTCGGCCCCGGCGTATGGGAGGGGGGATATGTTGTTTTATTCTAGATTCAAACACAATTATTCAGAGTGCCTGCCTGAGGAGTCTATATGATCATCAAATGTATCTCTTAGGAACCGGAATTACAAAAGTCCGGTGACAAGGAGAGTTCCAGGGCGGCTAGGATAAGCGAAGAAAAGCTGGTCTCATTTAGACTGGTTTTATTTAGGCTTGAAGTCTCGTCCATGAAACGGTAATAACACAGACAGACCCCCCCACACACACACACATATATATATATATATATATATATATATATATATATATATATATATATATATATATATATATATAATTAACTTGTTACAAATATCCAGGGGGTATGAATTCGAATAAAATTGAATCCGGGTTTATGAGAGTGCTCAATGAAAATTCAGAGCAAAATATATTATTTAGTTGATGATTTTATTCCATTAATTGCGACAAAATATATTCTGTTTCATTAACACTCGCAAAGAGCGTCAACTTCTCATGCTATAATGGAATCAAATGGCATAGACTTTAAATTCACCTCAACCGGAAATTGAAGATGCATTAGGGGGAGGGGGACAGAGATGGAGCTCTGCCTATAACGGGGACATGAGAAGGGAGGGGGAGACCCCAACAAGTCATTTCAAAAAGTTGCGTGGGAGGTTCTCTCGTGTCTGGGCCATAGTGCCCTCAATTCCAGCCAGGGCGGGGGGGGGGGGGTAGGGCGGGTTAAATTTAAAATGAGAATAGAATTATAATCAATGCTATAACTGTCATTTTTGTTGTAATAGGTAATTATCATGTAGATAAAAATGTTTGATAATTTTAATTTAGGTTATTAATTGCTACTTCTGCATTCTATTTTAATCCAGTTATTTATGGCTTGCTCATTATTTGTAGTGAATTTTGTTGTGATAATATTTTTTAATTGTGATTATATTATACTAAGATCAATACTAGTGGAATCATTTTATAAAAGAAGTTTAATGGTGTTACCATTTTTAGCATTAATAAAATCGATTGCAATAACAATAATAATAACAATGCCAATCATACCTACGATAGTCGCAGTGATAATAGCATTAATAAAAATAAAAATAACTAGATAATAATAATAATAATAAAAATAATAATAATAATAATAATAATAATAATAATAATAGTAATAATAATAATAATAATAATTATCACCATTATTACCATCCTGCTACTTGTGAAGTCATTGGGCGAAATAAGTCTACAAGTGATGGTAGGCTTTTATAGTTCTAGTACCAATGACAAGGACTAAGTACCAGTTAATAATTAAGTGTTCAAAATAGTAATCAAAGGATTAAGTAATTGAGATTAGATTAGTCTAAGTGATATCAGTGTTAATAGCTATCCCAGTTATGGGTTTATGTGGGAGATGATTTTGGTAGAATTGGTAGTATGACTGAGAGGCTCTTGAGGCTGAGCATTATAGGTAATACTTAGAGATTTGATGGTATTGATAGTTGTTATATATTTATAGATTTAAAGATTCATCGGGACTTGTTGGGGTGGGGTTGGGTGGTAAATTTGGGTGGGTGGGTAGGGGGTTATAATGTGTTTTGAGGTAGTGTATAATGGGGGGGGGTTAATGTAATCATTCATTTTTGTAAAAATCTTTTAAAAATTATGTGGGGAGTTGGTGTGGGGTTAAGGTGGGGTGTGTGGGTTGCTAAGGAGGTAGAGTCTACTATGTTTACAGTTGATATATGTCTCTTGTTTTCTATTTAGTAGTTTATTTTTGTCTTTAAAACGGATAATTTCCAGTTTTTCATTTAAACATAATCTACATGGTGAGTTTATTGATTTGCAGGTGCTAGATTTTTTCAAGATTTTCCACTTTATTATGGGAGTTTCTTTATTTGTTTTTATTTTGTGGTAGTGTAGTGAAAGTCCAGTTTGGCCAGGATGGTCAGGGTTGTTGAAGGAGAGTTTATGGTTGTAGAATCTTTCCTTGAAGTTGTTACCTGCCAGACCAATATAATAGTTAGTCTGGGATGAGTTTTCGGTTGAGGAGATAGATGCCTCATAGACCACTTGGGTTGATAGGCACTTTTGATTTAAGGGGCAGTTTGATTTGTTATTACAGTTACATGTTCTTCTAGAATTTGAGGTTACTGAGGTGTTTAGTATTTTCATGTTGTGGTTTTTTATTGAGGTCACGATGGCCCAGACACGAGAGAACCTCCCACGCAACTTTTTGAAACATGACTTGTTGGGGTCTCCCCCTCCCTTCTCAAGTCCCCGTTATAGGCAGAGCTCCATCTCTGTCCCCCTAATGCATCTTCAATTTCCGGTTGAGGTGAATTTAAAGTCTATGCCATTTGATTCCATTATAGCCTGAGAAGTTGACGCTCTTTGCGAGTGTTAATGAAACAGAATATATTTTGTCGCAATTAATGGAATAAAATCATCAACAAAATAATATATATATATATATATATATATATATATATATATATATATATATATATATATATATATATATTAGAGATTTATATACTTGTATTCCATTCTAGTGAGTCACGCATTTTTTTTTCGAAATCCCTATATTTTCCGACCGGAACTTTTTCATCATACGAATTTCTGGAAGACTGTCTGCTATATTTGCCGAACATTCATCAGATCCTGGATGTACCTTATTTGGACATGTAATATTTTTCCATCGAAGTTGATTCTCTTAAGTAAAAATTTTTGTGTATTTTTGTATAATTTTATAGTTTCAAATCTGTTCTAACAGTAATATAATTTTACTGATGTATCCCTATAATCTCCTCTGGTGATAAAACTTGCATTTTTGAAAATCCATGGGTTAAGGTAAGGAAAAAAGTTAATTTTTATGTTCCTTGTTTGAACTACTTGATGATTCAATAAATATTGTTCTTTTTCCAATTTGTATTCTCATTACTAATTTCATATCATATATATGTATTTCAAAATAGCGGTCCGATTGGATTCCGGTCATCCTATTGACGGGGGGCATTGTGAGTGTTGTCTTCTTTCCATAGTTCGTCTATTTGGTTTTGTTAGGAGGAAGGGGTTATCCACGATCGCTATACTTGATATGACACCCTACATATTCTTTTCATTCAGGTATTTAACGACTGTATTTAGTTGATAGCTACATTTCATTCGTTAATAAACAATTTAAAGAGCACATGCAATTCTGCCAAGAAAAAAATAATTTGATTTAAGACTGGATTTTTTGTCCAAGTATATAAATCTCTAATATATATATATATATATATATATATATATATATATATATATATATTAGTACTTCATGTATCCACATAAAATATTATAAGGAAGTATAATTTTTTATGTATCAGTTTTCAGTATTTACTTCAACAGTGCTCGATACGTAAGTAGAGCTAGGTAGTAAGCAATGAAAATATATATGGCAATCAAGCTACACAGAGGCTCCCGTGTTTCATCCCCGGCGGGAATCGTCAGGCTAAATATATATATATATATATATATATATATATATATATATATACACATATATATATATACATATATATATATATATATATATGTGTGTGTGTGTGTGTGTCTGTGTGTGTGGGTGTGTCTGTGTTATTACCGTTTCATGGACGAGACGTTCACGCCTAAATAAAACCAGTCTAAATAAGACCAGCTTTTCTTCGCTTATCCTAGCCGCCCTGGAACTCTCCTTGTCACCGGACTTTTGTAATTCCGGTTCCTAAGAGATACGTTTGGGGATTATATAGACTCGTCAGGCAGGCACTCGGAATAATTGTGTTTGTCTCTTGCTTATTTCGTTAACTGCAACGCTGCAAATATACATGTGTTTAATCAAAGGGAGGTAATTCATTTAAATTCGACGCAGTCGCAATAGAGATTTTGTATTTGTAAACGGTAACTGGTGGACACAGGAGACAATAGGGCCATTCTAAAGACAAGTAGTGCAAGATAAGAAACTATTTGAGTACAGTACATTGAAGAGGTGGGATTTTGCTGCTAGTTGGGTTGATCTGGGTATTTACTTTGAGGAGGTATAAGTGCAGTAAATTTGTACGACCACATTCTGTAAAAGTACGTGTAACTAATTGATAATCAACGTTATTATCCGTTGCACATCGAGTGCATAGACAAAACATACAATTCATGACAAAAAAAAATCAATACAATTAACAAAACTGCTAAAAACGAATTAAAAATTTAACGAGTGGTTGAAGTTTATTTTTATAAAATAGAAAATTTAATTTCTATGACGAAATAAACCAGGTCCTGCTAGTTTATAGACAAGTACGGTGAAACCTACTGGTAGGCCATAAAAAATCACTTTTCTATAATCCTCACCTTGTTTTTCCTTTCTTTGTCGTGTTTCTCTTCATATCGCACCTTATTCATCTTAATGCTATCTTCGATTTTTCTCACATCGGGGAGGACGGAAGGAGGAATGGAAGTTTAAATCACACTGATAAACAGAATTTGAGAGAAAAAGAGAAAAGTAGAAAGAAAGACACAAAGAAAGTAGCGAATGCTAGCGAGACGGAGGTGCACAATTTAATTTAATATAGAGAGAAAGAGATAATTCGAGAAATCGAAACGATTAGACAAAGAAAACCAGAGAAAATTAGAAGGCAAAAAGGAGATGATTTGAGAAAGAAAAAAGAGAAAATTTAGAGAAAAAGAAACGAAACATTTACAAAAAGAAAAAAACAGATGATTAGAGAAAAAAGAAATAATTAGAAAAAAAAGAAACAATTTTAGAAAAAAAGAGACGAAAAGAAAGCGAAAGGAGACAATTATAATTAGCAAAACTAGATAATTGGGGAAAGAAAAAAGAGACAATTTAAGAAAGAAAACGAGAGAATTAGTGAATGAAAAAGGAGACAATTAAATAAATAAGCACTAGACAATAAAAGATAAGAAAGAGGCAATTAAAGAAGAAAAGAGACAACTAGAAAGAGAAAGAAAAAAGAGACAATTAAATAAATAAGCAATAGACAATAGAAGAGAAGAAAGAGACACTTAAAGAAGAAAAGAGACAACTAGAGAGAGAGAGAGAGAGAGAGAGAGAGAGAGAGAACAAATAGACAATTAGAGAAAGACCAAAGAATTAGAACAAGAGGAACAGACGCAAAGAGGTTGGGGAAGGAGTTTGAGATGTATTGGAAAATGGCAGAATGAGAATGGGGACAATGAAATGCTGAAGTATGAATTAAGAGGAAGAAGAGTATTGACATCGATATAAGTGAGAATAAGTCGAGACAGAAGAAAGAACGCGAGCAATTGAAATCAATTAATAAAATCAAAATCATAGAATTCGAATTTCAATTCTATAATCATTAAAATAGAATAATAGAAGTTCTGTTCAATAGGCGACTAAAATATGATCGCATTTGAAAGTATAAATGAAACACTATTAGCATACATTGCAGCAGTAATATGACCAACCTAAGCTGTGCGTAAAATTAGTGTCATGTAGAACGAGAAGTATACCCGTCACAGGACTGGGAACATTTAATTTCCGAACAGAAGAGTTTTGCACCAGTTTTATGCCTCCTTTCGGAGATATAATGATTCTAAACTTTATGTCTAGAATCGTTATTTTAGTTTTGATCAAAATCAATTACATGATTTTGATTTAAAAATATTATATTTTTGAAGACTTAAGCTTGAGGGGTATTCAGAAAAAATTAAATTCAGGGAATCTTGTTTAATTTGTGTCTAATAAACATTGATCAAATTCAATGCAAATCTGATATATTTGAATTTTCATATGTGAGGTTGTACCCATATTATACTCCTAAAATCACTTTAAAATAATCAAAAGAAATGAAATTTTATTAATTGATGTTTAATTCCTATTTCAAATTTTACAAAACTCGAAGGTATCTGAATATTCAAGAAACTCTTCTACACTCTCGTTTCCCCATTGCATAACATTTAATTGTAACTGAATACAACCCACATCAAATACCCTTACGCCTAGCAGCTGTGCTAAAATATTATAAGGATAGGTTAATTAGTTTAGGAGTGAAGGTTGTAGGCAGAATATATAAACATGCACATAACTTTATATACATAAAAATGTGTCTGTATACGGTGGGAAGAGATATACGAAAATCAAAATAAATTCCAAGTTCCAATAAGCGGATTAGAACAACAGGTCATATGACCGTGTTTCTACGTCCGCTAAGACATGGCACCTGACCAATTCGAAATTTTAAGAACTAATCGATCTTCTATGAATAAAGAAAACATATAGCGAGATTTGATTCCCCTACAAAACAAATCGACAGTATCGTTACTGGCTATCAATTAAGGGCAGATAACTCACATTTGTCTTCCATCTAAAGCGGGCACATAAACAAGATGGAGTACTGCTGCCACGTCTGTGGATGTGCCGCTGGAAGCACTCTCAGTTCAACATCGACTTCACAATCTAGTGAAGGGATGCTCTCCTTTTTTCTAAACAAAAAAGACTCTGCCATCTTTTCTCTACTCTATCGCATTTCCATAGCATGTGCTCGACTGAGCCCCAACCTCTGGTTTCTTCCTCGTAAAACATTCACAGAAAAAAAAACTTACTACTACAATTGTAAAATACTTTTTTCTTGTATTCCGTGTGTCTTACACTAAATTGAATTTACATAAACATATTTTCTTTTCAAGAACTTCCAACATGTGAAACACATTGCAATCGGGCTACTTCCCTGCAAACTACAACATGGTAATCTTTAAATTCAATGTCAGCAAATACTTTTCATAAACCCTCCTCATAAGTAATCAAATGTTGTCAATTCCATTCTTCATTTTAATCGTTTAATGATATTTTTCATCTCATTAACCCATATCCTTGATTGTCATTTGGCCTTCATAAATGGTGAGTCTTTATAAAACTTTAAAAGCTCCACTTCAAGCAATACTTTATTAATTACCAATAATTAGCGTATGATATTTTTTCATGTAGATAGATTCATCTAACATCACAGAAACACCGTTATACATGCCTTGAATACATTAGGAATTGTTGATTTGTCCTTTTAATACCGTGGTTAGCAGGTTCGTCCATATGTGCTTTTTATGTGGAGTACTTTAATAAAAAAAAGCTCACTATTGACGCAATCTGGTATCTGCATGAGTCTAAAAACGTCTTAAGATGGAGTAATATTGCCACATCCGGACAGGTGCCACTCAGGGCACTCTTTCCTGCCTTGACAGAGTACAAAACCGACTTCGAAATATATTCGATGATCTCCTATTCTCTTTCCTGCAGCCTCGATCTCACAGAAGAGACGGAGCTAAGCGTTCTCTAATCTATCGTTACTTTCATTGTAGGTGCTCGACTGAGCTCTTATCTATGCCCCCCCCCTGTAAAACATTCATTATAAAAAATCGTCTGTCAAGAATTTCCCTTTATCCTTCTGAGTACCTTAACGGAAATTTCATGAGGAAAGTGTATTTCTCTGAACTGCCCGTCTGTGGAACACAGTACAACGGGGCTGTTTTCCGGTTGACTACACCATGGCCGTTTTCAAGCCCAATGTAAACAAATGCTTGTTGAGCCGTCTTTTTAAATAATCAATTTCTAACCAGTTTCAACCATTGTTACAAATCCTCTCGATGTTTCATTGTCCACCTCAGACACTCAATAACACTAATCTTCGAGTGGCCTACGGCCCTTGATAAGCAATGAAGTTAATAGAACATTTTTAGGGCGTCTGTTTACTTCTTGAATTGTTGTTCTCTCTGAATTCCTCTTCGTCTGGTATATCTTGTTTGTTAGTTCATCCATTGATTGGAAAATACATCTAAAAAGTGTGGCATATTAGTAGCAATATCAGCTAGTAGATATGTGTTAAATATATATTTGCGCGTGTGTAAATGATAAACAGGATATGTTATAAACAAATGGGCAGTAACGATCAAGCAGTTGACCTTTCAGAAAATAGGTTCTGCCGTGGGAGACGCTAGACTGACAAATTTAGACGATGTTACGCCAGACGAGCGATCAAGACGTTTATGGTTAATAATGCATCAGTTAAATGAGAGCATCAACATCGACAAGATGTATGTTAAAATGTTCTAAACAGTTTTGAGTAATAACTAAGCCATGGGCTTATATATATATATATATATATATAGCTCATTGGGTAAAACGAATTGGAGCTCCCAGCACTTTACAATGTTTACATTGTAGATATCACTTACATTCAGCAAGTGTCGTATGATAGCGCAGGGATAGAGGCGCCGACTCTCAGTTCGACGGTTGAGTTTCAATCATGGCTAGCTGCTCTAGCCGCATTGAAGAGCTGTTATACAGCGACACAGTCTGTATGTGGGTGATATATATATATATATATATATATATATATATATATATATATATATATATAGGTGTGTGGGTGTGTCTACTTTTCCTTTGAGCCTAATAGACGACTGTGGCCGAATAAAACGTCTTCTTCTGTAAGGACTTGTTTACTTACTTTATTCATGTAATTACTCTTATTTGCCTGAGATGGATTAGACTGCTTCTGCAACATTTGACCACAGTAAACAAGATCGCTACGCACGACCACACGACGCCGGTTGTAGACAACAATGTATGGTTTTGAATAAAAATGATTTGAACTGTTGATTACTTACGACGAAATGAAAAAAAAAACAATGGTCAATACGTAACAAAAGTACATTGAGGTAAATCTTCAGTTATGTGATAGTTTCATCTGAAGCTTTGTGTTTTTAAACGTCATATTCGCCCAACCAGTAACCCAGACCTGTTTCGAACACACGTTATCATTGCCTCCTTCCTAATATCACGTTGTTTAATGACGTAACAAGAGAAAGAGACAGAAATATAAACTTTTCTCGATTAATTATTTATTTACAACAACTTGTGTTTTGGCGAAGAGGCAGGGAGAAAATACAGCAAACCAGGATAAATATTCACTACGTGTTTTACTCCATCTGGGAATTAGCATTGCACTCATACTAGATGTATCAGAAAACCTCACTTTATATAATAGATTATATACGGATTGTTTATTCATCTGTAACTAACTTTACGTCGCAGTTCATTTGACCAATGATATAACTAGTCTATAGAGAAAAGGATTTACCCCAAACAAACACTCTTGCATCATTTTCTCACGAGAAAGATCTTCAGCGTTTTTAAACGTTCTCATTATGTTTCTTTGCGTTATATTTCTCAGGGAGAGGGAGATTGGAAAGGATGGAGAGAAGGAAAAGGAGAGAGAGAGAGGGGCGGGGGAGAGAAAGGAGGTGAGATGAAGATATAAAGAGAATGAGAGAATGAAAGAAAAGCAGCGATTAAGATAGAAATAGAGAGAGAGAGAGAGACAAGAAGATAGACACAGGATCTGAAAAAAAATGAAGAAGAAATGTAAAATCAGACGAAAGAAGGAATATATACGGGTGTTTGAGACAAATCTGACACTTTAAGAAAGGAACGGAAAACCACCATATCTTGGCCACTAACGGATGTATTCTCATAATATTAAAAGTGCATCTCTTATAGCAACCTTTGCCTAATAGAATTCACTCAACAAAGCCTCCAAACAAGACCTGACTCTGGAGCATGCGTCCTTCAGGATGCCCTTCGACATCATACGCCTGAACACAATTTTAATCCTGGCAATCACCTCGTCTTTGGAGTTGCAGGCAATACGGTTGATGTATTTCCGAACTGCAGCCAATTGTTATTTTCAATCTCTCTCCCACGGAGTGAAGATGTGAACCAAAGTCGGAAGGTGGGTATCGGGAAGCTAGCTCCCTAGAGGAATAGCATTCTGGCTTACAAAAATTCCTGGCAGCCTCATCGACATTCTCTGGTAGAGGCGCCTAAGGCAATTAGCAATAAATTAACCTCTTCTTAAAGCCTGTTAAGGTAAAGCCTGTGAGAGTGGACTTCCTAACACTGCACAAAACCATACCTCATCCCGACAGAGAAAAACCAAGAGATGCCACAACGGCCGACCCTCTGTCGGACTGATCGTCAAGGACGTATCCTTACTGGTATGAATTACCCTCGCCGGAACTTCAGGGAAAAACCTGTTGACCAACAAGAAAGCTCTCGACAGTGAGGAAAAACATTTGACACATTTTTTTTAGTGTTTGTTTTCTCAACAGCACGGGTCGATGGACAATGACGTGTAGCAGTTACCACTAGAACGTGACTCACCGTAAGGAACACCCTATCGTTGAGAAAAGTAATCCAGGAAAGTAATTTGTTTTAACAGCATTTATGACTTGATAGTATTTACGGGCAGATGGTACCAGTGTTACATAGCCACCTCCTGGCGGAGGAGTTCCCTACTTCAGAAAAGCAGTCGAGGAATAGTGACCGAAACTGCGAAGTGGTTCCTCCTTATGATTGTGTGGTGCTAGATCCGGTAGCGGAGCTGTTATCTTCTAGGCACAAAAAGATCAAGTTTTATTTAAATCCTAGTCCACGGGGTTCTAATCAAGAAATTTGAGGAGGGTCATATGTTGGAACTGGTGAAGTCGTAGACGGTTTTAGAGAGTCACTTTTCTGAAGAATAGACATGGAGCTGAGCCATTCCTTACCGCAGCAAACCCTCTCCACATGACGTGCCCCTCGCTGGAAATACACCCAGAGACACAAACACTTTGAAGGAATTTAGTCTAGATGACTCAGGGGACGTCGCACGGACTGTATACTAGCTGCCTATTGTGTGAATAATCTTGAGAAGAAGCAGATCATCCCCGGATCGAATAAGAGTCTGACCTTGTTGAGGACTTTTCTGGCTTTGCTAAGCAGTTTTTTTGTGCCTTGACGGTGATGGGTTAGCGCTTGCAAATCATGTATGTGAATATAAGAGCGCTTTCTTCATAATATCTTCTGTCAATATCCGCATTGCCTTACCTGGATTGTGACGCACTTTTTTGTTGCAGTTTCACGACGACCCTACCCGCCAGCCACTGACTCCACATTATATTTGCAATTCACCAGCTGACATCTCATGATCTTCAAGATTTTTAAAGAGCATTGATCAGGCACGAATCACCATGATGTAGTTCACTCTCTTCCAATATCACGGTCCTTTCCAGTCATTCATTGTTCTGAAATGAAAACATATAAAAATTATCAAATTTGTTTCGAACACCCTGTGAAACTAGAAAGAGGGAGAAGGGGAGGGAGAGGGGAGCGGAAAGATTACAACAGAATGATAGAGAGAAGAAAGTAGACCAGACGCAATATAGTTAGAGAGGGAAGGAACTTTGACAAATATATATATATATATATATATATATATATATATATATATATAGAGAGAGAGAGAGAGAGAGAGAGAGAGAGACAGACAGAAGATAAGGAGATAGAAGGGCAGAAGAAAGACGGAGTCAGGGAGAAATAAAGAATACAGCAGCAGACACATAGTGAGTGAGAATGAATGTAGATTGAGAAAGAGAACGAGAGATAGTAACAATATAAAAATAAAGAGAAAGGTTGGAGAGAAATGGAGACATCTTGTAAGAGAATTTTCTCGGTGACGTTTTAAAAAGGTCATATCGAACGGAAAATGATATTGTTCTCGTCTCAATAATCAATTTAACAACATTCAAATGTAGAAACTGAACAATATTTCAACACAAAATCCGACGCAACAATTTCAAAAGACGATAAAGATTGACGTCAAAAATATACAATAAATCGATTAAAGGAAGCGACTGCGCTTGTTTTCTATTCAACCATCTTGGATTTCCACCCTCCTGTCGTAGTTGGACAGATATATTATATTAAAGATAATAATATCTCTTGAACTATTGATGATAGATATTTTCGATGCGTATCAAGATTGCTGTATATTTGATATCTTGTCGAAATATGCTAACTGGTTTGATCTAATTTGCATAATTGATGGCGCGCATCTTGAATACGTAATATGGTTACTCGATTTAATTACTCTCGTTTGACGTGCCATACTTATTCGATAGTTAACTGTAATATTTCAGTAGTTTTGATCAAAGATTTTGCGCTAAACTTATATTGCAACTAAAAATGTTCATTTATAGAAGAGATCCGCCAATAAGATTTTTTTAAATTACAAAAAAGATTACAAAAATAAGAAGATAAATAAATAAAATAAATAAATAATAATAATAAAAAAATAATAATAATGATAATAATAGTAATAATAATAATGATAATTAATAATGATAATAATAATGATAATAATAATGATAATGATGATGATGATGATGATGATGATGATGATAATACTACTACTACTACTACTACTAATAATAATGATAATAATAATAATAGTAGTAGTAGTAACACCAGACACCAGACAAAATATTTGTAGAGGGTCGAGGAGGATGAGAAGACCGAGGAGGGATAGTACAAACCAGACCTCCACTGGAAAAGTGCGGAGAATGCTGAGACCTTGGCGAGGCTTATTGCCACCCAGACAAGACCAATGGTCCTTACCAGCGAGAAATCAATGGTAAGCGGCTGTTGCGATACCGCATCGTTATCGAAAAGAGGTGAAGAATACTGCAAATCTGGGGATGCTTGTTGTCACTCAGACAACAGGAAATACTACTAGTTGTTGTCGGTGAGCAATCACTGACGATGATCTGTGTGAGAACTAGTGAGTACAAATAATAATAACCCCTCTAGTCATGCGCAATGCGATCACATGTCATTGACCATCTATGTTGCTACTAGTTTAATGTTGTAAGAGGCTGCACACTCAAGTTGGCAATGTTGATGTAAGCTATAGACAATACTACTTCAATTTTAGATAAGTATATATGCATGTGCAAAATTATATTTCTCGGGTTGAATAGCACAGAGAAAACCACAAAATAATGTGTTCATGCTTTTTCGAGATGATCTAATCACTGCTCTCTAACTGCTAGACAGATGCCTCCCACGTTACAAGTACGAAGCTAATTTTAGATGGCGGGTTGTCGGGACGGGCTAGAACGTGTCCTTTCTTTACAGTAGACTATTTTTAGAATCAACTGCGGAGGCGGTGAATCTACATTCACGACGGTCTGTTATTAGGATTGTTGCTGCTTTTATTGTCAGCCAACATGACTCTTCGAATTTCGTCTTCATTACTCGCTAATAATACGTAGTCGAATTCAGCTCGAGACGACAAGTCTCTTCTATATCACCGAGCTTTCATTGGGTTCAATTGAAGTGTACCGATCCGTTGATAATAAAAAAAATACATCCTTTTTTTGATTTTAGAGCTCTTTTTTTGTGGTTATTGTCATAACATACTTAAGTGTTTCACTGGGATTGTGCATAGTAAAGAGTAGCAATAGACCTGCACGACAATCACTTCAATCACCCAAATGTAATTATTGGCCTTGTGCCTCATTTATTAACATTTCTATTATAATTTAAAAAAATACATTAATTCAGATTTCATCGGACACATATATTTTAAGTTTTCGAAAATACGTTTTAAAATCCTGAAATATGACATTTTAATTTTTTAAGTATAAGAAAATGTAGTTAAACTCTTCATGTTTTTCATTGATTAGTACAAGTCGTAATAAAACGGCTATTTTAAATCTTCACACACATTTAAACGGCTATTTTTAATCACATGGACAACAGTTAAACGCATATAAAACAACTATTTTAAAACACATTCAAAAACGATTTTAGACCGTATTCAAAAACCTTTAAAACGTATATTTTAAAACACATTCAAAACAGATTTTTAAATCGTATTTAAACACATTTAAAACAGTTATTTCAAAAAACATTAAACGCCTTTTAAACAATTATTTTAAACACATTTAAAACATATATTTTAAAACAGATGAAAATCACTTATATTAAAGCAACATGATGTACATTTAAAACAGTCATTCTAAAAAGAGTTAAACACATTTAAAACAAATACTTTAAAACACATTTAAAACAGTTATTTCAAAAAACATTAAAACATTAAAAACAACTATTTTTAATCGCATTTAAATTAACTATTTTAAAACACAATTAAAGCAAGTATTTTAATACATTTTGAAACAGACGTAAAAAAACATTTAAAACAACTTATTTGAAACATTGAAAACAGCTATTTACGGCACGGCAGTTATTTTAAAACATTTTAAACATTCAAAACAACTATTCAATAAAATATTTAAAATAACTATTTTCAGAACATTTAAAGCGACCATTTTAAAACACATTTACAACAATTATTTTTAAACACACGTAAAAAACATTCAAAACAACTAATTTAAAACATTTAAGGCAGCTATTTTGAAACGCATTTAAAATAAGACAACAACAAAAATCGACTACATGAATTTTCACACAATAGCAACGGATTATTATTGTTAATATGCCCTAAAACAGCAAAGAACGGAGTCTAACAACTGTAAAATAACATTTCTAACTGACATTCATCCACTAGTGTAAGCAAATGTCTACCTCGGTTAATGTATTGTAATTATACTCTCAGAAATTACATTCCCCCTTTTTGTTTCATTTGTACAGTTTTTATCCTGTTACTACTACTACTGCTACTGCTACTACTGTTAATACTATTACTACTACTAGCAGAGAGAATCTATATATCCTTCCTCTAACTGTGAATTGAATAGTATGGTAGACTGGACCCTGAACACTATTTTATCAAAATGTTATATATATATATATATATATATATATATATATATATATATTAGAAAAGGAATATCAAAATATGAATATATATATTTAACGTATGACATTATGAAGTGTTAAGACTCAGTATACGAGATAGAGCAATAATATTAATAAGTAATTGATTAAAATAAAAAGTGTGATAGAATACAATATCTAGTAAATCATCTATTGTTCAAAACAAGGGATTTATACATGAAAATCAATTTATTATATTATTCTTCCCCGAAACCATGGCTTCAAAGATGTACTCTTATAGTCAGAGGAGATTCGACAAATACCATAATAAAATAATATATATATATATATATAGTGTGTGTGTCAGGTTGTATATGAAAAGAAATCAATAAAGTGCTCGATCATATAAGAGAGCTAATATAATTTATTTAGATACTGTATATTACATATTTCAGCAATGTACCGCGGTTTCATCCAAAAGAACAGATTTAGACATCTTTAGTAAATCTCCGTGCCCAGTGGAATCATCGGCAAGCTGAAATGATTGTAGTCACGCCCGACAGGGAATGGCGTCAACAATGAC
>OY744537.1:70001094-70051094 GCA_963556195.1 Sepiola atlantica | reverse complement strand
AGACCATTTTGTTTTCAATTTTTTTTACTTTTAATACTTGTATATATTGTAATTTTTAATTTGTCACACGCTTTGCACGTGATACTGCCTAGCATAGGCTTATTTTGACTATCTATATGCAGTAATTTCGTCGATATTAATCGTAATTAATTAAAGTTATTTAATAAATAAATCGGATAAATGACGAAAACACCTTAAGTTTAAACTATCAGCTCTCGCTACGAGCGAGGCATAACCGAAAAAGAAAGTGTGACTCTCTTGTTCGCTTTTTCTACCCACCTCTCTCGCCCTGTTTTATCAGTTTTTACATTTTTCGTTAAAATAAATATATAACATTTGTAATTCACTATAAATACCTTATTTTTAAGTTTAACATCTAATTTAACAATTGTGTTTCACTATTCTCATTGACAAATGAAAACAAAAGTTTAGTTCCAAATTACAACCCTTTCTCCCAAATTAGATTCTACCGTTTTTAGGCGATTACGTGTAGAAAAAAAACCCTTTGACAGAAAGAAGAAAAACAAAACAATTATTTTAGAATTTTAAGTAGGGAATAATTTTCGTGCATGAATTCAATGTGATTTTTTTTTCTTTTTTCCAGGCCAGTTTTAAGGCAGTTTAGTAAATTCTTTTTTGCTATGAGAACTAAATCTGCTGCTTGTTATTGGGGAGTCTTATTTTTAAAGTGATTACGTGTGTTTTTGTGATCTTGCAACTCGGACTTAGGGTTAGGGGAAAACACATTTGGTAAACTTCCCTAAAAAGATAGGATGGCTCGGAAATTGGGGTTACTACTATATACAACTATATCTCCCTCAAACATATATTTCTAAATATTATCTTGTGTGTGTGTGTGGGGGGAGCGGGGTAATAGATTAGATAAATTAAGATTTGCTAAGAATTTTAAGGAAAGTTTTAATGACTTTCTATTCGACAGTTTAAATACTCCCTAATTCTTTTCAAATGTCGAACAATGAATTTAGTATCACAACTATTAACAAAATATTAAAATGGCTTACTTGTTTACGAAGAAACCGAAAGGCATAATGATGGATTTAATCTCGTAATAGGATTTTAATTTACTACATGTTTATTAATATAATAATTGAAAAAGATGGTACTTTTGTAGTTGAAATAATAACATTATTTATAAAACCATTGTTAACATGGGGATGGGGCTTTTCTAACGATTCTGTACTTTCACCTCACAATTTAATTAACAAAAGATATCGTAAACATTTAATTTAACTGGAAAATCTTATCTAAATAATTACTCGGCCTTAAACTGCACATGTACCAAAAAGATAATACAAGAAGTGTTCTTTTTTGGTTGAGGAGAAGGGGGCCCCGTATTTACAACTATATTCCCCGCAAGAACGGTACTAACATTTATTTTCAATCGATATTTATTTAATAATTACCAAATTTTCATACTTTGATAAAATTGACGAATTTTCCGTTGCCAAATTTTCTGTTGCACCGAGGTAAACACAAGGTCGGTTTTTAATGTGTGGAAAATCCAGATCTCTATAGAGGAGAACTCTGGATCGTAACAGAAATGAAATTTGCCTTAGTCTAGAAGGATTTCTCCTTCACTGACCGAGGACAGAAAAGATGAAGTGTAGTATCAGAACGGATAATATACTTTGCAATATTTATTTGCACAAAAATACAAAATTATTCAAATAATTGACACTACATTTTGCTCCTATCCAAAAGGCTAAGAAAATATGTAACCGTTCTTGTTAAATTTTTTTGGTTGCCACCTGGACTTAAGGTTATTAATAGAGTTAAGTAAACAATTTTTGTAGAGGGGGACTGTTTCCACATGGATTTAGAGTCAGTGATAGGATTAATGGATTTATTCTCCCCCCCCCCCACAAAAATAAGGTTATATGCTCTTAAAACGCTATCTTGATAGCGATCGGCCAGAAATGGGTGATAATTTTACGTTAGATTTATATGCAAAGCTCTTAATTATGAAATAATTGTTTTTGTTCCAACACGCAATCGCCTAAAAAGGATAATCTCATTTTGGTTTAGAGGTTTGAGGGTTTCTATCTACAAATTTATCAACAATTATTTAAATATAACGTGTTCAAATATTCTTTAAAGTCTTCCCGTACGATATAAAACTTAATATGTATACTGTAGAAAGTATTATTTATTTAGCGCAATAATTATACAAATATTTTATTTTAATTTTCCACAAAAATCATATATAAAAAGCTCACAGTTTCAATTTCATAGAGAACATCTTTGCTTTCACCGCTAAGAAAACAATACGAAACTAATATAAAAAAAGATTAAAATATTTGGGCGTTAACATCTTCAACATACCCAAGAGTTACTATTTTCAATATAACCAATTTTTCTTCATTTTCTTAAGTAATGAAGAGAATTTTCTATTTAGCATCTTTTTTTTAGCTTTCTCTCATGTGGCATCACTTTTTATTTTGGCTATTTTTGGTGTTTTTTCCTAAAAAAATTAGCTTCAAAAGTCAATTATCACTTTTTAAACATGTTTCTACTAAAAGTCACATAGCTCTGTTTCTTTTTAATACTAACATATTTAGAATCAGCACATCGAGTTCTATCTTTCTCTATTCATATCCTTAAATTATATTGATAATTTAAAAAGTTTTATCTAGTTAAAGGGCATGAGGAGCGTTACTCAATTGGCATTTTTGTCAACAAAAGCCCCATCCCCATGTTGCTCAACCTTTCCATATCTTAAACTCCTTTCGATATATCTATATTTTTAGATTTCTTGTA
Organism: Sepiola atlantica; assembly: GCA_963556195.1. NCBI lineage: Eukaryota > Metazoa > Mollusca > Cephalopoda > Sepiida > Sepiolidae > Sepiola > Sepiola atlantica. The sequence goes on along the minus strand of OY744537.1, from coordinate 70,048,316 downwards.
CTGTTTGCTACATTTTGGGTATGACAAAATAAATATTTGTTTTAAATAAAAAAAAAGTGATGGTTATTCAAAGTCAATAGGGGGGGGTGTTATCTTACACGCTGATGACGACAAATATTTTGGATAACGTTTCTCCTAGTGGACCAAATTTTTATTACTTTATGTTAAAAAAAGGCTTGGGACTAGTAAATTCTAGTGCGAAAAATCGCATCAAGTTTGGATGAAAACTGAATTAATGACAAACCCAAGATTTGGTCACGATTGGCTAAATGTTAACCGTAAGAATATTATTCACACACGGTAAGGTGTGAATGATTTATATATATATATATATATATATATATATATATATATATATATATATATATATATATATATATATATGTATATAATGCTTGTTTACTCAACATTAAATCTACCGTAAGCTTATAATAGTAAGCTATGGTAAACACTGCACTCTGACTAAAACTCTGAATCACAATCCGATTAGTTCCGTCTCACAGGCAAACATCCAATGAAAGGAACGTCTTATGTTATTTGTATTTAAAACTCTTTAAAATCTGAATAGATGTACAGCTGTCGACCAAGCCTATAATAATGTTTTCTCCGGATAACTCGACGAAAGTTTGAGGGGAAAAAAACAATTAATGATCTTTTTAGTTGAGAAAGCATTCACGAGCGTCTTTTTTTTTCAAATAAAAAAATGCACGCTCAAATAAAATGCACTGACAGAATGTTTCATGGTATTTGAATGAGCATATATATCTTTACAATATAGTGTTTTAATTTTAAATTTTGTCGATTTTTATGTTATTAAAACGGGATTTAAAGCGGAAAAACAGATTGAAAGATTATAGAAGAACGAAAAATCGTGTCTGTTGATGGAAACAACAAACGCGCCATGGAAACCTGTTTACGTTGTATAGTTTTTTTCAGGTTACACCGTATTCAATGCTAACACTAGATTGTTATTATGTAGTAAAGTTGTCTCCAACCAGATCAGTTTCAATACTGATCATGTGAATAATATTCTCGCCGCTGGAACTTCGTTATATGGTATACTCTTCTCCAAAAACACCGTTATCAATATTAAACTCGGAATCAATTTGCTCGCCACTGGAATTTCGTTATGTAGTATACTTCTTTCCCACATCACGGTTTTCGAAACCGATCTATATCGCTCAATGATCTTAACCGTCCGATTGCTAAAACGCGTCTATCGCCTTCCTATTAGTCTCGTATTAAAGAATGGCAAAGCACGCCGGTTATAAGTGATCGATATGCATACATACTCTTGTTCTGCCATGTGCATGTTCTTTATCACATCTAGGTTGTGCACACCAGGCAGAGATGAGCAATTTTATGGTGGCGATAAGGTAAGTCAAGCCTATTCCCACCATTCGATCCAGGTTTGGGCTCGTGACATTCGGGCCGCACAAAATTTTCGACATCATTTGCAACGAAGCTGCCCGTGAAATTTGGTGTATGAAGATGGAGAAGAAATGCCTCAAAATGCAAGCCGGCGTTAGTTTTCGAGCTTTAAAAATGGTATTGTACAGGGTGTTTCAAAAGTCTTGGGAACATAACGATTTTTAATAACTCAAAAACTATTAGGAGTTGAAAAATGAAATTGGTACCGTTGGAAAGGTTAAGGTTTCAAGTTTTGTGGGGAATCTTCAAAGTTGCTCAATATGAGCACCATTCGTCACACGGCAGACATCTAGTCGATAGTCCATTTCTTGCCAAACGCGTTCCAGCATCTTGACGTCAATGGTTCCCACAACTGCCGTTACTCGAGCCTTTAGTTCGTCAATATCTCTTGGAAGGGGCGGCACATAGACTTGTTGCTTGACAAAGCCCCAAAGGAAAAAGTCACACGGGGTAAGATCTGGAGACCTAGGAGGCCAGGGCATGAGAACGTCATCACCTCGCCCAGATCTCCCAATCCATCTACCAGGCAGCCTTGTGTTAAGAAACTGCCTTACTCTAAGACTCCAGTGTGGTGGTGCACCATCTTGTTGAAAAATGAAGTCATCAGATTCTGCTTGTTCCAACTGAGCCATTAACCAGTCTTCCAGCATGTTGAGATAGGATTCACCAGTGATAGTTGCCTCTTCAAAGAAGAACGGTCCATAGACACCTTTCTTGGCAATTGCACAAAACACGTTCACTTTTGGTGAATCTCGCTCGTGCTCAAGAAGTTCATGAGGATTCTCAGTACCCCATATGCGAGTGTTATGCTTGTTAACTTTGTCATTCAGATGGAAGGTCGCCTCATCGCTAAAAACAAGCCGGTCATCAAAGCCGTTATCTTCCAACTTCTCTTGCATTGCAATGCAAAAGTCACGGCGAAGTGGCTTATCAGTGTCCTTCAACTTTTGGACCAACTTGAGCTTGTAAGGTACCATTTGCAGTCGTTTCCTTAAGACACGCCAGACAGTTGCTGGAGCAAGCTGAAGTTCCCTGCTGGCTCTTCTCACTGATTTACGGGGGCTCCGCTGAAAGGCTGTCCGAACTTGCTCAACTGCATCTTCTGAAGTTGAAGGGCGACCTGTTCGCTTACTTGGGCACAAACACCCATCTTTCACAAATTTAGCATGCCATCTGACAATGGATTTCCTTTCAGGGGCTTCTTTTTTAAATTTCCTGCGAAATGCACGCTGAACACATGTCCACGATTCAGTCTTTGCAAATTGGAGGACGCAAAATGCCTTGTCTTGTTTAGAGAACGCCATTACTGCACCTGGAAAGATAACACGAAAAACATTAGTATGACCAAAAACTTGATTAAGCAAGCTTTAAAATGGCACCAGTTTCATTTTTCTACCTGGAATAGTTCATGAGATATACGCATTTGTAATGTTCCCAAGACTTTTGAAACACCCTGTATATTAGTAACATTTAAAGGGTCGAATAATATCCCTTAATAGGTTATTTAAGTTTATAGAACCTTCTTTGTTTAGTTTATTTACCATAAAACAGACAGACCAAACAACACCAGAGTAGAATAATGTTATATAACGAATGCGTGAAGAGAGCTCTCGGTGCTGTACCTACGTGTAATGATATAACTTAATATGTTTTGTCGTTACAAAACGAACAAGAGCTTAAATCGTTGATAAGTATCCATTTCTCTCAAATATTTGTACACTGAACTTTACTAACCCTCATAATATACATGGGTTGCGAGTTTTGCAACCGAGAATTGGCTGATTTTAACGAAAAATAACAATGCCTGACAAACATTTACTTATACACAGACATGAAGAAGAAAATAAAAAAACTCACTAAAATAATTCATATATATTTAAAGCTTCTGCCCCCTTCGCTGAAAGTTAGCACTCGAAGCCGGGAAAGCAGCGGTAACTGTTTGAAATATCGACATTTTATATTTATTGACATTTTTTTCGTGTTTCAGATATCAATATATCTATCATATATCACCTTTTAAGTATGACATCAGTCAAAAAAACATTGGAATTCTCAGAGTTTCAGAGGTGCGATATAATATTTATATCTATGACGATGGATTTAATCGGCCTCAAATCGCTGCAAACCTCAACCTTCGATGTTCTACTGGAATGATTGCCCTGTTAATCAGCGAGGGAAAATAATCACTATTCTCTTGTTTAGGTGCATCAGGAACCTCTGACAGCATTCTTCATTCTTAATGATTACAAGGGTGTCTATTTACTTCTTTCATGTCTGTTTTCTCAAGACTATTTGCTATTGTATTAAATACAAAAAGGTGTATTCATTATTCCAATAAAAAAGTAGATCGAACAAAAAATAATTCAAAAGCTTCTATATAAAATAGTTAACCCTAAAAAATACGTACACAAAAAGCGATTTATATAAAACGCATTAGAATGAAATCCGATACCAGAATTACATTGTTTTTACATGTGGAAACAATTTATGAGATTTTTAAACCTTAAAAGTACAGAATAGTTAACACTCGAGAGCCTGTTAACTGAACTATAAGGCGGCACCTTCGTAGTTTTAACTTGTGTAAACGATTTGTAAGAATTTTCAAACTCTTTTTAATAACTTCAACGTTAAAGCTATGCTATGTTCGGTAAAAGATTTCATTCTAATGCGTTTTATATAAACGATGTATGACTTTTTTTGTTTTATTAGTTCTCGAGTGTTAACTATTCTGCACTTTTACGACCATCTGCTTTTCAAGTCGTATGCACGTCAAAACTACCTGACACCAACTGTTCTACTGAAATATAACTGTATGAAACTATTCTATCTGCTATCAGGTCATCTAGTTCATGCAATCAATCTCTCTGGTACCTCCCATACCACCGACTTTTTACAATGTGGCCCATTTAAATGTAGCCCAATGTCTCACACTATATCAGTAAGCAGTATCAGCCAACGCGATGCGACGTGCTCAAACGTGCATAGATGTCAACGTAGAGTACTTTCAGTATCTCTCATAACATGTAAGTGGAAAAACATGCGCTGAAAGAACACACACACAAGGAAAAACCTACTACTGCTGCCTTGTTCATACTAGTCGAAGATACGTACTTAAAAATCAGTCCAACAATCACTTTCTTGTTATCATTCTAAGGTATGGTTCTGTTCAGTCCTAGGTGGTCAACCTTCCCAGGCTTTACCTTCTCTTTGAGAGGTAAATAAATATTTCTGTTGCCCCATTTTTCTTACATTCTTCTAGTCGACTAAAATACGGACTACATTTAAGTGGGCTGTGTAAGAAATGCCATTTGTGCCTCTTTTTCAATTGCTGCTGTCGAGCTGAGGTATGGTTCTGTTCAGTACAAGGAGATCCACCTCCCATGCTTTACCTTTTCTCTTAGAAGGGGTTAGTTTATTGCTAATCGCCCGAAACGTCCTACCGAGGAATATCGACGGAGCTACTCAGACATTCTGTTCCGATGGATACTGCACCCCATAGATTGGTATTGTCTTGGCCTTCGGGGCTTGATTTACGCCGATCTATGGGTCTGTCCTGTGCAGTTCTAGGAGGTCCATCCTCCCAGGCTTCGCCTCTCCTCTTTGGAGAGGAGTAAGTTTATTGCTTACTGCATGAGGCGCCCCTACCGGGGAATGCCGACGGGGCTGCCCAGGCAATTTTCAAACCCCATTTTCCCGACCCGACCTTGGGTCACATCTTACTTGTGGGAGTAAGATACAAACTGGCCTTGTGTCTAACTCCTGAAGAGGAGTAAATCAATACTCAGGCATTTTTTTGGGGATTGAGTGCGCTTATCCTAGTGCGCTGGCTTCTCAAAACCACACTTGATCTTGTGTCTAACCTCCTGACAAGGTGGTAAATAATATTTTGTTAAATATTCTTACATCGATAAGATATGATCATACTTGGGCACGTATGTTAAAATTGAAAATCAGATTCCTGCATGGATGAAGAAATTCCAAACTCTTGGTTAACTATACGTAATATTAAGGCCAACAATATTTTTTCTTTTCTTTCTGCCGAGTTCAGACGTTTCTGTTTTCAAATCCATCGAATTAATTTCGTTTCGGTAAATCACTATAACTCCATTTTCACTTGAGCCACGCACAAATATCCTTCGTTCGCATTTCCTTTTCTTTTGACTTTTGTTAAGCAGTAATGTCGTTTTTTTTATCGTCTGCCTTTTAGAAATAATATCTTTGATCTTCAGAACGTCATAACATCAATGAAATGAATATGAAAATATGAACTCATTCTCATATACTTTCCCCTATCCCCTTCCCCATATCTATGAGGTTTTCTAGCAAGCAACCAAAACCGGTGGGCTGTCTGCCACGTGAGCTCTGGGATAAGCGGATTGTGCTGTCATCTTATATGATATCTTAGGAGCAATTGTTTGTTTGTTTTTACTTTTTTAGTCACCACCTATCAAGACCGAAAGCCACTAGAGGATAAATGTTAATCAAATGGAACGATTGTCAGCCGAAATTGATCAATGAAATGAACTAACTTTTATTACTCATGAGACGATTCACAACAAGTGCTTGTTGGCATATGATTTAAGGACGACTATGTTGTCGTCTGAAGGAAAACGGTCTCGAGGCAACGTTTCCACAGACGGTAATTCTTTGCAAAGAAGCCATGTCCATGGACGTTTCTCCCGGTGCTAGGTATATCGAGAATTGCACTATCATCTAATATGATATCTTAGGAGCCCTTTTTACATTTTGAGTATCACTTATCAAGGCCAAAAGCCACTCGAGGATAAGGGTTCATGAGATGGATGAATTGGTAGTTTAATGGTGAAGAATATTATTTGAAGATTTAAACGATTGTCAATCGGAATTGAGCAATGCAATGAACTAAGTTTGAGTACTTATAGGTCGGTTCACAAAAAGTCTCTGTTGACACTGGATTTGAAGATGACTATGTTGTCACCTGCAGGGAAACAATCCTGCCCATGGAAATTCCTCCTGAGGCTAGGCACATTAAGGAAGAAGGGCATTTTTTTATCCGTTGTGGTAGAGTAACGAGCACCTGCTGTGAATATCTTATGAGGAAGAAACCAGCGATGGAAGCTCAATCGAACACCTTCCATGAAAATTACGATAGAGTAGAGAGAGACTAACAACGTCTTTTCTGTGAGAAAAGGGATGTACGAAACAGACGAGATCACCGTCTATTAGATTTCGGAGTCAATTTCAAATTTTGTCGAGGTAACAAACAGTGATCTAAGTATCAGCTCCCCAGATGTGCCTATACGGATAAGTAATAATAGTTTAATGCAATCATTTAAGTTTTCATTTTGCTTTTGTTAGCAGCTAATATTCTACACGTGGTTCAGCTTGGAGCACCGAGCAACGAATAAAACGAACATCGCCGAACTGGAACCTTCTCCCGATTCACCTGACTTTGACCCGTATGATTTTTTCTTCCCCCCACCCACAAGTAAATGATCAAGAATGCCGGTTTCGAAGCTGTGCCAACCATCAGGGGGTACGTAAAAAAGACTCAGTGGACGTCGCATACGAATCTTTCAAGCAGTGCATAGAAGCATGATAGAGGAAAATGAGAAAATGCATAAACGTTATTTGGAATTGAAATACATTATAGCTGATACTAATGCCGCTACTTTTCAGACACATCTCGTAGATTTGAAATGTCATCAATACATTTCTATGCAACTTCGTTTATAAATCTTCTGAAAAATGTTATATGATAATGCAAATAATCATCATGATTATATATATATATATATATATATATATATATATATATATATATATATATATATATATATATATATATATATATATATACTAGAAGGGCTACTCGGCGTTGCTCAAGGTCATAACAACACAAAATAGAAGTAAAAAAGTATGTGTAACATCTTTATATTCAAACTTCTATTTCTCTCCCTCTGTCTATAGCCGTCTCTTTATCGTTCTCCTTTTCTCTTCCCTGGTCGCCCTATTTAACCGCCCCTCTCTCCGTTGCCACCTTCTCCCTGTAGCCACTTTCTCCCTGTTGCCTTTGGCAAAAGCTGTCTCTTCTCCACCACTCCTTTTCTTTTGCCCAGGGCAAAAGTATGGAATATTTCTATTAAAGTATAACCTCTGTCTGCGCATACTATATACATACTTATCACCGCCCCGTTGCGCATACTATATACGTACCTATTTCCGCCCCTGTACGCATACTATATACATACCTATCGCCGCCCCGGTGCGCATACTATATACGTACCTATCTCTGCCCCTGTTCGCATACTGTATACGTACCTATCGCCGCCCCGGTGCGCATACTATATACGTACCTATCTCTGCCCCTGTTCGCATACTATATATGTACATATCGCCACCCCGGTGCGCATACTATATACATACTTATCACCGCCCCGTTGCGCATACTATATACGTACCTATTTCCGCCCCTGTACGCATACTATATACATACCTATCGCCGCCCCGGTGCGCATACTATATACGTACCTATCTCTGCCCCTGTTCGCATACTGTATACGTACCTATCGCCGCCCCGGTGCGCATACTATATACGTACCTATCTCTGCCCCTGTTCGCATACTATATACGTACCTATCTCTGCCCCGGTGCGCATACTATATATGTACCTATCGCCACCCCGGTGCGCATACTATGTATGTACTTATTGCCGCCACGGTGCGCATACTATATACGTACCTATCGCCGCCCCTGTTACCGTACTATATACATACTTATCTCTGCCCCTATGCGCATACTATATACGTACCTATTTCCGCCCTGATCCGAATACTATATACGTACTTAACTCTACCTCGGTGCACATACTATATAGAACTAATAGTAATGCGCCCCTGTCCTATCAAAGAACAAAAATAAAGCTCATTCATGTAGCGTCACTATCATAATAAAGAACTCATATTAATGCGCCCCCGTTGTATCAAAGAACCCATATGTCGCCTTTCTGCCCCTGTTTATGAAGAAGAAGAAGAAAAAGAAAAAGAAGAAGAAGAAGAAGAAGTAAACGTATTTGATATGGGCGCAATACTGCACAAGCCTCCCCAAAACGTATTCCATAAGGGCGGTATACTGCACAAGCTTCCGGTCGCATATTGTTGCTAGTTGGAAGCAGAACAGATACTACATTACCTCCACATCTCTAAAAACGAGGTAATGCCTAGGAAGATGGTATCATGTCAACAGAACAGATACAACATTAACTCCACACCTCTCAAAAAAGGAGGATGCAATGCCTGGGAGGATGGTATCATGACAACAGAACAGATAATACACTACCTCCACAGCTCTAAAAAAGGAGGAGGTAATACCTGGGAGGATAGTATCATGACAACAGAACAGATATTGCACTAACTCCACACCTCTCAAAAGAAGAAGTGGTAATGCCTTGGAGGATGGTATCATGACAACAGAACATACTACACTAGCTCTACACCTCTAAAAATGGAGGAGGTAATTCCTGGGAAGATGGTATCATGACAACAGAACAGAACGGTTGAATTTGAGGAAATGACTTGCAGTTTTTTTTCGGGAATGACTTGCAATTTGTTTTTAAAAAGACTACATGATATAATTGTGTACTATTTAAATTAATACTTAATTAAATTGAAATTAAGCTGAAAATAGCTGAAATAATCGACACCCCAGAATTAATCTTCCCCGTATTTCCCTTCAGAGTGAATTTAGAGATTCAGGGATACGCCCATTAACTTTCTCGGTGAATTTTACATTAGAATACACTTTTAGATTTTATCTAGACTTGCTAACTTTTTTCTATAGGGAACACACACACACACTAACACACATACACACAGACATTGAGTTTTTATACACACACACACACATACACACACACACATATATATATATATAATAGTTTTATTTGCACTAACATCTGGCTACACGACATTACACGTTTCAGCTGTTGCCCTTATAAAACCGTCATCTTCAGACATATGGGAAACAATAAATGTCTGCTTTTTCACATATTCATTCATAAGAAAATGGCAGATTCTCAATTTAAAAGAATCACGTGAATAAATTAAAATCATGTAAATGCGAATGATGTATTTTAAATTTTGATTTCAGAAATGGGTCAGACCTGATTATTCAAACATATCGTTGAGAGAGAAGGGATGTATTTTTTTAACTTTTAACTCTTCATGAGTTGGGCGAAAATATGATTATTTCTTGTCAATGAATTGTACACATTCATTTATCGTCATATACGCGTCTACTCAATATTTACGCACACATATTTATACACTATTTATACGCAGGAAAAGTTCGAGTTTATGGGGAAAGAAAAAGGGGTAGACTATATAGAAGGGAGGGGGCGATAAAAATATAGTCGATTGAAATTAACTTAGAAGCGACACATGAATTTCTCGTCACATGAACATTTACTTAATATTTACGACGTTGTATAAGAATCTTTTTTACTTATATGTTATATGTATTTTTCTTTAAATATTTTAAAATACAATTTTAATGCATTTATGTAAAGTAAAAAACAATACAAATAATTTAATTTTCCGTCCGACTGGAACGGAACCCGCAAGCGCTGTTAAAAATTTGAACAAAACGATTAGACAAGCCATAATGTTTAAAATAAGTCAATCATATAAAAAATGAAAAAAAGCTGACTGCATATGCGTTTTTATTTCTAGCAAGTAATCAAAACAAAAGATCTCCTACACTGAATCAAATTACTATTACCACTCTCTTAGTTTTGTTATATTATATGTTTGTTTGTTTCCGTGCACAATGAGATTACAACAGGTTATTCATTTTTACATCATTTCTCTTTCTCTCTCTTTATATATATATTGTTTCATTTTACTTCTACCGAAGTTCTCACAAATCAAGGGCCTCTTTTTAAGACTAACACTTGATCTCTATATGATGTACCTAGCTATTAAAATATGCCATTAAACGTCTCATTTAGCTCTTAAACGTTGACGTAGTAAAAAAGTGAAGAACATTACTTTACCTTTCCCCAATTGACCGGTTAACTATGTTATAATATATATTTTTGTAATCACTTTGTCTTGCCGGATTCCAGGACAATAATTCATCTGGTCTGGTGGAGTATCAAGCTTAGTTCTATTACTTTAGGAAATATAAGTCGGAGAAGGTGCAGCATTTCTCGTATGAGCAAGTGTATAACCGTGTCGAGGGGATCTTATTTGGGCTGAAAATATTATGTTCTTTTACATTTTTTGGCCAGGGTTTACTTGTAGGTTGAAGTATCTTCATGTCAGGTTGTCATGACAAACCCTTGTACAGAGAAAGCGAAGACACGCGAGGATTTTGTCTAGTAGGTAATTCAAACTCTCCATATATATATATATATATATATATATATATATATATATATATATATAGAGAGAGAGAGAGAGAGAGAGAGAGAGAGAGAGAGAGAGAGACAGAGAGAGAGTGAGAGAGAGAGTAAGATAATACTTTAAATATATAAATAATATATTTAACCAGCAGACTATCGGGATAAAAACCAAGCTGAATATATTGTATAGAGCAATAATATTAATCGAATGACATAATAAAATGAGAAATGAATCAGATTTTATTAAAGTCTAAAAACAATGAGTGATATTGCGTCCTATCACTCCTTGTTTTTAAACTTTAATAAAATCTGATTAATTTCTTAATTTATTGTCATTCAAAAAAACAACTTAATCCTGAAGACGACTGTGAAAGTCGAAAGCGCTCGAAAAGAAAATGGCCGAATTAAGAACAATCGGAGAAGTACTATACGGATTGCCACCTTAAACCAGAAGGATAGCTCGACGGTTTGAGAACCTCACGAAGAAGATGTACAAACGAAAAAGTTCCGTGACGTTCAACAACGCTTGCATATATATATATATATATATATATATATATATATATATATATATATATATATATATATATATATAGGTGTGTGTCTGTGGGGGGTGCGGAAAAGACGAAAGGGAAACTAAATTAAACACGGGAAGAAATCATTAGAAACGAGAGAATCACCGATTTCATTCAGATCAACGAACGTCTTCAAAGAAGTGACCGAACGAAACGGGTAAATCTGTGATTAATAATGTTTTACTTTTGTCTTTTTCAAACATTTCGTCTCCACGACATTTCATTTATGATATATCGTGTATTTGATCTTCATATATATATATATATATATATAAATATATATATATATATATATATATATATATAAATATATATATATATATATATATATATATATATATATATATATATATATATATTTATATATATATACGTATATATATATATATATAATATCTCAAGTATTATGAAATAATTATGTTATATTTATTCTTAATACGATAAAATATGCTATTATGCTCCTTATCATAGAAGAAAAAATGATACTAAACAAATGTCAAGCTACATACTTTACAAGTTGTATAACTTCAAACAGAACAACAAATAGAAATATAGAAATATAGAAAAGTCCTTAAAAGTCCTCTATATTTTATGATATTCTTTGTTGTACGGTTTGAATTCATTCAACTTGTAAAGTATGTGACCTTACATTCGTTCATTATTATGTTCTGCTCTCTAACCACCTCTCTCTCTCTCTTTATATATATATATATATATATATATATATATATATATATATATATATATATATATATAATGTATATATATATATAATGTATCTATTTAGGCAGAATTTTCTCATTTATACAAACATTGTAATATATATATATATATATATATATATATGTATATATATATATCTGTTTACCGGCAGGGATTGTTTTCTCCCATACTAATGATTGCATATTTGGTAAGGAACACATGTGTATATGGGTTGATTTTAAAATATTATTTATAAATAATTATTCAAAGCTCTCGCTAGATTGAGCACTTTAAGTAAGTTAACAACAGGCAATAATTCATAACGTAATGCAATTCTTTAGGCCCAGTTTATTAAGTTCTCTTGACGGCTTGCCGATATAGACCTGAATTTTCTATTTTAGACGTGAATTTACTCTCTATTGGAGTCGAACCGTGTGAAAGGCAGGGATTGTCTCTGATGATTGCAGGTCTGGCATGAAACACATGTGTATATGGGTTTATTTGAAAATCTATTTTTAATAAATTATATATAGATATATAAATATATACATTTTATTTATTAAGGTAAGCATTTTAATAAATAAAAATAAACATTTTAATGACATCAGTTTTAAGTTCATGTAAAACTTTTAAAAACAACATTGGGATAATATCAGCAGAGTTACCGTTGTTGGAGTAGTGATAATATTTCGAATTATTTCTCTCTCTTTCTTTCTCTCCTTCCCTTTTTTGTCATTTCCCCTGTTCTCTCAATTTCTCTCTCTCTCTCTCTCTCTCTCTCTCTCTCTTTCCTTGTATATTTATTTGATTCTATCATAGTCTGTTGTTTTCTTTATCGGCGTCTCTCATTGTCTCTCTCAACATTTCTCGTTATCTCTCTGTTTCTCTTCATTTTTCTCCCACATTCTTTCTATCTCTCGTCATACTTCGTTGTCTCTGTTTCTTTCACATGTTAACCGTAATTTCTCTCGTTATTTTTCTCTCTCTCCTCCCCCCTCTCTCTCTCTGTTTATAACATTCTTTTTTCCTGCAGAGTTTCTATATTTGATTTATGATTTCATAGACTTAGACGAATATATGATTGCGAAATTCTAATCTTCTCATATCCTGTTATACGCTTCTGCTAGCCAGAAACAAAACCTTTCATATACAATAGTGTTCTTCCCCACTCTTCCTATGTAATCACTTGTAAAAGCAGTCTTAGTTTGTGCTCGTGGGGAAATGAAACTGTCTCGTTTAGGATAAGGTTATTCAGTGCTTCGAAAACCTCTAAAACAAAGGAGAAAATGATAGAATCTCTTTGGTTACATTTCCCCAAAGAAATAAATGAAATTGATATGAGAATACGCACAACATCCTTCAAATATTTGCACGGGTTTTAAAGTTTATTACTCAACGTAATTTAGTATGTAAATTATGTCTACATATATGTGTAAATATATATGTATCAGCATATGTGCGAAGGCACTTGACAGTTTAGCTACTCTCAAGTTCTGTTATGCAACGAAACAGTCTTCATGTTGATACCTGAATATAATATATATATTAGATGAAGTATTGTTGCTACATCTGAGCACTTTTTCCTGTTTTGACAGAAAACCAAACCAACTTCAAAATCTTGTGGACGATGTACTTTTCCATTCCCTACCACCTCTTGCTCATAGAAGAGACGTTGCCAGTCCTTCTCTACTCTATCGTTATTTTCATGGTAAGTGCTCGACTGAGCTCCAATCTATGATTCTACTCATTGTAAAAAAATTAATTTATTCCTCTGTGTACCTAAAACTAGATAGAACTTCCATAAGCAAAGTTTCTTTCCAAAAAGTCATCGTCTGTCGAACACAATACTACGGGACTACTCCCCGGCTAACTACATGATTGTTTTCAAGACTAGTGTTAACAGATTTTTGTTGAGCCGTCGTCTTAAATAATCAAATTCTGCTCAGTTTCAACCATTGGTACCAATCGTCACGGTGTTGTCTCACCGTCCACCTGAGAAACTCATTGACCCTCATCCTCGAGTGACCTTTGGGCCTTGATAAGTGGTGACATCTTGTACATAAATAACAATAATAAACATAGTATTTAACAATGTGTTTAAAACATTTTTGATATTGCGGAGTTGATCCCTTATTACGAGTTTTTAAAATTATTGAAATTTTCTCAAATTTTCTTTGACTTGCCTGGAACCTTGAATTTTGTTTAAATTTGAATCATGAACTTTTCTCAAATGACGATTTTATCTACCTATGGCTCATTTATATCAAATATATTTGTAGTCGGTAGTGTGTCCGTTGAAGTTACGATACATGTCTCAACCGGTAAGCTAGGCTCACTTTAAATATTCCTTTTCAAATATTATTAAGACAACTATATATTATGAATTGATGAGAGAAATGTTCGTGGTACTGTTATACATACCTCCCCTCTCAGGGGAGGGGTAATGCCTCACAAGTCACAATCAATTAAATACATGAACTTCCATAACGTACCTTGCTGGCTGTTCGTTTCTTATCGTGATCTTGCCCGACCAAAGAAACGCCACCTGAAAACAAGTTCGTTTATACCTCGAAAATAAGGAAGAAGAAAAAACGGTTGAAGACAAGAAGATGTTTATTCGTCTGGGATCGGCTGTTCTCAATTATTGACCAGTGGGGCAACCGGGGCAGAGACCTTGATAGATGGTGAACCATCAGTAAAAAAAAACAAAACAAGTATGATAATATGCTCATTGACGTTTGCAAGTACGTTATCATTTACCACACTCATTTTTATAAATGAGATCGTCCGAACCGCTCTCTCGATCTATTGCGAACGACGACAGCGATTTGTCTGATATAATTTTGAAAACATATTAAAACAAAACTATATGTTACGTACTTGTTAAAGTATGGATAAATATTAATGTCACACCGTTTATACAGCTTATGTTTCCTGCCCCATACTAGAATTCCTGCTACACACACACATACACACACACACACACATATATATATATATATATAGAGAGAGAGAGAGAGAGAGGGGGGAGAGAGAAAACTCAATGTCTGTGGGTATGTGTGTATGTGTTGTTTGATGTGTGTGTGTGTTCCATATAGAAAGAAAAGGTAGAGAATGTACGAAAAAAAAAAACTAAACGTGTATCTTCATGTCAATTTCAGCGAGGAAGGAAATGGAACTGTTCCCGAATCTCATGCACCCCTAAGGGTCTGTGAAGGCATAACGCTCTTAACACATAACATTCATCTTTCTTTTATGAAATTTAAATCATATGTATGAGATTTTCTGGGGAAGACAATGAAAGTGGTCTCACATCTCTAAATGCCCTCCTTACTTAAGGGATCTATAGAGACCGAACCTCCTTTAAAACTTAAAATATATCCTATTTTGATGATATTTATATAAAATGTAAGAATTCTCCTGTGAACACAATGGAAGTGGTCTCGAATCTTTAGGTTACCCTCTATATGCCGAATATCTACGTGCCCCCTACCTTTAAGTGATAGGTGAGGAAAGAACCTCCTTAAAACTTCAAATACGTATATCCGATTTTTCTTATGAGTGATTTTTTAAAAGTCGACTTAACAAATGTCTGAATTGTTTAGTTGGGAAAATATGAAACTGAAAACATCGAGTGTGCAGTTTTGATTCTACTCCGCAATTAAAAAATAAAATTATATGAAATCAAAGAATATTTTTTCTTTGGTCAATATAATAAAATGTGAGTAAAGAATTTTGGTATATTTAGTACGTAACGCATCTCAGTCTGTCAGCCTCTTTTAATTACTCTCTATCTCTCCCTCTCTTTATCGCTCTCTTTCTCTCTCTCTCTCTCTCTCTCTCTCTCTCTCTCTCTCTCTATATATATATATATATATATATATATATATATATATAAATGAGAACACATGTACCCCACCCCTGGGGCACCATTAAAATGCAGATAGTAATGCAGATAATAATGAACAAATTCGGATGTGTGTTTTTGTATAAAATAATTATTATTAGGGTGAAATATATAAAACTATGCTTGCTTATGAACATCTAACTTTTCAAGTCTGTGTTTTATAGTGCCAATATTACTAAGTTTGAGCGATGTTGGTTTGGGCCGATTTAAACCCTAAGTCCAGGGTGCGTCTCTGAATGACGTGGATTCAGTGGGCAAGCAAAGTGGAGTCTTTGAATGTCTATTACACCTTCCCTTTATTGTGTTTAGACTGGATGGGATTCCGCCCCCTACTCCAACAGAATTCAATTCAACAACGAGAAAAAAGATATATTCTCATTAGCATTACTTTCCATATAAGGGATTTTCCAATTTTACTATTATAACTCAGAAATGGCCAAGTGTATGTTTAATCCGCTCCCACTTCGTCTTCCTCTTCATCCGTCTCCATCTCCCACTGTTACCTGAGTGGGAGGGAGGAGATCACCTCTCCTTTTAAACTCATTTACAGAAAGAACACTTCTTCTTTATCTGTTCTCATCTCACACCGTTACCTTAGTGGGAGGGAGGAGATCCCAGCCTCCTTTGAAACTCATTCACAAAGAACATATATTTTCATTAACCTAGAGATACGGTTAATGCCATTCTGCAGACACTTCACCTCCCCCGTCATCCCACATGGCCATCATCCAACATGGCCACACAATTCTTATCTGTTTGCAAAATATGTGTTCAGTTCCGGGCGCTCGTTATATTAACCTACATCCACCCAAATGTCGAGAACGTCAACAACTCGATGTCCACCTCCCTGTTACAATAATTACATGGCCCATTCCACATCCAAATCCCCTTCAGCAGAGACAATAACAACATCCAAAGAACTATCCTTTAATTCTTTTGGGCGTTACTGATTTAAGAAAAAAACATTGCATTCTTATGCTATCCTTTTTTCAGCTGATTATATCTTCCTGAGTCGACATTACTTGTTGTCATTACACTATGGTGAACTTTTAATCTCTCCAAAATATCAACAGGAGAAATTCTATTTGGCAGTGATGGATGATATCCCCTTTGTATCTCCACCATAATTTATTTCTCACCCACTAACTCCCAAGAAGAAAACTATTCTTTTCTCTCTTTATCGGAGATCGGATTTTCCTCTAGTTAAAATTAAAAAAAAATAATCTGGAATTCCCCAAAAGCAAAAACAAAGTCTCGGGTTCGAATCAAATTGACGGCAGATTAACAATATTTCACCCACATGTCTGCGGGCATGTCCGTTCTTAAAACCGAAGACAGACTAGGGAGTGACCTTAAATATAAGTGTATTCACATGTACAATCTGTATGTGAAAATAAAATAAAGACTAAATATTGGATCACATAACGTTTTGTCGCACCTTCTAGTTGCTTCCAACCCTCAACATCAAACTCGATCTAATGAAGAACTTTGTACAGGGAAGATAGATGATTTGCTTTTCTTTTATCAGAAGTTTCATCGAAAAAGCATGGAGTAAATTAAATCAGGTATGGTCCTCAAATAAGGGAACTCATCAAGGATACTAATTTTAATTATACACTGAATCCTGCTGAATTCTCTATCTGGTGTACCTAAGTCAGTCATTGCAGACTTCCTTCGCAACCATTGAAGTTCCCAGTACCAGAAGGTGGTTGATGAGTTAATGGATAATTTCCGCCGAGCTGGTGCGCATGTCAATGAAAATGTACTTCCTCCGGTCTCATCTGGACTATTTTCCAGAGAATTGTAGATTCTTCAGTGAAGAACAGGTGAGCGCTCTCACAAAGATTACGGTGGTGCCTAAAGATGGATGCGCAGTCTTCTAAGCACACCAATTAATCACTCTAATATTTTCATTATTGCGTTTATTAACGTGCAAATAGATAACAATTCAGGATATGTTTAATGTGCTAATATTTCATTAACCTGATCTGATTGTGTGAAATGGGCATGATTTTTGGATCCAGTGCAAAAAAACTGGAGTAAAATCGTGTAATATTTTAGATCTTGAAAACATCACAGACCAGTGTAATTGTTTTGAAGTTTTTTTCATATATATATATATATATATATATATATATATATATATATATATATATATATATATATATATATACATAAAGTTACTGTGATAGAATCCCAGCAACATACTCGATTATGAAGAAAACACAATTAATGCTTTACAGAAGGTCAGATCAACATCGATACCGTCGGTTCCAAATCTTAACGAAGAGAACCTGTTTCTGTAAAACATTAATATATATACACACACACCCACATATATATATATATATATATATATATATATATATATATATATATATATATATATATATATATATATATATATATATATATATATATATATATGGGTGTCTGTGTATGATACAAAAATTCAAAATGGGATCTCACACGTGTGAGTGTTTGCTCTCTCTTTTTGTTTGTTTTTTTGTTTGTTTTCCCCCTACAATGAAACTGCTGTATAGTGTGAGTGTTTTCAAGACACTTTAATCCAATAACTTTTTACTCTTTGTGATTTTTTTCTGATTATTTTGTAGTGTTACAGAGACGATATTGACATAAAAATGTTGTTTGGCACAAGACAAATGAAACGGACCGTTAAAAATATATCTCACAGAAATGTTATAGTTTTTGGAAATGTGAAAAAAGAATATATATATATATATATATATATATATATATATATATATATATGACAATATATGTATTAGCATATACTATCAGTGTTCTTTTACTTTGCAGACTCCTAAAAAGATTCAGCTCGATGATTTTCAATTAGTGACGACAGAGTTAATATAAGTCAGGTTCATATTATATTCCACTAACCATGTTTTTATTTAATATTGTTGCAGAGACGATATTAACATAAAAATGTTGTTTGGCACAAGAAAAATGAAACGTACCGTAAAAATATATCTCACAAAAATATTATGTTTGTTGGAAATGTGAAAAATAAAAATAAAAAATAAAATAAAAACATGGTTATGAGAATATAATATGAACCTGACTATATATATATATATATATATATATATATATATATATATATATATATATATATATATATATGATGGACTCTCCCGTCGATTTCGACGTATGAGTGCCCCGCCAGGAGCTGCCCGCGCGTGAATTTGTAATTGCAAGGGTTGCGCAATCCGCAGCAACCGCTCTCCTGAATAGGCATTGCTTGGTTCCAATGGCACGTAGTAATACAAGACGACTGGAAACAATGCCGAGATAAGCAGAGAGCACATACAGCACCTGGTATTCCCAAATGGTCACCAATTTAGTACTGGCCAGGCTCGACGCCGCTTAACTTCGGTGATCTAACGGGAACCGGTGTGTCAACGTGATTGTGCCGTATACTTCCCCTCCCAATATATATATATATATATTGGGAGGGGAAAGTATTTAAGGGTGAGAGAACACGGTGTTATTAGTCACCACTTGTCAAGGCTTAAATTAACTCGACGATAAAAGTTAATGAAATGTACAGATTGTCAGTTGAACTTAACGTTTACACTGGCCCTAATCAAGTGCAAACCTGCTGCATCGTAGTTCTTTTGTGCGTATGCGTTATATAACTTTATTACATATTTATTATGATGTTGACTAGACCTCTTTTGGGAACAGGTCGGGTAACATAGTTCAAACGGTGGCTTGGATAACATCTCACTCCCTCGTTACAAGAGTTGCTTCTCTTTTATTCCCTTGGAGCATCTCATTCTCCAACCTCAGGAAGGGATACTAGCTTACCCCACATCAGTATTGTACAATTAGGGGATCATTTCTACTAAATGTCACGTTCGGTAGTCTAATAGCCTTAAAATAGTAATCTTACACACAAACGGAATCACCAATAGAACAATTGACATATCGACAGATAAACGTATTACTATAGATAACGTTTGCATTTCTGCAACATACACAGCTAACAAAATGACGCCGCTGTTACGATTTCTTTGTTGACTCCCGCATAACCTACCCGTTACTTTACCCCGTAACCTTGCAAATATGTTGCCTTCTAAGGTGAAACTATCATTCCTGATTAATCTCTACAAAACATAAAATACAATTTAAAAAAAGAACGAAATGAGAAAGCATATGTAAACAAAATAAAGAAAACACATCTATTATAACTGAAATTCTGGGACTTTGCCAGGAATTAAATTGGTCAGGTGCTCTGCACAAGAAGAAGAAAATACATCTTTAATTCAGAAAGGAAACATGTTTATATTTAATATAAAATGATCCCCATTTTTAGGGCCAGTTTTAGGGCAGTTAAATGCATTCTTCTTTTTCTATAGGAGTAAAATCCGCTGCGTTTTGTTTATTGAAGGTAGCTATTTTTTTAGGCGATTACATGTCGTTTAATGACCTTGCCACTATGACTTAGGGTTAGTAGTAAACACTTTTGGTAAGTTTCCTAAAAGGATAGAATTGCCCGGAAATTGGGAACATAGTAAATTTATATATATATATATATATATATATATATATGTTGGTACAGAAAAATTAGTGCAACATTCGTACCGTCGGTTTCAAGCACAGAATGGCTTAGCCATCCGGCTCTCTTCGGCTTCTGTTGTCATCTGTTTCGAAAACAGATAACAACAGAAGCCGAAGAGAACCGGATGGCTAAGTCCTTCTGTGCTTTAAACCGACGGTACGGATATTGTACTAATTTTTCTGTACCAAAATAAATAAACATTACGCTCTTAATTTTTAATTTTTAACTTTAATTCTCAATTAATCGAGCACTCTGCTGGGATTTTTCCTGCTATATCAGAAAGAAGGTATATATATATATATATATATATATATATATATATATATATATATATATATATATATATATATATATATATTAGACCTCTTCAAAATTGACCTTTTTCTTCAAACATATTGAAAATGCTATTATTCCCATTCTCCAAGGTCTAAATTAGCTAAATATACCAGTTATTGTGATCTTGGACCTTGGCTATGCCTGCCTCAAGAGCCATGTAATTTTATTGTTGACGTTTTTCAAAAACGCTGCAAAATATGGGATATGATGTCCTTATTTTCATTGTAGCTTTCCAGAGGTTGATGCTATAGCATTGAAAGTGGTACCAAATGAAAGCTAATAAAATTGTCTTGCATATGGTAGTAAGCACAATGAAACACATGAACACCTGTGCAAATTTTAACTAATTTTAATGCACAAACAGCTGGGACACTACAAAAAATCAGTTTGGTAGTATGATAGCACTGCACTGACACATATATTGCATAAGAAACTGTCAGATAGGATGTTACTAATACATGTATTATCACTTGTTCAATGTGGCTTTTTTGAAACTGTCAAATTTTTTCCTGTGGTACTCCACAACTTGTAGTAAGCAGCTTCTTTGCTCTGGGTCACTTGTGATCTGAGTTGCAAAGTCACTCATTAGTTTAACACCTCTCGCAGCCACATCATTGGTCACTTTCACTAACCTCACAAACTTCTGTGCATTCCTGTAGCTGTCATTGTCTTCCCAGGTGTCAGCAGGAGTAGTGAGCCAGTCACATTTCACTCGAAGAGCATCAAACAGAAAGTGAGACTCTGGCCCTACCAGGTCTGTGAGAACTGTAGCTGCATTGATGACAGGAAACACTGGCTTGCCTTTCCTGTAACTCTCAGGTTTATCTGTTTCTGACAGCTTGACTGCGAGCTTCTCTTTTGCAGACTTGGTCATGCTGGCATGTGAACTGAACAAGGTGAATGGCACTAGTTCCTGGGTCAGATACCAGCGGTGGTTGTTCATTTTCTTGAGAACAGAGGTTGCCAGTTCATAGTCATACTGCTTGTATTGCAGCATGTTCTTCATAAGCTGGAGGTCATGGATAGGTGCATCAGCTGCAGATGTGGTGGTCACCCAGTGGCTGGTGTAGAATAAGGTCAGGAACTTGTTCATCCTCTCCAGCTTGAAGATAGTGTCCGTGTTGTATTTTAGTTCCTTGGAAAACATGAGCATCTTCATACAGTAAATGTTCCTGGCCATCCAGTGGGCTTGGTGAATGGCACCTGGCTTGGCCCAGTGGATACCTCGAGGAGGTTCCTCACCAAGCAGGATCAGGCCCAGCTCTGCCACCTCTCTGTAATCTGCCCTCGGACTTGCTTCCTCAAGGAAATTGCTTAAGACTGCAATTGTGCTTGTCTTCTTCTGTTTCAAGTCTTGTTCAACTAGGCCCAGAACTCTTGGGCAGTCCTTAACCAACTTGTCCCACTTCTCTTTCACATTGCTGAACATTGGGTTGTCAGGACTCTTGACCTTGCTGAACACAGCCTCCCATACACTTCAAATTATTACCTCTGATATGTGATGGCGACAAGCGAAGTAGAATACCTTTTTGCCTAGTTTTTCTTCAATAAGCTTCGCTGCACCCTTGTTGATGTCACTGTTGCTTGCTGTGGTATCAAATACCAAGCCTACAATGTTGTCTGTGAGACCCCATGCTTCTATCAGTTCCAATGTAGCATTACACTGTTGGATTCCTGTGGAACTTTCTATGAAGGGCACACCAAGCAGCTTCCCTTCTTCATACTGTGGAGTACCAGAGACGAGCACTGAAAGACTTTCCACTGGGTATCTTTCACCAAGAACATCCCGTAGAAGTTTTCCATCCCAGTGTAGTGTGCAGTAATCTGGCGGACATTCCTTGAAGTTATTCATGTAACTTTGGCACAAGTTATGACGAGTGTTTATCCTATTTCGTCTTGTAGTAGAGGCTGATATAACAAAGTCATCAAGATCTGCGCCTCCTGCCTTCAACACTGCAGACACCATGGCTGTAGTCTGGTTGTCAGAGAGTGACAACCGATCTGCAGTGCTACAAATCTCTTCACTGGTCATAACTGAGTGTGGAAAGTGTAAGGTTATCGTACTTGGTTTTGATAAACAGCTTGGTGTTGTCTCAGTGTATTCTGAACCCTCACTAGTACCAGAGCCTTGACTGTTTTCTGGGTCTTCATCACTTGAAATTTTCCCAACTTCTGCTGCTGCAGCAGTCACTGATGATAACATTCTCTCTTCTCTTTCTTCTCGGAAGCTTTTCTCTCTAGACTTCTTCTCAAACACCTTATCATGACCTGACATGTGTGCCAGGCGAGTTGTCTGTTGGTCCAAGTAGAAATTGACGGACTCTTCCATGGTCTCCTTTGTGAGCAGCCTGTTGCTTCTTATCTCCTCCACAACATCATTTGCTCCAATATCAAATAACTTGTCTAAGTCTTTCAGAAAGTTAGCTTGTTTCTCTTCCTCTGGTTTGTTATTTCTTCCCTTGTTTTTAACAATTTTCCTGTACTTTTCATGGAGGATCATGAAACGGTTGACTGCATTTGGTCTAGTTAGTGTTTTAATCCTTGCCATATTCCAGAATGGCAAAACGACATCCACTGTAGAATGGGCTAAAGACCTATTGTCACTGTTGGGATTATCATTCCTCAAATGCAGGAAATACTGGAACACCTGGCGATTATGACGATGAATGACATTGTGGCAGGAGTTGCCACCTTTCTTCTCTTTTCAGTTGGTTCATCCCTTTCACTTGTATCGCTGACCACTTTCCCACAGCATAGTTGTCTTCCAGATGCCATGTTGTCAGCAGTTCACAAATCTTAACAAATCAGCTTTAACTTACAATCTGAAATGAAGAGATAAAACATACTTAGTGATAATAAATTATATACATGCATTAAGAGTAACATTTTTGAGATAAAGTTATGTATTATATGATGGCATCCTTTCCAAGCATAAAAAATATATATGTTTGTGCATTAAAATTAATTAAAATTAACACAGGTGTTCATGTGTTTACTACCATATGCAAGACAATTTTATTAGCTTTCATTTGGTACCACTTTCAATGCTATAGCATCAACCTCTGGAAAGCTACAATGAAAATAAGGACATGATATCCCAAATTTTGCAGCGTTTTTGAAAAACGTCAACAATAAAATTACATGGCTCTTGAGGCAGGCATAGCCAAGGTCCAAGATCACAATAACTGGTATATTTAGCTAATTTAGACCTTGGAGAATGGGAATAATATCAGTTTCCATATGTTTGAAGAAAAAGGTCAATTTTGAAGAGGTCTAATATATATAACTGATCGCTAAATTCTAAAATATTTGTTTTTCTTTATCTCCGTTTTCCACGGTGTTAACACGCAATCCTATTCTCTAACTTAATATTGCTGTGCACCCCCTAAAAGGGGAAATCTACATAATTGGAAGCTACAGTCGCCGCAGGTAGTATAAACAATGTTTTCCTTATAGATGCT
This sequence comes from Sepiola atlantica, assembly GCA_963556195.1. Classification (NCBI taxonomy): domain Eukaryota; kingdom Metazoa; phylum Mollusca; class Cephalopoda; order Sepiida; family Sepiolidae; genus Sepiola; species Sepiola atlantica. The sequence goes on along the minus strand of OY744537.1, from coordinate 70,023,934 downwards.
TACATTTACGGAAGCTAAAGGAGACATATCATACATATCTTTTAAAATTACGATCCAACATCAAACGAGGGTTCATGCCTTCAGATACTAATCATCACATGTTTCTTCTGCTATGAATTCGTCAGGCTAGATGGGCCTTTTTAGCCTTATAAAATCCTTGTGGGAGTGAAACCGCAATTAATTTGTGTAGCTTGCTTGCATAATTATATTATATACTACTAATAACGTCTACCTATGTATTGAGCACTGTCTAAGTAAATAATGTACCTAGTATATACATAACATAATACTTCATAATATAAGAATATAATATAAATAGAAAAATATTTGTGTTTGAGCTGGTCACAATGTGTTAATTCGACATAAGATATAGATGTTAAGTGTGTTTCTTACTTTTTTCTATCACAACCTTTAAATAACTTATATTTCGTGAAACATCTCTTTTTCAAGAGAAAATTAAGAACACTTGTTTAAGTATCTGGTGTCATTAAATATGTTATTTCAAATCGGCTTTTTTAATGGAAACGCTGTGTGTAGCTGTTTGAAGTTATTATCGTCAGTGTAAAAGTGATAAAATATATTATTAGAATTTAAACATAAATGTGGCATAGTGTGTTTGTGTCAGTTATGTATGAAATTCAGTGCCGAGTTCTAGTCTGTTATTAATTTTGGTTCTATTAGTAGTCTCGACACTTACAGTTATGCCTTTACTTACCTTCTTGCATTTGCATGAGTTTTACCGTAAACAAATTCTGTGTGTTAACGTGTGATTTTATGGAGTGTTTTGATTGTACTACAGACTTAGAAGTCTTGGTAATTGTATTGTACGCGTTATGCTGCAGGCATACCCTGGCCCATCACCGTGGTTATGATAGGTCAGTCTGCTATTGCGCAGATGCTGTTGTCTGTCCATTATCTTTTCTATATGCAACATCAGATTGCTGGTTTAGAGTATGTTAATTGTATACCTAGTCCCTCTCTATGGGTAGCTTTTGTTATCGCGATAGTTAACTTCTCAATGAAGTGTGCTAGCTTCAAAAGGCAGGTGTTGGACAAAACATATATAGAAAATAGAAATTAAAACGACAAAAAAGACTTCAGAAATATTACTTTAAAAATGTTTGCAATTTAATTTTATATATTTTACAACAACACTTAAAAGACGCTTCATTAAGCAATATGAACACTAACACACAAAGCTGACATATAAAATAAACACTACACACACTGTGGCAAATACGCTAAAAAGAAACAAGGTGCTTTTCAAATCCCTCATCTGACATTTCTAAACATTAAACTCTGAATACAGAGGTAAATGAGGAAGATATATGAATTTGAATTCCTTACCCAAATCATTTATTATTAATTTAAAATGTACGGAATAACATTATATGCTTTCCATGCATTGTGAATTAAAGAAAAAAAAAAGGTATTGTGCGGGTTATTTAATCAATTTTGAATTCTTCAGCAACAGAGCTTCGCAACGTTACGATCGCGTTAAGAATGAACGGTCGCTAGTTGTACAGTAAATAGTAAGATGCGGCATTATAATAACGTTGCAACAACGCCGAATATCACCATACCAGAATACAACGTATTTGCAACATTTGCAAGACCATAGCGTGTTATCTAAGATGTTATTGTATTGTATTTGTGCGTCATTCACGCTGGGTGGGCTGAAACAGATCGACATATATACAATAAAGATGCACATTGTATTATAGTTGTAACAATATATTTTGTTCAAAATATGATACATATCAATATACAATAGTCATACAAGACAAAAAGACAGATAAATGCAGATTTTTTACGCGTACGATTTATTTTATAAAGTAGGAAAAGTATAAACCCCTTTTTAAGACACAAGATTAACTCCAACGAATAGAACATTTCCAGGCATATAATGAAGCTCCACTTTCATATGTTTATATTGAAGTTGGAGTAAAGACGAGATTTGATTGCATGAGGACAGCTAAAAACGTCTTGTCATCGCTTTCAGACTAGGCTTCAGACTAACCGAACAAGACGCACTCCCGGTCTTGATTGATGGATGATACAGCTTAATGACCTATTGATACCATGGTTCGCGCAATGTTTTCTCTGATCTGAGAAATAATGAACAGATTTGAAACCATTAAGCAGTGTTTGTGCGCTGTTTACAACCGACCGGCTGCCACACACGTGTGGAACAATTAAAGACGGGGGACAGCAAGTAGGCGACTTGAAGACTACCAACAATTACACGCATACATCCTTCACAATAAGTTTTAATTCTTTTAAAGTATTTGTTGCCCTCTCGCTTTGCTCTTCAACCTTCTTTAACTCTATTTTGTAGTAGTCAAAATATTATCCGGTAAAAATAAATAAGATAATTAAATATCTTTCACTAAATCCTTTTCAGTGTGTCGTAGATTTCGGCATGAAATAACCCACATACGTGTCAATATATCGATTTATGGTCAAATATGGAGTCCGGAGGATGCGAGGAGACTTGATTCTTGCGTACAATATCATCAACGGGGATTTAAATCTACCTTTCGTAGAATTTTTTAACCCAGCGCCAAATCGTAATTTCCACTGGCACCCGGAGAAAATGTTCCACCGTCGATTTCGTTTTAATAGAAGAAAGGCAGCATTCTCTGTCCGTATTTCTGCCCCAAGGAACAGCCTGCCATAGGAGGTCGTGACAATGACTACCATATCCAGGTTTAAATTAACCTTGGACAAACATTCAGACTGTATGTGGAGGCAAATCACTTCATCCTCGTTCTTTACATGGAATGTTTCACTTTTCTTTGTTTTGCCAAATAAATTTGATTTGATCTGATATTGGAAATTGTGTGTTTCAAAGTGGATGCTGAAGCAGAACGACGACCCGCAGTCTGTGTATGTGTTCTGTCGGGCCCATAGTATTACTTTCGTCTGAATCCAACACGTGGTCCTTTGCGGGAGTACCTGATTTATCGAGGAAACCGATGCCAGTAAAATAAAACATGTAATCAAAATATCGCAACGTTCATATAAAGATATTTTGTATTTTCTTTGTTCGCCATATTTTTTTCATTCACCAAAAATGTCATTATCTTAAGAAATCTCCATAAAATACCAACCAGTGGACGAACACAAAAATATGATATGCCAATCAGTTGAACTCTTGTCTAGTGTCCACAAATCTCGTCTGGTAGTTTATTGTTACACCGGCCGTTCTAACAGAAGAGAAACTACACCGGTTCTCACTATAAATAGTGCGAGTAGACAATCACCAGGGAGAGAAAAAGACAGTATTGTAACTGTCTAGCCGAGTGCCAGTCAGTTTCCTTACTTTTGTACCTTTTATGTTAATACACTTTTTATATTAACCCAACCTCGACTTGACTTCTTCTTTTTACTGTTGGACTACTTCACAACAGATTGGCGACGAGAAATCGAAACGATATCACTGCAGAAAATCACGCAAAGTGATTGATATACAAAGATTCGCAAGATCTTCACGGAAAAACATCTTCATCTTTTCAAACAGATATTTGGATTCGCAAGGATTAACAGCAAATGAATCACTACAATAGTAGTAAACCCCCAAAAAAGGAAAATAAAGGTTTGACTGCCTTCCTTTGTTTTTCACGTTTAGACTTTTTTCTTTTCAAGTTCACTGACTCGTTAAGATAAATGTTATCCGCGTCAACTATTACAGATATTGTGTAAGTTTGTCATTATTATTAGGACAACATCTGATATTTGAGCAAGATCCGGATTGACTATTTATTAAAATGGTCTACCACAGAATTGTCGAGGGCAATGAAGGGCGGACAGTGAAAAATATATATTCGCGTAAGTCATTTGTGCTTCTAACAAAGAACTGTTAAATAAGCAAGTCGCATTTTTGCAAACTGCAAAGAGGTTAAAAAGATTCCCCATAAAGCTAGTCTTATTAGGCTTATAGCGACGGACTTGGTTTTGTAAAACTACGTACACATATATAAAAAAGTTTTTTTTTCAAACAAAAGAACTGGGATTACATTTTTTTTTGCTAAGAAATAATATATTTCTTGCTTTGTGTGTTGGTTGAGAAAACTAATTATATTAAGCACGTTGTGGAGAAAACTGATTTTTGTTACAAGTGTAAATTGTGTGGTGCATATTTTGAATTCGTGAATGATGGACACTGAATTCAAAGATTCCCTTTTTTTATTAGTTAAATTATAAACGGAACAAAATGTTACGTTACAAAGACAGCAAGTTGAACAACAAATGGAACTTCAAAGAAAACAAGTTGAAATTGAAGAGGAATTTAAAAAGCCCAAAGAAAAATGCATGCTGAACAAAAAGAGCTGGCGACCACACGGGAAGAAAGATTCCAAGAAAGACTGCTACAACAGCAGAAACACTTCGAAAAACTCTTGATAAAAACACAAGAGGAACAGAGAAAATTTCTGGAGGCAACACAGTTAACGAAAGCAAACAAGAATCATAATGCATTTCAATTATAATCCAGAAGACGATGTCCCTTTTGCTCACTTCTATAGAAGATATGAGGATATTTTTGTATAGAACTGCAGTACATAGACAGACTCTAAAAAAGTTAGATTTTTGCTAAGAAAATTATGAGCTGCCGCGCATACAAAATTCGTGAATTTTATCCTTCCAAAACAGACCAGTGAGTCGAACTTCCAGGACGCAGTTACTTTACTAACAGAACTGTTTTCTAAAAACACTTCTCTTTCCACAGGAGATATAAGTGTATGAATGTCACTAGAAGAGAGGAAGACCACTACACTACTTATGCAAGTATAGTAAATAAACATTGCGACGATATTAAACTAGAGGAATTATCATCGGATAATTTTAAATGTTTAATATTCATGCAAGGTCTGGTCTTAAATAAAGACTCCGAAATCAGACGTCGTGTTTTAAATAAACTCGAAAGTGAATCATTTCTAACAATGCAAAAATTTGCGGAAGACTGTGAACGTTTTGTTGCGTTGAAACACGACAGTCTTGACATAGAGGAAAACGGAGTGTCACACATTAAAAAAATCCATCAGAAGAAAAAATTGACTTCAATGAATAAGCAGAGAAAAAAACATGGAAAAGATCTACCTGGACCGTGTTGGAGGTGTAGAGATAACCATTGGTACAATGATTGTCCCTACATAGTCAAACAATGTGACAACTGCCACCAGAAAGGACATAAGGCATCACGTTGTAGGAAAACATCTGGTAGAAAGACAGCCATTAAACTTACAAAAATTGAACCTGAGGAACAAAATATCCGGAAATATGTACAGGTCAAAATGCTTAAAAAAGTAAGACTACAGCTTGATAGTGGGTCTGACATTGCCATCATTAATGTACAGACATGGAAGAAGCTTGGGAGACCCACTATGATCAAATCACAAAAAAACGTCGAGAAGCGTCAGTGGTGAAAAAATAACTTTCGAAGGGGAATTATTGACGAATATTTCGTTCCAGAATAAGACCGAAGAACCTAAAATTTTCGTCATGCGCAAATCGAATAACCTCTTTGGAACTGATCTGATTGAAAAGTTTAGACAATGGGATCTGACTTTAAGCTCTTTTTGCCAAAAGGTTGAGGATTCGAATGCGGAGGCAGAAAAACTCAAGAGGACTTAAAAGAGAATTTTCCAGACGTATTTTCAGGCGGTCTTTGAAGGTGTACGAAGGCGGTAGCAACGTTTTAAGTCAAAGCAAATGAACTGCTAGTGTTCAGAAAGAAAAGAAATGTTCCATACGCCGCTATAGAGCAAATAGACGGTGAATTAGAAAGACTCGAAAACATAAGTGTCATTTCAAAAATTGATCACAGTGAGTGGGCTTCACCTACAGTTTATGTTAAGAAAAAGAGCAAGGAGATTCGGGTTTGTGCCGACTGCTCCACAGGCTTGCACAAGGCATTAAAAGATCACCATTACTCTCTTCCGAGCCCTGAAGAAATATTTGCGAAACTGAGTGGAGGAATATATTTTTCTAAAATCGACCTCAGCGACGCTGATCTTCAAATCCCTGTCGATGAGGATTGTTTAAAACTGCTATGCATCAATACTCATAAGGGATTATACAAATTTAACCGATTTCCTTTTGGGGTCAAGGTCGCCCCTGCTATTTTTCAACAAATTATGGACATGATATTACATGGGATGGATTTCGCAGTAGGGTACCTGGACGATGTGTTAATGAATAGCGCTAGAAAAGAACAACACAAGACTCATGTAAACCAAGTATTCAAAAAAAATCCAGGATTATGGGTTCAAACTCAAAGATGAGAAATGTACTTTTTTCATGGAAAAATAAAATACTTAGTGTAAATCATCGATGAACAAGGAAGAAGGCCAGACCCAGATATGGCAATGGCGATAAGGAACATGCCTGCTCCAGAAAATATTGCGTCTCTACAAAGGTTCTTACGGTTGGCGAATTACTACAATGTGTTCGTACCAAACATGCATAAACAAAGATCACCCTTAAATTGACTGTTAAGGAAGGACCAAAAATAGGGTCTGGACGCAAAAGTGCGAATAAGTTTTTCAGAAAATTAAAGATATCTTAACGTCTGACTTTTTTCTGGCACATTATAATCCCAAGTGTGATATTGTAGTTGCAAGCGATGCCAGCAACTAGGCATAGGAGCATGCATATTGCACAAAATGGATGATGGAAAATGAAAACCCATAGCCCATGCATCCCGGACACTTCTACCAGCCTAAGAAAACCTCTCAAATTGAGAAAGCGGCTCTAAGCATTATATTCGCGGTAAAGAAATTTCATCGTTTCCTGCACGGTAGACAATTTCTGTTACAAACAGACCACAAACCCTTATTAACGATTTTCGGATCGAAAAAGGGACTACCAAAACACACTGCGAATATACTCCAAAGATGGGGTACCATTCTTCTGAACTACAATTTTCAAATGGAGTATGCACCATCTAAAAAATTTGGTCATGCAGACGGGTTATCAAGGTTGATACCTAAGCAGACAGAACCATTGGAGGATATGGTGATAGCAGCCATTCAAGCGGAAGCTGAAGTAAAAAAAAAATACATTATGTGACACAATAAGAGAATTTCCAGTAACGCTTGATGAGATTAAGAGTAAGTGGACGAATTTATCATAAGCACGAAAGAAAAATCAACAATAACCAACTAGATGAGGGAATTTATTCAATTTGCGACAACCAGGCATATCGAGAATGAAAAGCCTCGTGCGCTCTTTCGTTTACTGGACAAACATGGATAAGCATATCGAAGAAAAAGTCAGGGAGTGTAGAGGATGCGCCTTAGCTACGAAAGCTCCTCCGACTCAATTCGGATCGTGGACTAAACCGGACCGACCTTGGTCTAGAATTCACTTAGACTTTGCGGGACCACTGGATGGGTTCTACTATCTCATTGTTTTAGACAGCCTAGCTAAGTGGCCGGAAGTACTAAAATGCAAGAACCCCACATCCGAAGCAGCTATCAACTTCCTATACGAACTATTCGCTAGGTTTGGAGTAGTAGACTGCATTGTTACCGACAATGATACTCAATTCAAGTCTACTGAATTTAAACACCTTTGCGAGGATCATCTCATCGAGCATATAACAATCCCTCCATACCATTCGAGAAGCAATGGACATGCAGAGAGATTCGTTGACACATTCAAGAGAGCTCTGAAAAAATCTAGTGGATCACCGACGGATAAGTCAATCCAACAGTTTCTGCAAGTTTACAGAGTCACTCCGAATGCAAACATCGAAACGTCGAAGACACCTGCTGAATTCATGTTCAGACGCAAGGTTAGATCGATTTTCCACAAGTTGTTACGAGAATAGGGCAAACCTAAAAAAACGATCACAAAAAACGGTATGAAGTTGGCGAAAAAGTTTTTTATGAGATTTACAGAAACAATAGGACTTTCTGGGAGTCCGGCACTGTGGAAAAACAAATAGGCAACATGGTCTATATGATTAAGGGGCCAGATTTCGTGCACAAACATCGCACTAACCAAATCCGGAAAAAGATACTCGAACAGTGAAGTGACCAAGTCGCCCGAGGAGGACATCATGGACACAGTGCGTGATACTTTTCAGGTGCCCATACCAGAGACTGCTTCTGAGATTAGGAGATCAAAAAGAAAACGGAAATCGACTGAGTTGATGATGGTGATTCCCAAACAAAAATGTTATTAATCCCCAGACGGGATATTTTCAACGGGAGGGTGTTAAACCGTCCGTTCTAACAGAAAAGAAACTACACCGGTTCTCACTATAAATAGTGCGAGTAGACAATCACCAGGGAGAGAAAAGGACAGTATTGTAACTGTCTAGCCGAGTGCCAGTCAGTTTCCTTACCTTTGTACCTTTTATGTAAATACACTTGTTATCTTAACCCAACCTCGACTTGACTTCTTCTTTTTACTGTTGGACTATTTCACAACATTTATTAAGCATGAAATAAAAAGAACAAACTACTAGTCAATCTTATATATTTTGAATTTGTTCCCGTCAGAGATTGCTGGAATTATCTATAGGTTGTTGGGTTAAAGTTCTAACTTAATGTGACTTAAAATTATTTCTGTCTTTGTAAAATTAATTCCTTATTGATGAACTATGATCTGTTAAAATTTAATTTGTGATGGCCTGACTGCAATGACTGTGGAAACTACCGCCACATCCTTTTTTGGGCTATTAAGATAAGTTCATTTCATTTGCTTTGTGAATTGTGGTTTTACTAAATAAATGTGCCTACTACTTATTGTTTGTGTTAATGTGATTGTTTTTCTGTCGTTTTTCCAATAGATGTATTTTTAATATTATCTTACGTATTACGTACATATACACATACATATATAAATACACACACACACACACACATATATATATATATATATATATATAAATATATAAATATACACACACGCATATATATACATATATTTGATATCTATTACTTTTAATTTGGCTATTATTATCACTAATAATATTATTATTACTATTATTATTATTGTCTTTATTATAAGTATCATTAACTAATTTTTATTAACTAATAGTGGAGCTTACGTAATGTATGTTTCATATGTTTCTCATGAATTTTTTCAAAATGTTTATAAATTATGTTAAAGTGCTGATGTTTTCGCTAAATATCTATTGGTGACCCAAGTACAGGAAGCTGAAGAAGTCATATTGTAAATAATATATATAAAAGCACAAGAAAATTAAATATGATTCTTAATCGTCTCTGAAACGATCGTACGCCAGACCGTTGTTGACATTTAATTCTTCGAACTGTGATAAATAATGTTATAAATCTTTTGATTTATTTATTAATCACTATTTATTTTATATGTATATATATATATGTGTGTACGTGTGGATATATGTATGCGTGCGTGTACGGTCCAGTATATATAAGGATGTATATACCTATATTTTAGAAATGTGTTCGATATATTCAACTGTTGCTGTGTATTTGTTATTATTATTTATTTTTATGTTCATCCATATTCATGTGTATGTGTATATTTTTGTATATGTATATGTGGCTATCATGTAATTTGAATTAAATACCGCTACTTGTATTTGTATACATTGTTTTTGTAATATTACCAGGATGCTCTTACCTTTTCACTTAACATTCATCTATAATTTAAAAAAAAAATATCTGATACTTTTTCTTACTTTTTCCATATAATTTTATTTATCTTTTATTTTATTCTTCCTATTATTTGAAATTATTATCATAAATTTTCTCTATTTACATATTTTTGTCTATCATACACTAATCTTATTACTATTGCAGGGTTATAATTTGATGTTATATATATATATATATATATATATATATATATATATATATATATATATATATGTGTGTGTGTGTGTATGTATGTATATATAATCGAATATCTTTGAACCAATATAATATATGTGAACCCAAAGTCTACTCACCCCCATCGATCATAAAAGATATACCTATTTCTATCGAACGTAGGCTTAGCAATAATTATAGCAACAAACATGTATTTACAAATTGAAGCGACATTTACAGCACATCTCTAAAAATAGTGGGTATAATGATATCGAAATTAAATATAAGCAACATGACACGTATAATTACGATAAAATGGAAATGTAAGAAGGATAAATACCTAATGGTTTTCACTGCTCTATAATCAATTATAAAAATTAAACTTGGCAAGGAATCGCTTAATCTCAATGAAAAACACTTCCCCGTTAAAACTGTTCTACAGTTGGTGCGAAAACTTACATAACTTAGAAATAATAATTAAAGCACACAAAAACAAAATACTAAATGAGAGCAGTAACAAAGAAATAATCACCAAATTCGTAAAAAGGTGATCAGTATAGAAATCATACAAATAACACAAATAAGAACAAAAATATAATCACTAGAAATAGTAATAAGCTAAACTCTAATAGCATTGACCACAACAGAAATAAGAAAGTTAATAATGAAGACAAAAGCTAAAAATGTAGAACTCGTGCATATTATCAACTACAAAATAACTGCTTAACCAAAAGTATTGTTTACCAAGCCACAATATTTGCCAGGAAAAGCCCGAATAACAAAAAGTACTTCATGAGTATGACCTCCCTAGATTTTTCAACAAGGTATTACCACTATAAAAGCAAATTCAATAACAAAAATTACCGACTTTAAACAGCACTAGAAACCCATTACTAAGAACTAAAAGAAAGTGGGCGCTCTCTAATAATAAAATGGAAAATTGTACAAGAAAATATTTAGACATTTAGACGACCCGCGTAGATTATGTTTGAATGAGAAGTTTTACATATATATCTTTAAAGATTCCCCCAAATCAATTAAAATGTAGAACTGAAATAGCAAAGAATACACAGAATACACTTTACTTTAGTATAATTATACATAATAGAAATAGAATAAATAAAATCAATCAATAAAGAAAAAAACTAAACCAACGTCTAAAATAGCCACGTATAAGAATAAATAGAAATAAAACTATTAAGAGCACGCACGTGTTAAAATCAGGTAAGCTGTAAATTCGATACATTCGCAAAAGGGGGTCGTCACCTGTATCTCAAAACAAAACAAAGAAAAAAAATGTCAAACAAAATGTATGCTGAACCTTTGTTTGAGAGAAGCTCAGCGATTGACTTATGAAAACATGATCCCGTGAGAGAAAATAACAATAAATCTGATTTTTTAGTTAGCTAGACCAAACCCCACGTGGGTATAAACATCAGTAACACACATTCCATGCACTTAGCCTGACGATTCCCTACGGGGATAAAACGCGGATGCTTCCGTGTAGAAACTTTGTATTATTATTAATATTATAATAATTATTTAATAATTGAGCATTAATATTATTATTTTAAATACATATTTTTATGTCTATGTTTATAATTTAATTTTATTGCTTTTTTAATTATTAGTATTTCATTATCATGGTATTTTGTTCCACTTCATATATTTATGTATATTTTTAATGCAATTTGGGGATAACCATTTGTTTTTTTCTGCCGAATTCCGAATTCCAAATTGCGATGTTAATTAATAAGTGCTGAAGAAGTACAAATCAGATTAATTACATGAAAAATCCGTTCGTCTTTGAAACGATCGTACACCAGAAATGTTTTTGTTGTTGTTGAATTCCTGGAAGTGACATAAATAATATGTCTTATTGTGTTTTTTAAATTGACTATATAATAATAATAATATATAATAATTTAAGGAGAGTAGAAAGTGGACCTTGGGTTTACTTTCGGCAATCTCGTAACTCTCGCTTCCCTTATTTTGTCCTGTAGTCATCACATTAAATGAGCGATGCTTCTGAAAAAGGGGGAAGAATTTCTGTTTCTTGGTTGGAATCAATCACCAAAACAGTTATCGTTGGCTAGTTTTTTACCTTGAAGTAGTATTTTTTCGGACCTTACATCAAGTGGCTTCATGCCATGCCTGGAGCAATTTCCCGCAGTATCTCTGAGTATATGTTATAATGAGCTTGTCTTAACCTTCTTTATATCTCAATGTGCGTTTGAGTTAGCTCTTTTGTATACTACCGATGACTTAACATATTACTCACACATATATTTAGTCATTCACATACGGACGGTTTCGCTAGTGCGGCTAGAGAGCTAGTGGCTCAAGCCGCGATTGAAACTCAACCGTTGAGCTGACAGTCGACGCTCCTACCCCTACGCTATCATACAACACTGGCTGAATGTGAGTAGAATCTAAATGTAAACATTGTCAAATGTCGGTAGCTCGAATTAGTTTTACCCAATGAATAATGCATTTTCAGCTAGTGGCAAATGGCGATTCTTTTACGATAAACTCTACCCGAGAAAGGGAGCTAAATAGTCATCCATATAATACCGTTACGCTGTATCACAGCTCTCTAGTGCGGCGATACCATATATATATGTATATATATATATATATATATATATATATATATATATATATATATATATATATAATATATATATATATAGTTTTGAAAGTTATTCAACATTAAAAATATTAAAGATATTATTTAAAAGTCCCTATTTTGTAATCAAGTCATTTTTTGCAATTGTCATAGTTTACTCCTAGGAATTTACGCCGGTCTTCACACATAATTTTTATCTTACGTACTATATTCACGCTCTTGTAGGGATCATTAGTTTTTGCTTATTAAAATTGTTTCGAGGTTTTAACAATAAAGCAGTCATTTTACTCTGGTTCACAAGCAGTGTTGATCAGGCACCACCTCCCTGAAAGCAAAAAAAAGTCAGCCGTCTGGATAGCAAGTTCAATGTCTGCTTTCAATTAATAGTTATGTAACACATTTTGATAATAAAATATATTATACTGTTATGGGTGGTTTGTCCTTGCTCTATGCTATAAGAATATGCATAAATTATTTCCAGAACAATATATATATATATATATATATATATATATATATATATATATATATATATATATATATATATATATATTATAAAAGGAAAATACAAAGCTGCAAAATGTATTTGTCCAGCGTTGCTGTAAGAAGAAAAACGACACAATCGTCCAAGTATGGAATGCTTAAAAATGTACAAAATATTTGACAAAATAATCAATTTCCAGAAAATGCAAAGAAAACATGAATACTTGGATCGCCAGCTGGAGAACAACCCAGGACAGTGATAAAATACAGAGAGTCATTTTCCAGTGAAACTATCTTACATTGCCTTTTGTCACAGCCATGATGACACATAACAAAAGTCACTTCATATATATAGGTAACTCTCAAGTTTAAGATCATCAAATTTGTAGACATAAACATTTTGCAAAAAATAAAAAGGAGATAGAATATTTAAGCAGGATATATGAATCGAATTCGAAATGGAAAAGTGAGAACTCCTTGGAATGAAACAAGGAAAACTAAAAAAAACGGAAGGCATGAAACTACATAATTGGAAAATGGTGAAGGCACTGGGTAAACTTGGAAATCATGGAACTGACACTATCAAATAAACAGTTAAGCCGCTGCAAATAATGTCGGCTCAATCTACCGGTTTAGTAAACTTCTCACGCCTGTTAATATCCTATAACTCTATAAAGCCACTATTTGCCAATGCATCGAGTATTGCTGCCACATATGGGCTGGTGCGCGAACAACTAGTTACTTCCAGTTGGACAGGGTGCACACATGAGTCTCTGACTAGGTCCCGCACTATCCACCAATGTCCAGCCAATGTGTCATCGCCGCAATGTTGCATCTCTAGGCTTGTTTTGCAGGTATTTCCACGGAATGTGTTCCGACGAACTTACTGGACGTTTAACTCTTTACCGTAAATACCCTCGAAAAAACCCAACTAGTAGCAGAATCCTACCCTTCACTGTAGAGGTCCCCAAATGCCGGAAAGTGTTCTACTCTAATAGCTTTTTCCTCGGAGAGTTTGTTTTTGGAATTTTTTTCTGCTCCCTGTTTCCTTGAATGCACAAACATGCAGATAGATTCAAAGGTAATGTGAACGAACATATTGCTACACAACTCATAACTTATGATGTTCCTATAAATCTGGCCACTATAACTTATGATGTTCCTATAAATATGGCCACTAATTACAGTAGCCCCTTACGTCTCGATTGCATATGCTTCGTATGGATGCATGAAAATTAAAAAGAGAAATGATCAGAAGAGAATACCTAAAAAGAACATGGAAACTTTTAGAAACAAATTATACAGTAGAGACGTGATAAAAAGAAATCTCTCTAGAAATATACCCTGTGCAATAAAAAAAACAGATAAAAGAACTCATCTACCTGAATCAAAGAATCAGAACACTTACGAGCATTCACATACATTGTACCCGAAAAATGATATTGACCAAATATGTAAAAAGAAAAGAAGGGGACGAGTATTTGTAAATATTGGAGACTGTGAGGACGATGCGATAAAAGAACCAGAAAAATATAGAGAGGATGATTATCGCCGCCAAAAGCACCGCCAAGGGTAGAGCTACGTGTACCGGATGTCTCGTCATGGGAGGAAGTACGTGACTGAGAAGCGAGATCGGTTTTGTGTCTCGGGAGTTCGGCGTCAACGTAAACGTAAACTTGATTTCGAGACTTGCATCGCCATTGCGAGGTCAGAAAGCGGAATAAGCAATTCATCTTGATATACTTGGTGTAAATTGCTGTAAGAATTATATCAAAGCCGAAAGCAAATCATGTAGCTATTTGTTGTTCGTTTCAATTGCTTCCATTATTCCAGCCACAAGGAGAAATTAGAAGGAAAGCTCAACGCTTGCTACTACCACTACTGTTTAGAGGTGTAACTGTCAATTAAGCTACTGGCAGGGATCGAATACTTTCTCCCTCGCAATGCTACAAGACAGCTTTGACTGAAAAGGGGCCAGCGTCGCCAGCATAACACATGCTGCATTATCAAGATTCATTATACACCGAAAATGGGGTTAGGAAAATGTTTACGTTTTTTCGTAATCTAGGCTTTACTAACTTACACCTTTATAACCCTATCAGATGTTAGCAATCTGGAAGTCAAATTTCTTACCAAGATGAAACGTGACTTCTATGAAGCAATTGTTGCATCAATTCTTGTATATGGAAGTATCACTTGGAAAATTAACGGTGTGTACAGCCGAATACTAAGAGCAGCGGCTCCTGACATCTCCTGGAGGCAGCACCATACGAGAGAGGAACTCCGTGGAAATCTTCCTCGGATTTCAGTCCTGATCAACAAGAAGAATCAGATTTGCTAGCCAATGCTGATGGGCTAATGATAAAATTATCATCGATGTTTTTTTGTGGATGCCAAATCAGTAACATGGATTTGTAGGAAGACCGCACAGAACTCACGTCTAACAACTAGCAGAGGACTCAAAATGCACCTATAAAGACTTACATGGTATGATGGAGGATAAAGCGAGCTGGCGTTAGAGAGTCAAGAGGCCACCATAACTAGATGATGATGAAGCCCATCATAATCTATGTGTGAGATATACTTTCACAGTTTGTATAAGCTGTGTATTTTATTACATTTGAAGTGTGTTGAACGCTTGCCATTTGTACTTTTAAAGGAAAGCTTGAGGGAGCATTAGCGGGTATCTCAGCTAGTTTAAACGAATACTCAGATTAGTGCTTGCTTATCCTACATTCATACATGTGTGGGTGGATTCCGGTTTCTGAATTCAGACGAGCTTGTGTGAAAACGCTACCAGATGGGCTCATATCTCTCTTACCCTGTCGACAATTATAAAAGGAAAAAAAGAAAGTAAAGACTCGCATCTTTGTTGGTGTCTATACTGGAGAGAAGCAGCACGTACTTCGCATATGCGTTCGTAATAGCTGGGGGTAAGGCGAGACAGCATTTGGCGTGTCGGAATGCCTTACACAGGTTTAGCATCGGGGAAATACATTACAGATGTCAAAAATGTAATCCAGATGTGTTGAAAGTTTTGTGGCAGCTCGCGATAGATAATATATGCAAGTGAGATTCAGAACTGACAGACAACGAAACCGTTCAGTGCGATGGGGGGGGGGGGGTATTTGTATTTTCGTGCAACAAGGACACGGGTACTACTCAGCTTTGCTTTTTTGGGTATCTTTCGCTCTCCTACACGCCAAGCACGGTGCCCCCTCTCGTAATAGTGCAGAAATAAAAACGAAAAGAGAAACAATAACTAAATCGCAAACATCAATGTAAAAGAGGCTAAAGTGATATTTTATGTCAAGCTCAAAGGTTAAATACACTGATAAAACATAAGTACCTTGTATTCAGATTTGGCATTTAACAAAGACAAGGTGAAACAAGTTTACGTAGTATGTCGCTTGAGCGGTTATTTATATAATAATACGCTAAGATATTTCATATTCGTACGTACGTTATCACCTTTCACACCCATTTGAAAAAGTTAAATCGTCTGATCGCCAAAGATGAAATGCAAAAAGTAACTGAAAAAATAAGTAATATCTTTTTTCCAAAAAATTAAATGTTTACCATTTTACAATTATTATTCCCAAATCGAATACACTTGAATCAATTTTACAACATATTCATTTGCATTTGCATTTATTTTATTTTGATATATCTAATAGTTACAATTGTAAATAAGTAAATCATGTAAATTGTTGCACCATTAAAGGCAAGTTCATGTTTGTACTACGTTATCACCTTCCATCCTTTTTTAAAAGATGAGGTTGCCCAATCGTCGTTAATGCCATGCAAAAAGTTATTTTTTAAAAATTTGAAACTAAATTAAAGAAGGATACAACTGTGGAATTTCCACGGGTCTTGCTAGTCTATATAGGAATAGACTAAAGGACTTGATGTCCGTACGTTATCACCGTTTACACACCTTTTAAAAAATGAGTTAGTCCGATTATATTAGTGATTGGAGATTAATGTGATATCGCTAACGTAAAACATTATGATGTTAACCATTTTAAAATAAATTGTTCCAACATAATATTATGTTGTTCCGTTCACTAAAACAATACAAGGTAAACGTGAAATGGTCTACTTGATGACAGCTTCCGGTTTTGATATCAGAAATTGACAAGCGGTATTTATCAAATAACAGTCTCTCGTCATTTTTTACCCTTTAGACTTAGGTGGAATTTTTAATTTCACTAATTTAATTTTAACTAAACTATTTAAAAAGTATTTTCTAGCCAAAAAGTATTCCAGTTCTATAAAAAATATTTAATAAACCATTTAAAAATGATTTTCAAAATAAACTATTTAAAAATATGTATTCAAATAAAAAAGACATTGAAATTACAAAAACGTTTGATATGATTATTTGTAACAAAAATAAATTCTAATTATAAAAATCAGTGTTAATAATAAAAAATAGTGAAAACAGATTATTAATTATCCTCCCTCGCAAAAAAAAGATCTGACCTTAAATATAATGCGTAAAAGTTTTTTGAAGAACAACGCTTGTCTATTTTCGATTTTAAAAGCTGCCATCAAGAAGATTGCCAGTCTTTAACCAAAACATACAAATGATATTTATTCTTGTAAAAAGAATTGCTACAATTTGAAATAGAAACACTAAAGAATAAATATATTGTTTTATCCATTTAAAGAATATATACTAGTGATTGGACAATTCCAATAGTTTTCCCGATTCCAATACAATTACCGATTCTGTTCATATTTCCGATTCCGATACAATTACAATAACGATTCCGATTCTTTTAAAATCTCTAAAAATATATAGTTTTTAAAAAATGTTCGGATTACCATAAACACCGAGTAATATGTCATATATTTTCGCAAGCGTAAAAATACATTTGTGGGGCGTGATATATAGATTTTAATTTGATTGATAGTTTAAAATCAATAAATATTATCATTTTATCATTTGTACAAGCAATGGAAAATGTAATTTTAAACCAAAAGAAAACAACTAAAAGACTCGTTTTGGCATCGGAAAATAGGCAGAATTTTTTTCGATTCCGATACCGATTCCGATACCCTAAAATGTTCCAATTTTACGATTTCCCATTCCGATTCCAATTAATCTTTCCAGCACTAATATATCACTAATAATGACTATTCTTTGTACGGAAGAAGAGAGTGTAATTTTTTCTTAATATCAGTGACCTTGGCAGACATTTATTTTTTCAAAAGGAACATTATTATTAATAGTAAATTATACAGAGTGATTTAGAAACAACCGTGGAATTTCCACAGGTTCCACTAGTAATTATAATCCGAAAGGTTGCAAGGCTATACATTGGCGCAGGTTTATGTGTATTAGATCTAGGGCCGATGTGAGATATGTCATCATCAAACGCCCCACAATAGAAAAAATATGTAAGATAAGTTGTCGCTGAAGCTAAATCAACCATTTCTACTACAGATGAGCCTTAGCGTGGGCCCCTACTTTAGGAGTGAGAAAAACACATGGGTTCTTTTATAAACGAGCCCGGCCAAAATATACCCCGACTCCCCTCCCAAAAAAGACAAAGTTCCCGTTGTAGAAAAGTAAATATTACTTAGAGAATATAAATGAAATTCATTCACGTCATTGAGTATTGGCGTAAGAAAATTGTTTCTCTCATATTTCTGTCTCCATATAATCTCCCACATGTCCACAATTCCGCGATGCGTTTCACAGTGGCGTTTATTCTACATTTTTCTAAACCTAACCTTAATCCTAACCCTAACCCTAATATTAACAGGACTTACTAAAGCAGTTTAAATACATGTGCGCGGACTGCGAGTGACTGGCGGAATTATGATTTGGGCAAAATGTATTTGTCAATAAATGACTGAGCTCTTTATGAACGACTCAAAAGTTGACTTTCTCTTCGATAAAAAATATATTTTGTTTAAAAAATTGGCATGGTAGTATTGTTGATACTCACATGATTAACACACTTTGCGGCTGTTATACATTTGGTCATAATAAAAAGACCCACCTGAATACTTGTAAAATAAATGTGTACATGTGATCGGTGAATTGAAGAACACGCAATGAATATTTTAATAATCCATGAATGAAAATGTTATTAACACAATTTTATTACGGGTATGTTAAATAAATAATTTAACAATCAAACAATTTCATTTGTCATATAAAATCGTCAGGTCAAAGTACATAATAATGAATGTGATTGAATGAACTTTAGTAATACTAGTTTCGAATCTCTCTTTATATAAAGTTAAGTATGTCCATATATTTCTATCTATATCTACATGATAATCTCCTAAACTAATAAACAGATCATTATAAATTTTGGAATATATATTCTAGGCAACACGATACGTAACATGGACATATTATATTTTTGTAAATTTTAACATTTATGTGGTGCATATATATAAAGTTAGTTATGTGTAAATATTTTTTTAAATATATATTTCGTTGTATTGGAAAACTACTAAACTAATGAACCGATCATTATCAATTTTTTAATATATACTTTCTGCAACACGTTGAATAACATGAGCACATTACTTTTTTGTAAACTAATCCATTTAAAGAGTGCGCCCATCCAAACTCGCACCTCCCCTTAAAACTGTTAAAATAAGTTAGATTCTAACAAATTAATAGAGAAAAAATTGCTCTACATAAACTTTTTAGTTATATTAAGTCATACATTTTTAAAAGGATCGGTGCGTGCACATGAGCGCTAATAATGTGAATATACTTGGTAAAATCCTAAACTATTGAACTTATCATTATGAATTATGGAATATGTATCCCAGGCAACAGGGTGAGTAATGTGGATACATCATTATTTTATAAGCTTTACATTCAGGGGGTGCCACCGAAACAGTATTATACCTCCCAAATAAAGAAAACATATTCAAATTAAAACCAATTCTTTATTTATTGATGATAACTGTCTGGGGACGGGTGTTTTACTAATTTATCTATATGAATTTACGTAAAAAATGTAAAGAAAATTCGATACAAAGCAAAAAAGAATTAAACAAGCGTCATTTTACTGTTGAAATTTGGTTTGTTATTCTAAATACCCTCGTGGGCAACCGTCTGTCCATGGCTGATCTAAATTATGACAGACATAACTGAAGATTGTTTAATCAAGTTATAAAGCCTAATAAAATTGTGATCGACCTAAAAAGAGTGACAAAAATACCACCTATGCAATCGTTAATAAAATTCACAATCATTTTTACAATCCAACAATATCTGGTACAAATAGACTTCAGTCAATGCCTGACGTGCCCACCAAGTTACATTCATCAATGTCTACCAATCTTATTACCGTTCAATGCTATGCTCCAAAGGTACACCACTGTGTTACCAGCACACCTACATACATACAAACACATACACAATTGTAAATAACTCTGATATACTCTTCTCTTGCCAGTAAGTAAGTGTAGTAAGGGGCCCGGTTTGCTTTAGCGTTCAAGTTTTTTTTATGGCAGTCGCTCCAGACAAGGCATGAAGCCACTCGATGCAAGGCGCTAACAAAATACCAGCCACAGTAAGGATAAGAGGATTTACTCCTATGAACAAGAACGCACCAAAATGATTTATATATATGTATGTGTGTATATGTATGCATATATATATATATATATATATATATATATATATATATATATATATATATAATTATTTCCACAATCAGACAACGCCGCAGTCGACAACATATAAAATAAACAAACCGGAAGTCATAGACTCGAGTCTCGCCCACCTTTAGACTCATCAGTAGAACACATCCGAACTCAGGATTCGAAACCCGAGTCATTTGCACGCCAAGCGAGTACTCTGCTACAGAGCTACCTCGCCACATACAAGAATGTCTATTAAGTTACGAAGATAAGCAAACCGCGGCGAAGGCTGACTGTGGAATGTACCTACTCTTCTCAACAAGGGGTGTAGTCATCAAACTACTTAGAACCAAGGCCGATGTCTCACAAGTATTATTTTATACAAAAGCTAGCCAACGATAAGTGTTATATAGATAGATTCTGACCCAGAAAACAGCAATTCTTCCCCCTTTGTCAGAAACATCGCTCATGGGATGTGAGGACTAAAAGACAACATAACGGAAGTGAGAGTTACGAGGCTGCCGAAAGTAAACGCAAGGTCAACTTTCTACTCTCGTAAAGATTGTTTCATGGGCCCTGAATTTGTAACCCACATGAGTCTTTTATCTGTATATTGACGACATCGAAATTTATATTGACGACATCGAAATGTTCTCTTAAAGTGAAGGTGAACAATCACCATTTATTTTGTCTTTTCTTAAACTGCCAAACACATTTCGAAAATTACTCTTCTTTAATATTCCATGTACTGACTTTTCTTTATAAATGTAACATAGTAACCCTTAAATGCTCTTTTTTTCAAATATGATACATTCCAACAAAATGCCGATTTAATATAATATTCAACAAAAATGTGTCAAACTGCAACTTGTTTCACATCTGCAACGATTCTATTGACAAGTGTGAGTAGGTATAAGTGTTATGTTGCACCAGAACACCCGTTAAATATGTAATTAGTATCTTTGATGTCACGGGCGAGTGTCATCAGTGTGTCATCTGCCTAAACTTTTAAATCTGGTCATTATAATGGTAAGTAAAAATTATTTTATGATTCTCTAGTGTATTATGATTATTTAGATGCATATATTGTAGAGTTTTGTTATACATGTAACATGTTATGCCATTTGTTGCACATTTGTAACATCATTTATGTTTGTTTAATAAATATATTTTTTTCAAAAATCATTTATACTACTTTATATTACCCCTATGAAACATTTTTGGCTTGATAACATTTTTTCAAACCAATATAAAAAGTAAAGTATTTAAGGGTTAAATCAATTGCTTAATTATTAAGGATTTTAAGGCCGTTTCATGGATGACATTTTAGTGTTACACTGATTTATAAATACACACGTAATGCCTTTATACTACTACGTTATAGAAGACAATAAAATGTACTTGATTTACATTATGACAGAAGCCGATTTTACTTTTCTTTAAAACTAACTTATAGAACATTAAAACACCTCATCAACTTCTTTCTCACAGAAAATACATAACTAGTAACTCTCTGCTCTACCGTTATTACCAAGGAAGGTGCTCGACTGAGCTACAATCTTTAGTTCATGCTTGTAAAACATTCGCATCACAAACTCGTTTAACTACACACCGAAAGAAGACTTCCCTTTCTATGTCCATGTGCCTAGCGCCAGGCGTAATTTTCATGGACGGAGCTTCTTTGCAAGGATTTTTCTTCTTTGCAAGGATTTCTCTTCTTTGCAAGGATTTTTCTTCTTTGCAAGGATTTTTCTTCTTTGCAAGGATTTCTCTTCTTTGGAATACACTACCGTGGGGCTGCTTCCCTTCTGATCTGATCGTCTTCAAATTTAATGTAAACAAATTCTTGTCAAAACCACTCTATAAGCAAGAAGTCCATACCACTGATGAATATTAGTGCTCCCATACGTTTTACTCATCTTTCAGCTAGCAAACATTTCAATCATATTCACCTTTATCCTCAAGTAGATCTTAGCCTTTGTAATTGGGTGCTCAATACTAGAAGAAAGGTCATGCCCGTGAACGATCTGAAATCGAGAAATGCACCAATAAGCTGTCGTATACGTGGACGGGTCTGTCACTCGATAGCTGGTTTGCACAGCCACCAGCGCAAATATGCCTCTCAGAAATAGAGAATATACACCACGCAGGCTTTCAGCTGTCAAGGATTCAGCTGTCAAGTTTGCAATGATTCTTGCGGTTTGGCTGTTAGGTTGAAGCGACTTTCCATGTGTGATACGCAAAAGAGTGCAGCACCTGTGCGCCTTACTTACTTTCTCTGGGTGCGGATTACCCT
>OY744537.1:69991094-69996094 GCA_963556195.1 Sepiola atlantica | reverse complement strand
AATATATATATTATATATATATATATATATATATATATATATATATATATATATATATATATGCTACTGACTTCACTAAGCACGGACCTCGGTCCTGCGAACCCAGTAGTGGCTACTACTTTTTCTCATAAACCCATCATGTCAACCCAATATTTTCACGTACTTGCATGACATTTTTCTTTAAATTATCATCCTGAGTAAGTCTTACAAATAAAGACGAAAAGTTGATGAATATATAAAAAAAAAAATCCTTTTTGGTTTTTCCTTTTTATTTTCCATTACGTCAGATTACCTTCATCCGTCCTTTCTTATATATATATATATATATATATATATATATATATATATATATATATATATATATATATATATATATAGGTGTGTGGGTTTAGACATTTTTCCTCTCTAAATATTGCCGCAGTGTGGGTTTAAAAATGTATCAATTGTATTTACAGGAGAAGACGAGATGTTTAACAATTAATTCTGTTTATATTTTTGTTTGTTTTATTTTTATTTTCATTGTTATTACGTAGATGTACACTCTTTAATAGAATATGAAAAAAGTGTGGATGGGTTTGATGCGAGTTTTTTAATATGTTAACTTTCATTCGCCCTAAAAAAGGCATATTTCCACTGAGACGCAAGGGCAACTGTTAATTAGGGATCATACCTAGAGCGTCATCCTAAGTAAATAGTTGTACAGCGAGATGTTTGTTCAGATTACATTTAAATTTCTGCATGTTCGTACAGCAGAGGAACATTGAACAGGGAGATAATTCCAAAGGAAATAACTATTAGAGTATTTCTGGCATCTGGGGACCTCGACAGTAGAGTGGTGAAATTTCGCTAACTGATGGGTCAGTCGTGTGTATTTACGTCCAGAGGGGCACCAGTGCAGCAAGTTAATCTGAGCAAATTCCATTAAAGTCCTTGTAAAAAGAGTACAGAGATACAACATTTGGTGTAATGGGATATTTGCTGGAGCTTGCTAGATAGTGTGGGGCCTATTAGATTAGAGGCTCATTTTTAGACCCTATATAAGAGGTAGATGCTAGTGGTTGGTTCCTCAGTTCAGATGTAACAACAATACTCCATGCATGGGCGAATAGTGGCTTTTAAAGATATAGGATACTGGCAGGTGTGAGAGGTTTTCTAGCTCGGTAGAAGGAGCCGACCTTCCTTGCAGCAGCCCAGACTTTTATATAAAGCCCAGCCCGTGGATGTTTAATATTGCCATCTCGTGCTGGCCTATTTAATACAATGAGAAACAATTAGTGGATTGGTGGAAGCGGATTTTTAAAACCCAATAATTAAAGAGAAGACATGGCATGATAGTAAGTAATTATCACAATTATTGAACTAAGAAAATGTGATTGCATTCATATAGCATCACAGAATTCTTCATTACACACACACACACACACACACACATATATATATATATATATATATATATATATATATATATATATATATATATATATATATATATATATATATATTCCAGTGTTGTAAAATAATTATTTAATATTGAATTATAGCGTGATAGAAATATGCTCAATATATAGATATATGTATAGAGCATTATTAACGAAATAATGTAATAATAACACAAAAATAAAGTTACATACTTTACAAGTGTATTATTAGCAAATATTACAACGAAGAGTAATTTATGAAAAAGTTCTTTAACCCATGGATTTTCAAAGAAACATTTTTGCTCAGAATGAGAAAACAACAATAAATTACTAAATATTGGTAAATATAATTAATTTGAAAATTTCTTACAGCCAATTATGAGTTCTGTAAGAAGCAAAAAAGTCATGTATTAATGAGCAGAAAACTTTTTCCATTCTTCTTTTTCTTTCGTTTTTCTTTATAATTAACCGCTGAAGTTAACCTATCACATTGAAAATTACCTGATAAAGAAGGACATATCAAGGCATGATACATCTACATATATATTAATTGTCAAATATATCTAATGTTGACTATTCCTGCATTTTATTAGAACCGAATATCCTTTACATTGTAATACAGCTTTCCAATGGATAATTTTTTAGCACCTCATGATGTATTTGAAGATTCACTACTACAAAAGTTTTCTGCTCATAATTAAATGAATTTTCTTAAGAACCCTTGAGCTTAAGCCTTTAATTAAAGACATTTTCTAGTATTTAAGTCATGTAATTGATTTTGCTCACACTTGGATTAGGAATTCTAAACATAAGGTTTACTAGCATTTTATATCACATATCTTTAATTTAATCTTCGTAAGGAGACATACATATCTATCTATCTATCTATCTATCTATCTATCTATCTATCTATCTTCTATTAATCTATCTATCTATCTCTTTATAAGCGTTGAATAATTCTATGCGTGCAATTTGGTGTAAATTAACTGCAAGGTGATTGTTGGCATCCAATCAAAGAAGGCACATTGCCAATAAAAAAAAACAGGA
This sequence comes from Sepiola atlantica, assembly GCA_963556195.1. NCBI lineage: Eukaryota > Metazoa > Mollusca > Cephalopoda > Sepiida > Sepiolidae > Sepiola > Sepiola atlantica. The sequence continues at coordinate 69,993,629 of OY744537.1, read as the reverse complement.
AAAAATGAACAATCTTTTGAAGTACGACTTTGCTAGACAAGTTCTATTTGCGATGGAAAAGCTATGGAATTGCTACGACATTTTTGTATCTATTTGTATCTATAATTAATTCAGATGTCTGTCTGTCCGTCCATTCTTTTGCAGGTTGGCGTCGCTATTTCAGCCTCGAATTCAATGTAATGTTTCAGGAGCTATGTTCATCGCCTTATATTCGGCAATGGGTTGACGATTGAAGTAGCTTGTAGTATTTCGAAGCACACTGTACAAAAGAATAAGACATGTTTATTTTATTTTTCATTGTTGCAGGCCGACGTCATAATGGACATGGCGTTGTGTCGGATGATATATAGGGTGGAACACCCAAGCGGTCTCTCGGGGCTCGTTCCTGCAAGTGGCTATCATCCATCCGATATCTCGTATAAATCGTGCAATATAAGTTATAGAAATTGTTAGAATCATCCCGGAGGACATGTTAGACTCGATTTTTTTAATGAAAATCGCTCCAGACAAGACATAAAGCCACTTGATGTAAGGAGCTTAAAAAATACTACTTCAAGGTCAAAAACTAACCAACGATAAGTGTTTTATGGATAGACTCTGACCACGAAAACAGCAAATCTTCCCCCTTTGTCAGAAACATCTAGCCCACGATAAGTGTTAGATGGATAGATTCCAACTCAGAAAACATGTATCATTTCCCTCTTCATTAGAAACATCGCTCATGAAATGTGAGGACTAAAGGACAAAATAAGGGAAGCGAGAGTTATGAGGCTGCCGAAAGTAAACCCAAAGTCTACTTTCTACTCTCCTTAATTTAATGAGGATTGTTTTATATTCATACGCGAAACAAATATATTATTTAAACAAGTAAGCATAATACAACATGATGCCAATTCTAAAGAATCTATATTTATTTATGATGAAAACATGCGGTATATATCCAATGTTTCACCCATGAAGCAATTTGAACCTGAAATTTATACACTTCCATGAAAACAGAGAACGTGTTTTTATAAAACATTGTCAATCACGCACATGTACTGTTTTAAACTAATAGGCTTGGGGATTACTCGTTGAAAATGGTAAAAGAGCTTGTCAGTTAGAATTGAAGACGACCATGTTGAGAAGCAGCCTCGTGGTATTTTGTTTCACAGATGGTATGAACATGCATGCGTGCGTCTACCGCTCAGGTTGTTATCACCCCGCTCGTTATGCTGGTCAGAAGTTGGCGGTTTCGACTCAATAAGTTCTGCAACAAAGAAATTCTCCCTCCAAATATAACCACAACACCAGTTTAAAAACAATTAACAAAGGTTTAATTTTTAGATGTTGCAAATTTTCTTAGATTGAATAGCAGATTTGCAAAATGAGATTTTTGCGCGACCAAATCAAAACATAAGTCTAATGAACACAATCTTTTAGCTAAGGGCCCCAAAGGCCCACCTTGCCCGAAAAGGCACGCAGCCCCAACTGAGTGCCAACCCTCAGAAAAAAAAACTGTATGTGTTACGCTGAAAGGGCCGGCTCAAACTGCCCCACTCCCCTGCCCATCTCCGGGAATATATAGACATTTGACCGGAAATCAGAGACGTCCGGTCTTTTCTCAGTAATCACCATTCGATAGACTAACCACTCGAGATAATAGTCATCATTATGAATATCAAAGGTCCCAGCCATTATTCCTGGCAAAACTAAAGTGGTCCATAACGAATACATGGAATCCTTTATCTGAAAACATTATTTTCTCAAGTAGACAAATTGAACCTGTTGCAGTAGACAACGGTGTTAAGCAAGGTGATATACCTGCACCTGCTTTGTTTTCCATCTATTTTGCTGTAACTCTGTCGTTGGCTTTCACTAACTGTGACAAAGTTGTGTATCTTCGATTCCGCACATCGAGTCAGCTGTATAACGTACAGCATTTTAAGATTTGTAAAGGACATTCCCCAATGTTGTTTGAGATTTGATCTATGCAGATGATGTGGATCTAGTGGATCACTCGTGGAATGATATGCAGGGTATCATGGATCGCTTTGCATGGGCGTGTAGAAGCGGGCCTGCTCAAGACAAAGGCTATGCTTGCCCAAACCCTTAGCAACCCGTATCATGAACCAACTATATTTCTTGAAGGCCACATACTGTCTGTAGTAGAGCATTTTATGTATCTGGGTAATGTTTTTTTCAGCATTAGGTCTATGGATGCTGAGATAGATAGACGTATTGAACGGGCTGGTGTGTCTTTTGGTTATTTAAAGAAGCGGGTGTGAGCCCCACGTGATGTCAAGCTGGAAACTAAGATCTCCGTCTATAAGGCCTATGCGGTATCAACTTTGTTATATGCTTGTGAGACATGGACCACTTACAGAGCTCATATTTGCCTGCTGGAGCGTTTCCAGCAGAATTGCGTTAGGCACTTGCTTAAAATCGGTCGAGATAGCTTTACCCCTGACACAGAAGTGTCGGAACGAGCTGCTGTTTCAAGCATAGAGTCTCGTATACGGAAACACATACTTCGTTGGGCTTGTCATATTGTTC
>OY744537.1:69966094-69986094 GCA_963556195.1 Sepiola atlantica | reverse complement strand
CCAGCGTGCTACCATTGGACCAAGACGCTCCGTCTAGAAATATGTACGGTTTTTATCACCTAAATATTTAATGTATTTTATGTAATTATTTTTATTGGTGATTGTAGCGTTCGTTGTTATTTTGCTTACTATTATTTGGATCGTCTCACTTTTCTAAGTGATTAAGATGCAGAAATTTCATTATTAGTCGGCCTTAACTTCATAGGACGTATTTTTTCCATTAATATACATTTTTATTTATTTTATACGTAAAAATACATTAAATATTAGAGGTCTGGTTGGTGTCGTCCCTCTTCGGTCTTCTATCCTCCTTGACCCTCTACAAATATTTTGTGTAGTGTCAGCCTAGGCCGAAACCACTTTTTTTTTGGGGGGGGGCGGTGCAACTTATGATGTTTCTTTCATTTTCTGTCCATTGGTTCATTGTTGTGTGGTGTCAGCTGAGACCGATGTACTTTATTGGGGGTTCAGCTTATAATGTAATGTTACTTGCAGTTTATTTTCCTTATTTCGTGATATGGTGTTCTTCCTGTGGTTATATATTTCTTCCTGTTGTGAATTCCATGTTACTAGTTACCATTCATAGCTTATGCGGGTTGGTTTCCGCATTCGAGGATTTTTTTTTAGATTGCAGCTGTTTTGATCACTGCCGTCTTTTGTATGGTCTAAGTTATACCTTATTATTATTATTATTATTATTATTATTATTATTATTATTATTATTATTATTCTATTTTATCATATTATTATTTCTTTTATTCATTCACATTACCTTATTTTTATTCTTTACCTCAGTTCTTTCAAATTTAAAGGCTTAGATTTTCCCTACAATATATACCGATCTTCTCTTTATCCCTCGCTAATAGGCATGCATTACAGCATCATACGAACACGTAAGATTAAATAACACAATAAATCCCTTTAATATTTCAATTACAATCTTGTATTATATTACAAGATTATCGCAGTAAATACTAATCCTTCTTGACAGCAACTATTTCTATTTTTACGTATATATTCACTATATATCTTTATTATACGATTTTATTACATATATCACGTTCTGTATTATTATTATTATTATTATTATTATTATTATTATTATTATTATTATTATTATTATTATTATTATTATTATTATTATTATTATTCCATTCTAGTGTATTATTTTATTATATTATTATTTTTTTTATTCATTCGCATATATTTTTATTTTATTTTCTCATTAAGTCTTTTTTATTTAAATGCTTAGTGTTATTTAAATCTATTATTTAAAGTGAGGTCATTTTCCTCTTGTCCACGCAAAAGTAATAGAACACAAAACACAGGCAATACAAATATGTCTGCTTGTCAATACATAAATAGTTTCATTTATAATTCTTTTGTAAAAACGCTATCTCTTGATGTTTCCTTCGACACATTTTAAATTATAAAAATACAGAGTGCAAACCCCTGTTTCTGAACCCCGATAATATGCCACTTGCTGATTGTTTCTCAGCTTTAAAAGTATTCTACAAGTATTCGATATTTGTTCTTTATGGTAACCTTAGTGGCTTGATTTGGACTCCCCTACTTGTTAACCACGCCGTTATATTTACACTTTTTAATTCCTATATGGATTCATATATTTAATCTATTCAGCAAAATATAACCGGCCGTTTCGTTGCATCATAAGTTTTATGATTTTACACTATTCATTTCTTTCTTTCAGTAGGCTTATTGTAGATAGATTCTTATTTCGTATTTATTCAAATTTGACTCAATTGGCTATCACACAATCTAATTCTTTAACTTAACACATATGTTCAGCGAATCTCAATTTATATTTCTCTACCGTCCCCATATCATAAGCACAGTTATTATATATTCTGATAATTTTTCAATTATTTACGCTGCAAACTATGTTTTTCATTTTAAACGATAAAATATAAAACAACGTATGACATAAAAACTAAATTTTTAGATGAGAATTGATAATTTGTATTGTTACATAGTCCTTTAATTACTCGTACCTTTACTTATTCGTAGTGGAGGGCTGTCGTTTTGATGTCGTCCAGCGGTTGAGTTTTCTCCGCGTTTCAGGACTGCTGTGGAACATCGCCACCATCATCGTCACGCGCCGCGCGTCCAGTATCATCATCGTTGTATTGGACTGTAACAAAGATTCTCATACACAGCGAAAAACATGCATACTCTCTCTTCTAAATGTGATTAGTTTGGTCGTTCTTAGAGATGTTTTACTAACGAAGAGAGAGATCAATTCACTACTTTTATCGTAGTTAATTCCTAAGTATCTATGGTCCATTAAGTCCTTAGTCATTCGAGGAGGGGGAGGAAGGAATTTCGTCACACCTGTATACTTTTAGGGAAATAAATTCCCCTTTTCAATTGCGGACTACATGGAGAAATACGTATGTTCAGCTTGCTTCCAAAAACCAGACTGACAAAACTCAGTTTCCCACACAAGAGCCCGTGACGTCACATAACCGCTATGCGCAGGTGCACCTTGCCCCTTTACCTGAGGTCTCGGGAACGTGGTGGCCTTGTCAACGCTTGTGAGCTCCGACTGTGAGAACAGCCCTATCTTGCACTCGGTTGTATGGGTTCACCCGCACTTAATCGCGCAAGCAAAACCAAACGATCCCCCACACATACGTCTATTCAACATGCGTCCGGTCTCACAGGGGCATTATCCAACAGTATTATTTGGATTATTTAGACTGCTGTTTTCATCTTGGATGCTATTCAAACAACGTTTCGATTAATGAAATCGCAAGGACCCGTGGCGCAACGGATAAAATAGCTAAACAATAATCAGTTCTAAGTGACAGTCTTCTCGTGGTTGAAGGTTTAATCCTCAGTGCGAGCGTTACTAAGAATACAATTCCGAATTACTTAAAACTTCTACACGGTCATAGCTAAGGACGGAAGTCTATTCACTTGGATGAAATAAAAGGGTTCCGTTCGAAATTCTGTAAAAGGTAGGTAGGAGATTACATCGGCCAAAACGTTGTGGGAATAACATATAAGATGAAAGCAATAGTCCGAATACTCCAAATAATACAACTGAAAAATGTATTTAAATTTAATTTCAATTACACGTATTTGGGTTCTTTGCCGTCAAATTTACATACGACTCTATTATTCTCTGTCGCACCGACATACGGTGGCGTAGGTAGCAGGATAGCAAAGTGGTGTTAGTGGCACTTTAGTGGGACACTTCGATCTGTTCTATATTATCATAGAAACCATTTTCCTTCTCACTACTACTGTAAGTAAACCATAACCTTTTTTCCAATGCACGTGAATGTGCGCAGTAGATGTGAGCAGTGCGCTCCCTGTGGCATTGCCTGATGTAAATCCTATGAAATCTTTAAGTTTATTCGAATATGTTATCAGCCACGCACGACAAACGACCTCACAACCAAAACTGGTATGTTCTCACTGACAGATTAAAAATCTGATACACTTTAATATAATTATACTTGAACCCTTCTCGTGGGTCAGCAGAATTACTTTCTTTTGATTTCTCTCCTTTCATCTCCTTCATAATTTTTCTCTACTTTTTCCTTTCTGCTGTCAATTATATTTCTCTTTATAAATTTAAGCAGCATTTGAAAAAGATATACAGTTTATTGAAACGTTAAATGGACTTAATAAAGACTGTTTCACATAAACATGTTATGGGCACGTGTTTACTAGATATATTAGAATCGGATGATCTACCGTCGTCCTCGATTGAATGAGAACATAAATGCTCAGAACATCATAGTTCCTTTATTTCACATGAAGATACATAAAGATGGTCATGTTTATACGAGATATATACTAGTAGGATGATCTGCCGTTGTCTGGGATTGATTGACAAAATAAATGCCCATAACATCACAGTTCTTAGTTTAACATAAACATATGTTATGCTCATGTTTATACGAAATATACAGTATTAAGATGACCTGCCGTTGTCTGGGATTGAATGAGAAAATAATTATCCCATAACACTATATTTTCTTTCTTATTATTATTTTATAACATTTCATAATATTCATTTTTAGAGTTGGACAGAAGTATTTATTCAGTATTTGTTGGGTGAGACTGAATGTAAGTAAAGTGATGTTAATTAAAATACATTTCGTATAGATTAATAGTTTGTAACTTCGAGATGCACCCAGCGTTTCTCATGAATAAATAAAGAACCCTGTGAACTTCTGTTCCAATCACTGAACCCTTGATTATCAATTTTCATCGTGTTTAAATTTTTATCATTTCTAAGTCATAAATCAAAGAAAGTCTTATTTTCTTTTTATGGATATTATGCGAAAATACAAACACCACGGTAATTTTCTATGTAAACGAAATTCAAGTACGGTGAGTAATACAGTTTGTGAATATGTATCGCTATAGGAGTTCGTGAACAAACATATAGGAATTACAACTTATATATATATACATATATATATGTATATATGTATATATATATATATATGTATATATAAAATTTATATATATATGTATATATGTATATATATATACAATTTATATATATATATATATATGAAAACATTTTTATTATATATCTATATATATATATAGATAGATATATAATAAAAATGTTTTCATATATATATATATAGAAAATTCATATATATATATATATATGTGTATATAAATTTATATATATATATATAAAATTGAAAAAAACATTTTCATACATATATATATATAAAATTATATATATATATATATATATATATGAACAAAACATTTTCATATATATATATACACATGTATATATGAAAAACATTGTTTTTATATATTCATCAACGTTTCCTCTATAATTCTAAACTTCCGCAGGTCAGTTGATTTGAAAAAATAACATACATTTCTTCAAATGCATCATCATGAAGAAGTCTTTTAATAAAGACGAAAACTTGATGAATATATAAATTATTTCAGTTTTACCATTTTAATTTCAATCATGTTACAATATTATTTCCATAATCTTCATATATATATATATATATATATATATATATATATATATATATATATATATATATATATATATATATATATATATGCGTGTGTATATATATATATATATATGTGTGTATGTATATATATATATATATGTGTATATATATATATGTGTATATATATATATATATATATATGTATATATGAGAGAAAGAATGAAAGAGAGTGTAAGAGGGATAATTATTATTCAATAAATAAATATTTTTAATATCTAACATGTTTTAAAATATATAATATATATATATATATACATATACATATATATATATATATATATATATATATATATATATATATATATATATATATATATATATATATATATATATATCAAGAGAATGTCCGTCACATGAAGGATAATGATAAACAATCCTATTCTAGAATCATTTTTTCCAATTTTGATCAATATCCATTACATGATTTTGATTCTAAAAAAATATCTAAAATTTAAAGTGTAACATTTAAGAGTTTTCAGAAATTGAAATTCAGTTAATCTTTATTAATTTGTATCTAATGATTATAGATTACATTTCATGCAAATGTTAAATATTTCAAGTTTCAAATGGGGGTCGTGCCCTTATTTTGTCCACTAAATACCCTTTAAAATACTAAAAAACTGACATTTGAAGAATATTTATTAATTGATGTCTAATACCGATTATAAACATTTAATAAAAATCGAAAACATCTGAATTTTAACGAAAAGCTTCCAGTCCCTTGGAACTGCCTTTGAATAAAACTAAATTACATTCAATATAGCCATTATTACCCATCGTAGCAGTTGTATTCCAAAATTCTAAAATTAATAATTATTGGTTTATTAGTTCAGGTGGTAATCCTATACATAGAAATATATAAGCATATGCAGATACCTAACTTTATATATAAACCCACATCAGGCAACCAGTTTAACTAGAGAACCTTTGTTTTTTTTTTCTCTCCGTTTCTTTTCTTTTTTTTTTTGTTCATTTATACCGAAAAAAAAATTAGTGTCCCGGTGCCCAGATCCGAAATATATATATATATTAAATGTTACGTGTCGGTAGGCTGGCCTTGTGTTTATTGTAATACACTGAAAACAATAAGAGTTCACCTTATGACGTGTCATGTCGTGTTTCAATATTGTATGAGTTAGCAAATAAGAGAAACCCACAACACCCTTTTCTTTCTTTTTCTCCCGGCTGTGCCACGTGCCCTCGTTTAAATATAAAACAAAACAAAACAACAATATTACTGAAGGCGGCTTTATATATACATCAAATTAATGAGTCATTTTTAATAAGGTTTTTGCATTTTTAATGTCATTGGAGCATGAATCTCTCGGTGCAATATTTATTCACTGCGCATGACCAGATTTTTTTAATCTATAAATGTATCAGTATACGAATCTTTCAAAGCAAAAACAACAAAATGAAGTGCCACAATATAAGAGACTGATATGTAATCGTTTCCATCATTTGAATAAACATTTTGAACATTAACATAAGTCTGTCTGACAACGTAAGGATAGGCCAAAGTCTTAGCTAGGCCGTAGTTCTGCATATTGTACGAAGTATTTCCGAAATGATTCCATGGAAACACTAATAACCAAAAACTATTTATCTGATCAGGCTGACATTTTGTATAGTGCTTACTGTTATACAAAGAGGATCAGATCCATATTTCAAATTTGGAAAAGCCGAAAGTTGAAATTCCATACAAAATTTAGACGTTGAGCGAACCTTTTTAGATCTATGTAAACAATCAAGCTGAAGGTGATATAAGATACCGGATCTCACTGACTAAAATATGGACTCAGTAGTGAATCTCTAAAATGAACAGAACCAACGTTATCGCCAAAAGTGTGACTTTCACCTTTTTCCTAGCCGTAATCTTTGATCTAGTTTTCCCAAAATTCAATCAGTTCTAAGTTAGCCGATGACCGATACTTTGCTACCAGGTTTGGTAAGAGTTCGTCGAGCGATGTGACCGCTAATCTCTACACAAACACACACACTTAAAATCTCGACCTAAATCATAACTGCCAATACACTTTTAAAAAGTGTATTGATTCAGAACGAGCATACATTATTTTAAATGATATTAGATCAAGATTATTTTTTCATAAAATATATTTAAAATTAGATAAATTTTATTAGATCTTTTGGAGAAAAAACTCGCCAGTAATGAAAAAATGAGGTTTGCCAAAAAAACAGAAACACTAATCATGCGCAGTACACGCCTATGACCGTACTCTTCTTTTCTCAGTCCTGCAGTAATAAATTGTTATATCAGCATGTATTTTGTATGATTAAAATATATCAGAAAATCTTCCGGGAACAATCGTGAATTAATTCAGTTTTAGTATTATATATATATATATATATATATATATATATATATATATATATAAAATTATTTAAAAAAAGTTTTTGAAAAAATATATAAATAAAAATCACTTGCTTTTGTCTTACTTCTCAACGCCGACATATTTCCATTTATTGCATTGTGATAGTCTTAGAAGACCTAATACTCCTCTATATACGTATTACACACAATGCTTCAAGCAGCCTACCTCTCCTTATATATATATATATATATATATATATATATATATATATATATATATATATTAACATTTGAAAGCCAAAACAATGATGCAATATAAAATAAAACATCATTTATTTTTATTTTTTTAGGCAAGATTTACGATAAATATATTATTTTCAAGCAAGACTTTTTACTTAAATTTTCAATTCATTAGTAGTAATCCAATGGGGGAATCCTACGTAGAGACAACAAATATTAATTCACATATGTCACTTCTTTAGTTAAGCAAAAAACATCAAACATTGTCTTTTTATTTGACACAATAAATATCAACTTATTACAGGTTACTCGAAAGAACACATGTACATGCATTTATAATTCTTATACTAATAGGGTAAAATAACAATAATAATAATGCTACTACAACTACTATTACTAATAATTATGATGATAACAATGATAATAAAAATAAATTAAAATAAAAATGATAAAAATATTGAGAAAAAATATTCTCAAAATACAATGTTAGGGAATAGTAAGTACTACTACTACTACTGATAATAATCATAATAATAAAAATAAAAGTAATAATAATGATTACAATAACAACAATAATAATGAAGTTATAACTAGGACTATAATGGGATAGAAAAATATTGAGTATAAAAAATAACAGAAAAGAAAAACCGATACGAATGTTATTAATGCGATACCTCATGAGAGGGGGTCAAGATAAAAAGATTTACATTGAAAAAAGGGTAACATTAAAAGTATTTTGTAAGAACAATCAGAATAAAACAAAATAAAAACTAAAGAAAATAAACACAGTATGCTATATATATATATATATATATATTTAAATTTTTAATTTTTTTATTTTATTGTTTTATATTTTTTATTTTTTATACTTTATTTTTTATAATTTTTATTTAATTTTGTATTATTATTATTATTATTATTATTATTTTATTAAATTTTTTAAATTTAATATTTGTAACTTATTCTTTTTTCTATTATTTGTTTCTGTGGCTCTTTCTGTCAATAGATGTTTCTCTACGACAAGCTTTTTAATTTTTTCTTTGATTTTCTGTAAGACGTGTTGCTAAAGACGCTGATGAAGTGTCGTTGTGGATTAGCTTTATTAATTTATAGAATAAAATAAAATAAAGTATTTCCAAAATCTTTTGGAAACGATCGTACGCCATACTGGACTTGATGTTCTAATTCTTGAAACAATTATAATTTTTTAATTTATTGAATATTTTATATATATATATATATATATATATATATATATATATATATATATATCACATTTACAAGGTAAATATCCAGTGAATATTTACTGTATTCATATAGAGGTCAATACTCAATAGAACCGCTTATTAGGTGTAACACTTTTTATTTATACAAACATTTTTTGGCGGGACAGACATATATATATATAGAGAGAGAGGGAATTTGTATTACCTACTAGTAACGTTTGAATTACTTACTAGATACAATCCTAGAGTGTCTTCAGTCTCTTTGTACCAAGATCTATCAGGACAACCTGGTATGAGAATACTTCCCCTACGAGTAAACCCTAACTAAATATTCAAAATAACATAATAAGATCCTTTCGGTATGGCTACCTCAAACTGGCATATACAGGAAATGGTGCACTTTCAAGTGATGTTGCCTGTAGGTACAGCACTAAACTGGATACTCTACCTGACTAGATGGATTCTTGTCATGGAATCTGGTAAGACAAAGAAACCACAACAAAGATATACTATAACATTGTTTACTGGTCAATTAGCGAGAGGAATATTAATATTCTGAACATCTTTACAAACTTGAGACGTAAAGGAGAACTTTAACGAAATATTCGAATATCTATGTCTCTCATGTAGAGATCAAGTGTTAGCCCCAAGAAACAGACCCTTAATTTTTGAGAACTTCGACTGAAGAAAAATGAAACAAGAAAGAATATGTATATATATATATATATATATATATATATATATATATATATATATATATAATGTTTAGTTAGGGATCAGCTCACAGATCCAACACTACGCTTTGTTTCACTTTTCCAGGAGACAGTCAGTAAAGTTCCTTCTTCTGTGTTGTGTCGTTGTTATTTGAATTGTTTCAAGGTAAGTATTATAACACAATACAGTACGCTCATCTTGTTTCTGTATGATATACATTTATTATCACCATTAGTACGGCTTCTATTATTTACTCACTAGGAGTTATCACACTGGTCATCGTCAGTGATCGCCCACTGCCAACAACCTGTGGTATTCCCTGGAGTCTGAGTGACAACAAGTCTCCTCAGACTTCCAGTATGCTCCACCTCTTTTCGTTCATCATCGCTGATGACCTTGCGGTATCGCAACAGCCACCTACCACCGATTTCCCGCTGATAAGGGCCATTGGTCCCCTCTGGGGCCCGAGTGGCAACAAGCCTCCGCAAGGTCCCAGAGCTGTCTGCGCTCTTCCAGTGGAGGTCTGATTTGCGCTTTCCCTCCTCGACCCTCTGTCCATAATTTTCGTGGTGTCAGCCTATGCTTGCGCCTCTATCGTGCGGTTGTATTTCCCCCGGTTATGTTGTCTTATGCTTCCATGTGTTTGTTCTCCATTCGTTGCTTATGTGGGTTGGTTTCCGCATTCGAGGACATTTCTCAGGATTGTAGCTGTTTTGATCATTACTGTCCTTTGTATGGTCTCAGTTATCCCTTTGATTCCTATTTCTCCTAGTCTTTTCTCACTGTTTTTTGGGACTGTTCCTAGTGCTCCTACGGTTATTGGTGTTATACTGACTTCATGTTCCATATTCCTTTCAGTTCTCTGGCAAGTTCAGTATTATTATTATTATTATTATTATTATTATTATTATTATTATAATTATTATTATTTCTTACTCACTACGTGTCCTCACACGAGTCATTACCCGTGATCAATCACTGTCAAAACAGATTGTGCTCCTTGAAGTGTAAGTGATAACAAACCGCCACAGATTTTCAGAACTATCCATTTTTTTAAGTCGCTACTGCAAATAATATTTCCAATGAATTCCCACTGAAAAGGGTTTACTTAGATTCCAAACAGCCCTGTCTAATTTAATGATCTTAGTTTCTTTCTTGTAGAGCGGGTAAATTGTTCTGATGGCAATCACGATCCTTTAGGAACCATCAAAAGCAAAGATCTTGGATGCTCAAGTACGTTGTAAATCTTAGTCATAGCTGTCTAACTAGTCTACCAATAAGTTGTTCCTCTGTAAATTGACTCATGAAATAAGTCTATAGACTATTTGCTTTGGGCCCTTTTTCATGCTCGGCTATGATCACCAAAATAAGCCCGACCATCTACCTTTATTTATCTCTGCAGGTGGTTAGACACAAGGTCAGGTGAGATTTTGAAAAGCCAATGCACTATTAGCAGTGAACATTAGCCTACAAAATGCCTAAGCAGCCCCGCCACTATTTACCAATAAGAGCACTTCAGGCGATTAGCCAAGAAACTAACCTCATTCTCAAAACAGAGGTAAAGCCTGGGGGGGTTAACTTCTTCGGACTGAATAGAACCATACCTCAGCCTCACAGAAGAAAGGCCATTGCCGGACTGATTTCGGTAACGTATCCTCAACTCGTATGAACAACGACAAGCTGTGTCAATAACCTGATCTACAAGCAAACATTGAAGAAGAAAGTGATGGCATTTTAACAGATCAAATTTTGTAGGCTTTTTACAATCGAACCAAACGTGATGTTAATCCAACAAAAGATATAAGAGGCAACTAATATCTTAAATTAGTGAACATCCGGATAAAACTGAAGCTCAATATACTAAATATGTCTTTAATTGTATGACTTGGATGAACTGTATAGCTTTAACAAAAAAGTATGTTTTGGGCTGATATATTTGATGTTTTATATACTTTTATGTATTTTTATATATATTTCTATATATTTTGAAAGTTTAATTTTATTACCTGCAGTAATGTCTTTCTTTTATCTTTCTTTTTTCTATATTTATTTTTAACGTCTTTATATATTTCCTTTTTTAAAAAAACATTCCATTTTGAAACGTTTTCTTATTCTTTTAGTTTCTCTTTTAACTTCATCGATTCAGACGTTATTTCATATAAATATTAGGGCGAACTGGCAAACGATAATTTGTGTCCCTCATTTTTGACGATAACCTGTTTCAGCGTAGACATTTATTTTTTGTTACTATATATAATCAATGAAACTTAGTTCAGTTTGTTTTCATTTTCATATGTAATGAAGTAATTATCTTCGGCGATACCTATAGCCAGCCATGCATATTCATATCTTTAAGGATTCGTAACTAAATTAAGAACGCGTGTTATATAAATTCAACAAATTTTCCTTATTGAACGTACCCTGTAAGTTCAGTAGAAATTTCGCAAGTGAACTTTGACTGATTTCATTGTTAAAGCAGAAAGTGGGTTTGATTGAGATTTGCTCCGAAATTCGCAAAATACACACAATTTTGTCGAACAGACTTGAAAAAAAATTACCAAGATCTTCATAAAACTCATCTCCATTGAACTTTTTAGTAACATTTTTGTTAATCTATATCTAAAAAGTTATGATGTGTTGTAGTTTGTCTGTTCGCACGCAAATAGAAACGTGATTGGTTGACGAAAAGAGAATAGGCAGATACAAAAAGAGGAAGAGGCTGTAGTTCTTACGATGTCAATACCCAAGTTGAAATTTCATGTCAGACTAAATGAGTTTGTTTTAACTGGATACGGGTGTTATAAAGTTAAAGAAATTAACATGAAATAATAACATAAAAACATTTTATAGATATGTATAACACTAAATAACGTTTTTCGACAATCCGCAAAAAAGTAGACATGAAATGGATCCGCAACCACATTAGTTTAAAACGAATTATTTTTGCTTAAAAACATAATTTCTATATCTTGCCAATACAAACAATAAGTTTATCGTAGAAAATTACTTTCTCATTCAAATACTTAGTAGTAAATTTGTTTAATGAAATTTCAAAAATATTTTTTCGTACTAGCTATGAAGCGGCAGAAGCTACGTGATGATGGACATTGACATACTCAGGTATTGTACCAACACCGCACAAGAAGCAGATATGAACTAGTCATTATTAGTTTAAATACGTATGCTTCGTTGTTTAATGTTACAACTTTACAGTTAAACAGTATTACACGACCTAAAACTTTCAATATACAGCAGGAGTGCGTCATTGGTCAAATGGATACGCCACGGATTATAGAATCCTAGTAGCGAATTGATTGTCTTAAATTACAGCCTAATAACGTTATTAAAGGTATGCACCTACAAATTCTCCCTGCCTATACGTAAAATAGCAACTTGTATTTAATGAATCGTTTCTAACGAGTATTGCTTCGTTTTAAAGCATGAATTAGTCCCCAAACACTTGATATGCCGTAAAAGATACAATAAAAAACTATTTTCTTTAATTATGTACTAATACCGTGTAGAAAGGTGTGAACTTACACATCACATCTAGCAGTAAAATAGCAACTTGCGTTCAATGAATCGCTGTTAATGTGTTACGGTATCATTCCTTATTTTGATACATAATTGACTCGCCCGATAAGTATATAACACCTTGACTGAAATCCATTCGGGAAGTCAAGCAGCGAACGCTACTTGCTGACCGATAGATACCAGTCGATGATCCGTTCTCGAGAATTGGTTCAACGGGGTCTGAGCCGTTTCGGTGACTTTTTATTCGTCAGGCTGAACTGTTATCCTGGGTAGTCCTAGGAGTTACACCCTCCCAGTCCTTACCTACCCTCTTTGGGGAGGAGTTTATTGCTAGCTGCTTGAGACTGTTCGACTAGGGAAGGCCGACGGGGCTACCCAGGCAATTTTTAAAAGGCCAGAGTTGCCCTTATTTATGGATGCTAGCTTGTGCCACATCTTCCTGCGATGTGAAGTAAATACATACCAGCCAAGCAGCGAACGCAACTTGCTGACCGGTATATACCAGTCGAGGATCCGTTGTCGACAATACATTTGGCAGAGACTAGGTCAACTCGGTGGCCTTTTATCTGAAAAGCTGAATATTAGCTTTTGGTAGTCCTAGGAGTCCACCCTCTCAAGCTTTGTCGTATCTTTTTGGGGGAGGAGCTAGTGTATCGTTAAACTAACCGGAGAATACAGACGATGCAGCTAAGGCAATATTTAAGACGCCATAGTCCCCCTTCTTTAGAGACGCTGGCTTATTCTCCCCACCTTGACGTAACGATATATATTTTGTTTCAAAATCAATTGAACTTTAAAGGGTTGTTATACCGTAAAATGGAAAAGCCAGACCAAATATAGAAAAAGTACAAGCATCTTCGGAGAATTACAACACCTTACGACACGTCACCTGCAAATTCTTGTAGAATCATACCGGGGCAGGGACGAAGAAAGTAGGATTATATCCGACGGATAACAAGCCCGGCTTAGATTAGAATCAATAAATAGCCAACCTCAAGAGCAAAAGTACATAGCGAGCCCAAATCAATCATGTGTCTATTGACTTTCGCGGATTGCAACATCTGCGATAACATAGCATTATAGCAGACTACTATTAGCAGTCACTAAATGTCAAGTCAGCGTTGCCTGGTAATGATTCACGTCTCCCGTGTTCGTCTATTTTCAGCTCTGAATCCTATATTTCTATTTGTTGTAATGTTCTGTAATTTTCAAGTTTTGCTTTTTCTTCTTTATTTACATAATTCATTTAGTTACGTCATCCTTACGCTGCTGCT
Organism: Sepiola atlantica; assembly: GCA_963556195.1. NCBI lineage: Eukaryota > Metazoa > Mollusca > Cephalopoda > Sepiida > Sepiolidae > Sepiola > Sepiola atlantica. The sequence goes on along the minus strand of OY744537.1, from coordinate 69,971,741 downwards.
GTTACTATTGGTCGTTTCCTCTTTATTTAAATCATTTACTTATTTAGATTACCATCTTACTTTCCTCTTACATTGTTTGTACTACTCCTACTAACAGTACTACTACTACTACTACTACTACTAGTACTACTCCCTACATTGTCTTCCTGCAACCATTTCCTCCTCCCTATATACGCCACTTGCTACAACTTATTGTAGCATTCGCTCTTCCTTGCACCAACTAAAATATTAAATTGGCAAAGAAGCACGCAAAATTATGTGTGTTTTAGTATTGTATAGATTACTTGTGGTCTTTACCCAGCGTTTGCCGTGTAGAGATATATTGCTGGTCGGAAATAATTCAAAATATAGTCATGTTTACAATGTTTGCCTCGAAAGAAAAGTTTAAAATAACATGTGCTATGTCATGTAATACGAAACTGTTAGTGCGGTGAGGTTTTCTTTCAAAAAATACTTGTTGATGCTGCGTTTCTTGCACCGTTGTAAAACGGCAAATGGCTTTAACGAATCAAAACAAATTTAATTATTTTAAAAATAAGTATTTAAAGCTTTAAACCTTTTAAAATACATTTTTCTTAATTTTAGTTTTGTTTTAAGAAACGAAGAGAATTTAAAAAAAAAATAATTACGTTATTTTACGTTCTAATATATTTCAGTTATTTTAGGAACTAAACTAATAATTGTTGCTAGTGGCACAAATACAATCAAAAGACATTTTCAATGGTGTTTTTAGGTTCATTGAAAGATTTAAGCTTATTGAATCTCATTTGAATATTCTAAAATGTAAACATATCGATTTCTATAACACACATACAAACAGACATAGACTTTTAATATATAGACATTATTTGACTTATTTTATATGAAAATTACAAATTTGTGCTAATACATTTAACATAGATGATAGCTGAGAGATACAGCACTGTGATTGGTTGAACACGATTACGTTACGCTATAGGGAGGGTACGTTTGAAATAGTAGAGTACATTCAGTGGTGAGATGCAAAGTTAGCACAAGATGGCTTAGATAAGGTTTTCCAAGTGGACACCTTGGACATAAGAAAATGTCAATGGAACTTCCTAGAAAAGTATTAAGAAAACTAAAACACGGTTTAACATCTCGTGTCGAGCCACTAAATTAGGATTTTAAATATTCTGTTCCGTTTTTTATGTGGTTGTGAAATGTATGCACCGAACAAAGCGTTCAGGACGAACTGTGCTTTGACAAAAACGGTGTAAGTACACACAGAAAATAAACCAATATGAGAGTAGCGTTTCAAACAGGCTACGGATATACAAGTTGCGGATACACAAGTTGAGTATTGATTTACTCCTCTCCAAGAGTTAGGCACAAGGCCAGTTTTTATCTCACTCCCACAAGTAAGATGTGACCCAAGGTCGGGTCGGGAAAGTGGGGTTTAAAAATTGCCTGGGCAGCCCCGTCGGCATTCCCCGGTAGGGACGCCTCAGGCAGTAAGCAATAAACTTACTCCTCCCCAAAGGGGGGAGGCGAAGCCTGGGAGAGTGTACCTCCGAGAACTGCACAGGACAGACCCATAGACCGGCGTAAATCAAGCTCCGAAGGCCAAGACAATACCAGTCTATGGGTTGCAGTATCCATCGGAACATATACTACACTTTGATCTTAGCCAAAAGGCCAAGGGCGTATTTATTTACCTCCTCTCCAGGAGGTTAGGCACAAGGGCAGTTTTATCTTACTCCCACAAGGTAAGATGTGACCCAAGGTCGGGTCGGGAAAGTGGGGTTTGAAAAGCAAGCCCCCGAGAAAGTGAGCACGCTGATCATTAAAAATTGCCTGGGCAGCCCCGTCAGCATTCCCCAGTAGGGGCGCCTCAGGCAGTAAGCAATAAACTTACTCCTCCCCAAAGAGGGGAGGAAAAGCCTGGGAGGGTGGATCTCCTAGAACTGCACATGCCAGACCAATAGACCGGCGTAAATCAAGCCCCGAAGGCCAAGACAATACCAGTTTATGGGGTGTAGTATCCATCGGAACAGATACTACACTTTGATCTTAGCCAAAAAGCAAACAGCGTATGTATTGTAAATGTATTGATTTACTCCTCTCCAAGAGTTAGGCACAAGGCCAGTTTTTATCTTACTCCCACAAGTAAGATGTGACCCAAGGTCGGGTCGGGAAAGTGGGGTTTAAAAATTGCCTGGGCAGCCCCGTCGGCATTCCCCAGTAGGGGCGCCTCAGGCAGTAAACTATAAACTTACTCCTCCCCAAAGAGGGGATCAAAGCCTGGGAGGGTGATCCTCCTAGAACTAGACAGAACAGACCCATAGACCGGTTTAAATCAAGTCCCTAAGGCCAAGACAATACCAGTTTATAGGGTGTAGTATCCATCGGAACAGATACTACACTTTGATCTTAGCCAAAATTTATTTAGATAGATGCATCCTGGGAAACATTAACTCCTAGAGTTAAACTTACATTCCCAGAATGCATACCACCTTAGGCATAAAAAGCCCACTGTGGAAGGGGAGGTGGGGGTCGGGGGGCATTGTGACATTTAAAACAACAGTTTGACATGTTTTATTTCAAATCAAAGACAAAACAAAGACATGTTTTATTTGGCGAAATGCAAAAACAATGCACAATGACAAAAAACCTAATCTACCCTAAGCTAGACATTTGCACAAAAAAATTCGCAGTCATTCTATGGCGTAACCCTACTAAAAATATCCCCAAAATGAAACATGAAATTACGTGAGAGTGGGATACACATTACAAACACCCAAAAAGAAAGAAAAATAAAGAACCAAATAAAATGATGAGGGGTGGTTAGTAGGACCCTCCCTACCCTCTTGCTAAGTTTGGACCGTCCACTGTTTTCCGGCTCGAGGCCGAAAACAAGCAGGTCGACCCCTAATTGGGAGTGGGAATAAAGTGAGGCGTTCTGAAAATAAATTAATCGGGATCTGGGTACGGGAATGGATGGCGTCTTCCAAGATAATATTGTCAAGGGTTTCATCAGCCGGGGACAAAATAAATATGTGGAGTGGGCATCTTTGGAAGCTCTCTAGTGCCGGAAAAAACAAAATCGGGACAGGACATCATTTATTCCTATTAGATTATGATTCGACTAGGCTAATAAAAAACATTTTGTTTTATACTGGGCTGGGTTCTGTAGGACCCAGTATCGTCTACGCCATGCTAAGGCGGGAAAACGTATTCAAACCTGGACCCTCGTCGGATGCACAAACTAGTGTTGCGCACCATCTTCTATTGAACTCCATGCGATGTAGTCGTTTCCAATCGCATCCGATTTTCACTTTAAGCTGATGCTTAAAGTAAACAACCAGATCACGATCCGAAACAGACCCAACCCCATGAACCTCATCTAGACGTGCAACCCACGTCACTAACCTCGCTGTGGCTAGGATCGCCAGAAAACCCATTCTTTTCTCCCTAGACCATGGCGGTGCTACGTTGTTGATGACGTATGCTACATCAAGTACCATCGGCTGATCGGCGTCGATGCGAGCCGTTACCTCTCTGACATACTCCCAGAGACGACGAACTTTGCTGCAAGTGAAGAAGGCGTGCTCGGCCGTTTCTTTCTCATTTTCATCACAGCGCGGGCATAAGGGAACGTCCCTTATGCCATCCCTGCGTAATCTGCCATAGAGGGGAAGTGCATTTCGAACCAGTCGCCAGGTCAGAGAATACTTACTCGACAATCCAAGCCGCCTCCCAAGCGGATCTGAAGCGGACCCCTCCACTAAATCCCGATATAGTCTCTTCCTAGACCGGGCAAGGTCACTGGACCCCGGCAACGCCTTAAGCGCGGCTCGGCATTCGGCGACGAACATGGACTCCCCTCTCGGTCTACGTCGACCTTCGGGTATGAGGTTGGGAAAGGCGCTCTCAACCGTTGAATGTTGAAGGCCCAGACGCCGAGGATTTCTCTGCGATCCTTTTGGGGCAATTTTCACCATATGCCCCGGCGTCAGGCATTGCCAGCAATGTGGTTTCCTCCCCTCGACGATTAGCGACATTGTCCACGCTTCACATCGGAGTTGCGCTGGTATCGCGAGGAAACTGGCGTAATTCAGCCTCATTTTAAAGATATGTTCCCCCGTGAGAATATTTCGGGGGCCACGGACCGGAAGAATCGCCTCTACATCTCCATATTGAGACATAATGGCACCCAGATGATCTGCGCCAATGCAAAATGGGACGCCAAGTATCTTAACAGTCGTCCGCCTTCTCTCCAGGTACTCAGTTTTGATCCTCAGCCCTTTCCACAAGATATCATTTCTTGATACTTTCTCTGCTTGTTCCGGGGTAGGGAGCAGAATATCCTACGCTGCATATGATTTTTTCAGGATATATGTGGCTGGTATATTTAAGTCCCCACGCATCTGATACATTCGATCTTTAGGGACCCCAGTGAGCCCCTTTAACTTGATGTCTGTGGTCACCAGTGTCACTATTCTAGCTCTGACACTTTCCAGGGTACCAGGGATGAGTTTGATTTTATTTCCTCCGAGAGGTCTTTATATTTTTATCCCTGAAGAGTTCTTTATAATGCTCTGGGGTCTTCTGGTTCTGGGGCCCCTATTTTGTTATTTTACTTTGGACATGAGGAGAATTTATAGTTGAGGTCTTCTGCCCTGCTTGGATCTGGGAACTAGAGCTACTCAGAGCAGGCCACGCATCCGGTGGTGCTTTTAAGGTCCCCTTTCTTGCTTTTCCTGTTACTTGACTTTCTTCTTCTGAAGACGAATCCCCTGAGGAGCACCCAAGAAACAACCCTGGCCTATATGATTTTTGGGCTATCTCTAAGTTTAGGGACTGGCTTTTTTTAAGAGCCTGCGCCTTATTGCCCCTACAATTGCGTCTCTCGAAATCAAAAGGGATATTTCTCGGGAGACTAGTACCGACGGGATGGTTAAATCCCCGAAACTAAGCTCACATGAGCTACTGGCTGCTGCGGCAACCCTTGCAACTGCACGAACTTGGGCGCACTCGGGTGTGCTAACCCCCGACATGGGCATATCCCATATAGATACTGGAAAGCACTCGGGTGTGCTCTCCCCAACTCAACCAGAGTGCCGCTCGGTGCGGCCTTCTCCGACATACTCTGGGCGCACTCGGGTGTGCTCCCCGCCAAGACTTGATTTCCGCTCGGTGCGGCAGTCCTCGCCACAACTGGATTATCGCTCGGTGCGACAGTCCCCTCCACAACTTGGGCGCACTCGGGTGTGCTCCCCGCCAAGACTGGATTGCCGCTCAGTGCGACAGTCCCCTCCGCAACTGGATTGTCGCTCGGTGCGACAGTCCCCTCCACAACTTGGGCGCACTCGGGTGTGCAACCCCCCCCCCTCCGTCTCAACTGGGGTGCACTATGGTGTGCAACCCCCCTTCACTGCTACCATCAGGTCATACTCGGGAGTACGACTGACGAGGTCTAAAAGGGTGCCCTCGGCGGTCACACCCTGGTTGTTGTCAGCCCCGGTGACAATTCCGGTTGTTGAAGCCCGGGTAGCTTCCATCATAATCCGATCCTACTGAGGCACAGCACCCGCCGATTCGGAGCAGAGGAGACCGTCACGGACCGTGAGATCGGTTCTTGGGTCTCCCCGAACACCTGCCAGCTGCTTAAGTGCGCACCTCAGTA
>OY744537.1:69948594-69963594 GCA_963556195.1 Sepiola atlantica | reverse complement strand
ATGTCAGGTGTAAGGAGTCCACTAGCACGGTAGAGGGAGCCAACCTTCTTTGCGGCAGCCTTGGCAATGTCTTCAATGTATGTGTTCCAATTCATGTTACCTGTGAAGGTTAGGCCAAGGAGTTTGAATGATGAACTCTCAGGTAGGGTGTTATTTGCCATGGCAATCGGTGGTTGGAGAGGCTTCTTGTAGTTGTTGAAGGAAAGGAGCTTTGTCTTTGCGGCATTAAAAGTCACCAACCATTTATGACCCCAATCCACTACAGCCTGGAGGTCATCTTCTAAGGATGCAGCCATTGCCTCAGATATGATCGCGTCTGTTTTGCCAACATGGCGAGAGTAAAGCGTGGTGTCGTCAGCAAATAAACCGATCTCAGACACTATGTCATCAGGGAGATCGTTTATATAGATCAGGAACAACAAAGGTCCAAGAATAGATCCCTGGGGCACACCAGCATTTATGTCATGTTGCTTAGATGAACGGCCATCGAGGACAACCTGGATTTTTCTTTTGTTTAGGAAGGATCTAATTATATTAAGTAGTTGCCCAGTAATACCGTATGAGCGTATTTTCAGGAGAAGCCCTTTATGCCATACCTTGTCAAAGGCCTTGGATATATCAAGCGCTACTGCTCTAGCTTCACCTGCCTTGTCGAGAGTATGATACATGCGTTCAGAGATGACCGTTAGGATGTCTGCAGTAGATCGTGCTTGTCTAAACCCATACTGGCGGTCGGATAGAAGTTTAGCATTAACTAAGTGACGTACTATCGCTAGATTGATTAAGGACTCAAAGATTTTGGCAAAGATTGGCAGTAGACTGATTGGGCGGTAGTTCTGAGGGTCGGTTCTATTCCCAGTACTCTTGTAGACTGGTACCACAGAGGCAATTTTCCAGCTATCGGGGAAGCAAGATTCGGCTAGGCATTTGTTGTAGAGTTTGGAGAGAACAGGGGCCAGTTCAGCAGAGCATTTCTTTATTGCTATTACAGGTATAAGATCAGGCCCACAAGCTTTAGAGGTGTCAAGGCTTTTTATAATGTCTCTGACCTGGGATGGGGTGATGACCAGGTTATCAAGTGTGGCTTCAGTCCGCAATGGTAATTCAGGGAGAGGGTGGTTACCCGAGTCTAAAGTAGAGTTAGAAGCGAAACGCTGTGCGAGTAGTTCAGCCTTATCAGTGGCCGTGCAAACGACATCATTGTGGTTTGAAAGTGGGGGAATCGTAGATTGACCATTATTCACTACACTATTGTAGATTTTCCAGAAGTCGCGAGTACCTAGTTTCTGTGACTGGATGCGTTTTTTTGTTAACTCATTATACCTTCTCTTCGCTTCGCCTATCACAGCCTTGCAATTGTTTCTTGACTCTATAAATGTATGCCTATTAGTAGCTGACTTATTGCGGCCGAATTTACGGAATGCTTGTTGCCTCTCAGAAATGGCAGCTGCACATTCCGAAGTGAACCATTGAGGAGAGTGGGGCTTGCTAAAGAATTTTCGCATGGGGACATAGGCTTCAATGCCTGCTTTGACCCATTCAGTTAATTCGTTTGCACACTGGTTGGCAGGGAGTAAGAAGGTTTCCCGCCATGGGGCGTCACTGATGTGGTCTCTGATTGACTCAAAATCAGCTTGCTCGTAGTATCTTGTTGTTTTGAGCAACGGTTCATCAGCTTTTGGACGACATATACATATATATAGATATATATACAAATATATATATACATATATATATATATATATATATATATATATATATAGGCATACGTATTTCATTAAATATTATGGACGACTTGTGTTTGCATGCTTTTTCTCTGATCCTTTCTAAAATCCATTAATTAGTTTTAGTTTCGAGTTGGAACTGGCAGATGGATTTGCCGTACTCGTTTTGTAGTCTAGTATTTTAGATCTATCCGGAGCCATCTTCGGGGGCGGCTATTAAGTCAAGAACATGTATTTTTAAGTATTTAGTGATGGCTTTAGCGGGAACCGTTTAATTAGTTGTAGTATTAATAGAGTACAGTATTAATGTTAAAAGAATTTAAGTAATGTTTTGACAATTATCAGAATTAATTTCGTTAATGGATGGCGTTTTCGTTTTATGTGCAAGGCTTCTAATATCTTTAGTCTTTGCTTGTTAGTTTCGTGTTCTAATATAATTGCGTTGTCTACTAGAATTGTTCGAAATTGAGTGTGGGGGTAAGAATGTTTAGTGTTTAGGTGTTGGGCTACTGTGCTGGTGTCCTAAATTCACAGTGAGACGTCACGCCAAAGTTGTGGTAGTCAAGCCTACGTATATGTTTTTTTCTTCATTGTCGGAGTCACAATCTCCTAAATGACATTTAAACTCATATACTAGGTGTGTCCTATCAAAATATCTTAAACCTTCATTGAGGAGGGAGAAATGTTGCCAATAATAAGGTTTTGGGCTTTAAAGTTGCTATAATAAATAATAAGTTTTATTTTTTTAGTTAGATCAATGGAGAGTACGTTTTTATAAATTATACTTTTTCATGCGTTTTCGTCTATTTTATAATTATGCAGTTTATTTCGGTAAACTAATGTTATGTATTTATTAAGTGAGGGATTAATTTTATTAGTATTTTGTAACTATTATTATTAAAATGCAGTTGTGAAAATTATTGTGGATTAGAGTCTGTTTTACATTTTAAAGTTCAAAATTCGAAAACTAATAATGAATTTAGAAAGGATGAATGACAAGATATGCAAACGCAAGTTTCCCGTAATATTTTATAAAATATGTTTTAAAGAAAAAATGATGTCCAGATATACATATGCATACATTTCTGCCGACTATCAACTCGGTGATTATAGGTTCGATGCTTGGATAGGGAGAGATGCTAATCTAGCCGCACTGAAGAGCTGTGGTACAGCGAAGCAGTCTGTCTGTGAATGACTATATATATATATATATATAACTATTTTAAATATAATGTATTTACTCTCGAAACATTTCATTAAGTAAAATATGTAAAATATTTATTAATCTCCCCCTCTTTTTTCAACTCTTCTCACCAGTGTCTTCCTCATTATCTCTATCTCTCTCTCTTTCTCTCATTCTCTCTCTTTCTCTTATCCTTCCTTTTCCTCTCTCTCCATATGTATATATATATATATATATATATATATATATATATATATATAACTAACACATGGGTACTAGCAGTTTCCGCCTAGCGTTCTTCACGCTCTCTCGCCGATAGTGGACGTTCACCCCTTACAAATATAGCATTACAACTTCACAGTTCCACCCCTTTCTTTTTCCTATATATATATATATATATATATATATATATATATATATATATATTGCTCATAATCTTAGTTACACGATAGTGAAAATGTATCATCACAGTGTATATGTGTATATGTGTATATGTGTGTAGGTAGCTACGAGAAAGCGTGGGTGTGACAGCTTGCTAGAAATAGTTGCTCTTAACAAAGAATCTTGCAACTAGTGACTTGTTCACTAATTATAAATGATACAGAACTCTATTTAACACCCACGCACTTGTCACATAAAAAGCCAAAAAAAAAAGAAAAAAGTGAGCTCCTACAAAAATATGAAGTATTTTATCGTTTGCCATATCCATGTTAATATAATAACGACCATGTCAACAATTTTCATCCTAATTTATAAATAAATTACTATGCAAGTAATATTTTAATAGACTTTTCCGGCTTTCGGGTTAGAATCTATGTGTTATATATGTCCTGCCCTTTATGAAACGTGTACCAATCCAGAGTGTCGCTATTTGGGGAGGTGGAATTATTTCACCTTTGCCCCCGTACATAGGTAAGTAAATAGTGACTTTTATAGTTACGGATGGCCGAAATATGCTATAATTATTATTTTGTTTCTCCTTAAAAATAAACCAGTCTAATAATATTCACTGGAAGAATTTATTTGTGACCCAAATAAAATATATTTTTTGTATCACTCCTGAACTCTATCAAAATCAGATACTACTTTTACAAGCATTAAATTGTGAAAATCAAAATGTTTTATTCCTACGGATGGCCCAAATTATATATTTTTTCTTTTATCTCTCCTAAACTCTATCTAAGTTGAATAGAACAAAACTAGTAGATAGGCTCTGCCTATCGCTCGGCCTTCGCACTCTGTCTCTATCTATTAGCCAGGCGTAGAGGTACAAGCAGTGGAACACCTCTAAAGACACTTAGTGCTTGGCCTTGTTTCCTGACTAGGGCAATGAACGCCGTCTCTCTTTCTCTCTATCTGGGCAACTTGGGGAAAGTGTTTTCTCACTAAGTCCTACATGACTAGTCTGGGTCGCTCTTGTTCCGACAGGTTGAGAGTACAGGTTAGACAGCTTGTCTGGCTGCTGTTTCCGACTGGTAGTTAGGAGCCCAAACTCTTAGGTAACGCTAAGAACGGCTGCTCCGCTTACAGTTGCATAATATTCTGGGTAAGTGTTCGTGCCATGTCGCGCATGGAAAGAGATCCTACAGTTATTCGCGGTGAGCTTTCTCGAGGCCACAACCCCCATGGACCAAGTCACGACTGCACCAAACAATCACCCACGTTGCCCTCCTCACTTTAACTCAAAACAAACATGAATTTACAAAATAAAATAATAAAAAACCTAAACCAGACACCTAACAAAAACATCTTCGCCTCCGCCCTTGAAGCTCGCATTCACACATATCCAGGGACTTAGAACCAATATTAACGACGTAGAAACTTTTCTCTTGACAAACTCCCCAGATATCCTAGCTCCAAGTGAAACGAACCTTCAATCCTCAATTCCCTCTCACCACTTTGGCATGACTGATTACCTTTCACTCTACCGTAAGGACTCTGACAAACATATGCATGAGCTAGGAGTTTATGTTCGGACCCCCCTTCACTAGAGAACATAGATTAGAATCAGATGACTAAGCCTACATGTGCTTTAGATTCACCCTACATCACAGCGATAGTTACTTATATTTTGTGTACCGTTCTCCTTCGACCCAGGACTGCTTTACTCTGTTTGTGAAAACTTAGATAGAGCCCTCTTACTTGACTTGTATTTTGGGATTTTAATGCACATCACCGTAACTGGTTGGGATTTTCCAGCGTTACTGATGCAGCTGGGAACTCTACGTTTAATTTCCCCTCAGCTCACGCCTTCTCACAGACTGTTACTTTTCCGACCCGCTTTTCTGATCGTGCGGACCAGCATGCCTCACTTCTCGACCTGTTCTTTTTCTCACTATCCGATGCTTGTGTGGCAAATGTCCATAGCCGGCTCCTAAACTCTGATCACGTTGTGGTAATGATACTTATCACTTTAAAAATTCGACAAAAAGCTGACGAGCCGTTGCTCAATACGACGAGAAATTTTGAGCAGGCTGATTTTGAATCCCTCTGGGATCACATCAGCGATGAACCATGGGGTGTAACCTTCTCACTCTCTGCTGATCAGTGTGCAAATGAGCTAAGCGAATGGGTCAAAGCAGGCATCGATGCTTATGTCCCCACGCGAAAATTCTTCAGCAAACCCCACTCTCCTCAATGGTTCACCTCAGAATGTGCAGCTGCTATTGCTGAGAGGCAGAAGGCATTCCGAAAATTCGACCGCCATAAGTCAACTGCGAACAGACAAAAATTTGTAGAGGCAAAAAATGATTGCAAAGTAGTGATAGATGAAACAAAGAGAAGGTATACAGAGATAACCAAAAAACGCATTCAGTCACAGAAACTAGGTACTTGTGATTTCTGGAAAAGACACAATAGTGTGATGAACAATGGACAATCAACTGATAAGGCTGAACTACTGGCTAAGCGTTTTGCTTTAAACTCCACTTTGGACTCAGAAAACCACCCCCTCCCCAAATTTCCATATCGGACTGAAGCCACACTTGAGAACCGGGTCATCACTCCATCTAAGGTCATAGTCATCATAAAAAACCTTGACATCTCCAAAGCCTGTGTGCCTGATCTTATACCAGTAATAGTAATAAAGAAATGCTCTGCTGAGCTGGCCCTTGTCCTATCCAAACTATACAACAAATGCCCTGCTGAATTTTGTTTCCCTGATAGTTGGAAAATTGCCTTTATGGTACCAGTATTCCAGAATTCTGGAGATAAAACTGATCCTCTAAACTACCGTCTAATCAGTCTACTCCCGATCTTTGCTAAAATTTGTGAATCATTAATAAATCTTGCTATAGTCCGGCACCTAGTTAATGCTAAACTTCTTACGGATTTAGACAAGCACGATCTAATGCAGATATACTAACGGTCATCGCTAAACGCATATATCATACACTGGGCAAGGCAGGTGAAGTTAGGGCGGTAGCACTTAATATATCCAAGGCCTTTGACAACGTCTGGCATAAAGGGCTTCTCCTAAAACTGCACTCATATGCTACTACTGGACAAATATTTAATATAATTAAATCCTTCCTAACAAAAAGAAAGATCCAGGTTGTCCTCGATTGACGTTCATCTAAGCAACATGACATACATACTGGTGTACCCCAAGGATCCATCCTAGGACCTCTACTGTTTTCATAAATGACCTCCCTGGTGTAATTGAGACTGAGATAGGAATATTTGCTGACAACACCACGCTCTACTCTCGTCATGTGGGCAAGATTGACGCGCACATATCTGAGGCTATGGCTGAATCCTTATAAGATGACCTCCAGTCTGTTGTGGATAGGGGTAAAAAATGGATGGTAACTTTTAATGCCGCAAAAACAAAGCTACTTTCCGTCAAAAACTACAAAATACCTCTTCAACCACCGATTGTCATGACAAATAACACTCTATCTGAGAGTTTATCATTCAAACTCCCTGGCCTTACTTTCACAGATAACATGAATAGGAACACATACATTGAAGACATTGCCAAGACTGCTGCTGCAAAGAAGACTCTACCGTGCTAGTAAACTTCTGACACCTGACATTATCCTATATCTCTACAAAGCCACCATCCACCCATGCATGGAGTATTGTTGCCACATCTGGGCGGGCGCATCATCGACTAGTCTCGCCCTGTTAGACAAGGTTTAAAAAAGAGTCGTAAACTAAATAGATCCCTCACTATCAACCAAGCTCCAACCCCATCGCCCTTATCGCCGCAATGTTGCATCCTTGTGCCAGTTTTACAAGTACTTCACTAGATTGTGCTCTGATGAACTTGCTGCACTAGTGCTCCCTCGACGTAAATTGATTGGCTCAATTCGACAATCGTTCAAATCCCATCTATTCACTGTGGAGGTCACCAGATGCCGAAGAGCCTTCTACTCCAATAGCTTCTTTCCTCTGGAACTCATGCTCTTCTCCTCATTTCCTCGACTGTACTGACATGCAGTAATTTAAAACTAACGCAAACAGACATCTCGCTGCACAGCTCCCAACTTAGTTTGACTCCCATAACTACACCCTATCTCTCAGTAGCCCCTTACGTCTACAGTGGCAGCCTGCCCTGTTTGGGGTGAACTATGTTAAATATCTATATATATATATATATATATATATATATATATATATTGATATATAATGAAAAAAAATGATATTTATGTATTCATCAACGTTTCGTCTTTATTTCAAGACTCCCTCGAGATGATTAGTTTGAAGAAATAACACACAAGTACAAATACTTAGAAAAAGTTGGGTCCGTTCATCAATTATTTGTACTTGTGTGTTATTTATGCAAATCAATCACGTTGAGTAAGTCTTTAAATAAAGACGAAACGTTGATGAATACATAAATCTATTTAGGGTTTACCTATTTTCATTTTTCATTACGTTGGAATATTATTTCCATTTTTATCATATATATATATATATATATATATATATATATATATATATATATATATATATATATATATAAGGGAAGAGAGAGGGGGTCCTCCATGAGTAACTATATCATTTCATTTCAACATAATAAATGTAACATTGGAAATAATATATATCTGCAATATAGAAACTAACAAAGGGTAAAACACTTAAGGACAATATAAAACTTAATATTTCTTTAAACATTTATTAAAACTCCGTGTGCACTTTCTGGAGCTCAATGCGCTTCGCTAATCTTGCAAGGACTGAGCGTCATACTTTGGAGCACAGCTCAAACTGTACTTGACAAATGACAGCTCGGATTTGTTTCTTAAGTCTAACGATGCTATACAATATACGAGCATCAACAAAGTTACAAACAGAAGAAATTATATTTTTCACTTTGTTCTTTGTTTATTTCCAGCCCCGAGGACTAAATAATTGCTTGTTTAGTAATATAATATTGTCTCAATAAAAAGCAACTTAATACATCAAACGCATACACACATATGTATATATATATGTGGAAATAAAATTACTTTATTTTTTAGGTCATAAAGAGAATCCAACAATTACATTATGAAACAAAAGTAGTGTTATTTTGTTCAGTGTTCAATGTTATAAATTCCAAAAAATATATACAGAGTTAACACAGGTAAAAACTACTCTCTAGGTCTTAACATTACACCGGGTGTCATGGTACGAATAGACAATCGCCAGTTGTTGCTGCTGTTGTTTACTGATTATTTGAATCGTTTGAACGTAATTATTTCAACGCAATAATTCAGGACGTTACACGTGTCAAGAGCTGACGTAATAACCACGTGGATAAAATATTCGCTTACTTTTATAAATTTGTTTTCATTCATAGAGTTCGCTCAGTGGATTGCTGAGTGGATTACAGTCAAAGTATTACATACCTATTATATGAGTTCATTGAATATCTAAACAGGAATGATACTACAGAAGTAACTCTCCTCCGGTTTCCAGTAATTTCCGTGACCTTCGAATGGAGATATGGATTGTAATCTCTACTCTCTCTTTCCATCCTTCTATTCATTAATATTATTTGAAACCCCAACCGATATTGGTTAAAAGGGGAGGTCATTCAGGTTATTTTTTCTCATCTACACTGGCAGTTTCACTTCCCTTTGTTTCCTGTAAAATTCTTTCTATGTTTCTATTTGTGCTTTCGCTGCGTTATTATGTATTATTTTGTCTGTGATTGATTGGTATCGTTTGTTGATGTGAATTAGTTTCTGCACTCCAGGGATTTTTCTTAATATTGAAACTATTTTCAACGGTGTCATGATTTGTATATTCGTCCCTGCATATAGTATTGTTGGCGCATCTTGGCTGGTGTCCAAACTAGTAGCATCTCCTTCTTGGCCTTGGCTAAAAAATAATTTCTGATGTAATAGATCTCAAATTGTCTGCAAAGACCAGCGCCTGTTGCATCGTCGCAATGTTGCTTGTTTTACAAGTATTTACACGGTATGTGCTCCGTGTGACTTACTTTGCTTTACCCCATCAACGTAAATACCCCTGACAAACCCGACGAACAACAAAATCCAACTGCTTCATAGTAGAGGTGCCTATATGCCGGAAAATTTCAGAAAGATATACATTAAGAGATTGGTCACTATGTCTGGCAGAAAAGAGACCAGAAATTACTTTTTTAGGAAATTACACCATATTCGTAATTTCTGTTTACCCACTGAGGCCATCCATTTTGAACCATAATCCGCCAATCATTCGACCCACTCTATCGCTAACTCACTCCACACGCATTAAGAGCTTTTATTATGCAACAAACAGATGAACTTAGTAGTCACTAAGGTTAACTAGCCAGTCCCGTGAGATCAGGTGAGTTCTTGTTCTTTTTTATAGGAAAAAACAGACATTTACATTTTCCTTACACTTTGTTCCCCCTTTTTCCTCTAAACCAACCCAGTCTAATAATATTCTCTATGAGCATTTATTTGATAAAAATTAGACTTGTATGTTGACGAATAACCCAATAAGCAATACCTTTTTGTGTAACTCGAGTATCAGAGTTAACAGAGCAAATAATAGTGGAAAAGCTCCAGGAGATCTTAAGGACAGAAAATAAATTTTACTAATCACTAGTTAGCAAGTCCTGTGAGATTATTTCTTGCTCATTTTTACCGAAAAAAAATTTAAACAATTCTTTTCATTTGGGTACTATACACCAATTTTTTCTCCATTTCTCCTGAAACAGTGTTCCAGTCTAATAATACTAAGCTACATAAAGTTGTATAAAAGTACGCTTATGGCAAGTAACACAAAACATTCGTGTTTGACTCAAGTGAGAGTTTATCAGGCTAGGCATACACTGATGGACATTGACTTTAGTAAAAATCACAAATCCTTGTGTAGCTTGTCATAAGTGTATTTTCATACAACTCCTTACAACACCACGCGCTAAACAACTTTGTGATAATTACTGTGACAAAGATATGCACACAATATATGACGTGAGAATGTAAGATTAAAATATTATATACACACACACACACATATATATATATATATATTATATATATATATATATATATATATATATATATATATATATATATATATATATATATATACACACACACAGGGTGAGCCCCAAAAGTAGGTGGACAGTAAAAAAATATTTTTGTCGAAGCGTAAGATGCAGACTTCAAAGCTGTGTAAATCAAGAAGGAAAACAGTTTGAACACAATGTTCATTAATATAATTGTTTTATTACATGTAATTGTACGTATAAGTAATCTCTAAATAAATGTTTTTTTACTGTCCACCTACTTTTAGCTAACTCTGTATATGTATGTAGGTAATATATATATATATATATATATATATATATATATATATATATATATATGTCTGTAGGTAATTAATAATTAATATTTATTTATAAATATTATTGTATAGCCCCCTTTACTAAGGCTGAGCACTCTGAGTGAATGTAATAACAAGCAGTACTGCTAGCTTCATTGCGAGATCCAACACGATTTGTTGTTGTTAGATCACTCTTCGCCGTATATATATACACATATATATACATATATATACATATATATATATATATATATATATATATATATATATATATATATACATATATATATTTATATAAGATATATATATATATATATATATATATATATATATATATATATAGTGATTTATTAAAATATATGTGGCAATTAAACTACACAGAGGATTCCACGTTTAATCCCTGGAGGGAATCGTCAGGCTAAAATGCATGGAGTAAGTTTTGTCGGGCGTTTTTATATACACGTCTCGTTAGTTAACTAATCAGATTCTTTGATGTTTTCTTTGCCAATTGTTGGATTACTCACAAACAAAGGTTCGGTTTATTTTACTTTTTATTTCCTATTCTATAGTTCTGTTTTTATAGGATGAATCATCCTGTTTCATTGTTGTTCTCTTAGCCAATCGTTCGGCTTCTCACAAACAAAGTTTAGATTATTTATTTATTTATGGTAAAGTATTGTTTACCAAGCAACAATGTTTGCCAAAGAAAGACCAAATAACATGAAGTACAACGTGAGTATGACTTCCCTAGATTTAAAACAAGATATTACGACCACAACAGCACATTTATAAACAACGAACGTCGCATTAAAACAGCACTAGCACACCATTATTGGGAGCTCACATAAAACGGATGCTCACCAATAATTGAATGGAAAATAATACGACAGGTCAGTACATGTAGAAATTTAGACGACCTGTGTAGATTATGTCCGAATGATGAATTTGAAATCAAACTTTAAAGACCCCCAAAACCTATTACACTGTAGAAGTGAAATGGCTAACAACTGCCTGCACAAAATAACATTTTCTGTAGGTTAACAATACATAATAAATAAATAAACTAATAAATAAAAACACTAAACTAAACTAAAACCTAAAAACGTAAATACAAGCAAGCACGTGTAAAAATACAGGCACCCATTTTCTTGACACAACAAAGAAACAGGGATGTGTCCTCCTATAGAAAATAGAACAATAGAATAGGAAATAAGAAGAAAATCAACCGAATCTTTGTTTGCGAAGAGCCCTTCGATTGGCTAAAAGAACAACATGAAACAGTGATGAGTCATCCTATAAAGAACAGAACCATAGAATAGAAAATAGGAAGTAAAATCACTGAACCTTTGTTTGTGAGAAGCCCACCAATTTGCTAAAAGAACAATAAAGATTCTGATTGGTTAACTAGCTAGACGCGTATATAAAAACACCCGGCAACACTAACTCTATGAATTTTAGCCTGACGATTCCCTCAGGGGTTGAAATGCGGAAGCCTATGTATATTTAATTGCTATATATATTTTCATAACTTACTACATAGCTCTACTCACGTATCGAGCATTGTTGAGGTAAATACTGGAAATTGATACATAAAAAATATATCTCCTCATAACATTTTATGTGTATACATGAAATAATAATAACATATATATACATATATATATATATATATATATATATATATATATATATATATATAAGTTTGTTAGTAGTAAACGAACTGGAACTTTAAATATGAAAGTAATTCTTATTTTTTGTTTTGTTTTGGTTATCTAAACAAAACTACTATAATTGTTTGTGTTCGCTATTCGGCCGCTGTCGTAATTCATAACTTGGTATTACCGAACCACTATCGGCTCAGATAAAAACCAGTGTAAAACAATGGATGTGTGCTCTCTTTCTCTCTCTACTCTCTCCTTCTCTCTCTCCTTCTCTCTCCTTCTCTCTCCTTCTCTCTCTCCTTCTCTCTCCTTCTCTCTCTTCTTTCTCTCTCTCCTTTCCCTCTCTCCTTCTCTCTCTAGCTGCCCCCTCACCCTATTGTTCAAGACAATGTCACCGTAAACAATAAATGATAGCGTTAGTTTCAAACTGTTTTTACATTAAAAAAAATGGTAAGTTGTCTCTCTCATTTCCTTTCTCTTTCTCTCTCTTTATCTGTCTGTCTGTCTCTGTCTGTCTGTCTGTCTGTCTGTCTGTCTGTCTGTCTGTCTGTCTGTATGTCTGTCTGTCTGTCTCTCTCTCTCTCTCTCTCTGTCAGTGTTGATCCGCAGATGTGGCTTTTATCGTTCATCTTATGAAAATAAATTCGAAAAAGATTACATTTAACAACATTATCTTACGTTGTTAGTGGATGTATTAACGATAACGCACGCGTGTGTAATATGAAAGTTTGCCAAGCAAATTTCAAAGAGAAATGTAAAAAAAGAATCGATATGAAATGAAATATTCATGAATATTTCGTACTTTGGTAAAAATTAAACTGAAATAAATTATAATAAGAACAGCTGTCTTGAAATTCCTCGTTTTTACCTCTTTTTAAAGTGAAAATTAAAACGTTTGTTATCAGATCCTCGGTTTTCTGACTTCTTTTTACCTAAGTAAGTAAAAACAATGTTAAGAGATGAAAACATTATGATGATTATAAGTCAAACAACGTTTTAGTGACTTGATGCAAGTACAAATAAAGAGAAAATAAAAAAATCAGTGTTTTTATGATCACATAAGATCAGCGATTTTAAGGCACGTTAAAAACGGAGAGCCAATTAAAAAATAGGTTATCGATTCTGAATGACAAAAAGGATTTTAAACTTTAATCTAAACATTATTCATTTAACGCGAATGAAGAAATAACGGTGACCCCCCCCCCCCAAGGAAATCACAGCTTATATACGCGTTACTAATTCTAATTCTCAAGTTATTTTTTACGATAACAGTGAATATAAGGCGATACAATAGCTTACTGCTTTTGTATATTTGGATGATTTTCCCTTTTCTAATCTTAATTAATGTAAAAGTTAGGAATATTAAATATTCGTCGTTTGCTTCAAGTTAATAATTAGCCATGAACCCTTTTAAAACCATTTATACGTAATACGTGTTAATTTAGAAATGTGAGATATTTGCTGTAATGCGCAACCGTAGCATTTGCAACAGATGAAGCGAAAATTAGGGTTACTTACTAAATAATTTATACAGATGTAATGGGTGTCAGTGGTGGTACATGTTAATGAAAGAGTAAACACTCCGCCACTTTTCTTTTAATATATAAATAAGAATAAAATGTTCAGCCGAACTAAATAGTGAAAGCAATGAATGTGATTGAAAAACAGTATTAGGAATGTTAATGGATTTATAGTATTCTCCTCACGCTACGTGTGCAGTTTTAATGATATTTTAATGGATATCACTAAGTTAGGATGACAATTCTAGTATAGTAACATGAATAGAAAAGAAATGCCAACGAAAAATATATAGAGTGCCTGTAGTTTGTTGACTTGTCGTTTTTTAGGGTGTGGCGGCGGTAATCAACGTGTATTTGTGCGTGGCAATAATTTTATCTGAGGAATAGGTTTCATAAAACGAGGTTGAATAACAAAAATAATAATTATTATAAAATATTAAATTAAATAATATATTACTATTGCCACGGAATAACAAATGTATTTTAATATTATGATTTGAATGCAGAGTAAACGGTGCAGCGAGGAATTGTCTCTTACTAAGCATATGAACCATGGATATTGATGCAGGAATGGGTCTTGTGACTGAGATTATCTTATCTTTCCCGACTCTTTACATCACATTAGTAATCAAAACGAAAACTGCTGGTCTGATTAAATATAAAAAAGCAAACATCGATTGGAAATATTTTTTCTATTTTAGAATAATGAACCCAAACGAAAACCGAATTGCATACTATTTGCGGTCACCTATTTAGTACTGGCCAGACTCAACGTCGGTTAACTTCGGTGATCTAATGACAACCGATGTGTCAACTTGATTTTTAGAATACGAACCTCTGTTTGTTCTTGCTTATTGAATAAACATATTTGTATGTATCTTTTGGATATAAAGCTATTCAGGTAAACGGTAACGGGGAAAAGCTCATTCTACTTAGATATCTTTTCTTGTTTAACGAATAAACTTATTAGAAAAGTGTATATTAAAACTGTCTCACCTGCTTTTTTAATTTCTCTCCTGTATTAGTAAGTCAATTTAAAACACATTGATAACATTGCGTAATATAGTGGATGACGTCATGAACTCGGCTTCACGCAAACACCTTTATTAATCAGATGAAATGTCTTTCGTCATTGTTTTCGATAT
>OY744537.1:69916094-69938594 GCA_963556195.1 Sepiola atlantica | reverse complement strand
ATATATATATGTGTGTGTGTTTCGTCGTCTATATAACTCATCAGTGTGGCTAATCGTAACGAGATTCTAAACTTGGATAGTTGGCATTCAGTTTTCAATCGAGTAGGCTATCAGATCCGTCACTTATAGTGAGATAAATTATATCATATCTAAATGAAACTTCGTATTATTTAGAATATTCGGACTACTGTTCTCCCAACGTTTCGGCCGATGTTACCTCTGACCTTCTTCAGGTACGTCTTGTGGAACTCGAGCATACTCACGTATTTACAGTCTGGAATAGGTATTCTTAAATTATTTACACTACCAGGAAAATAAAAATTGCGCCTGGCTAATTTTGAATATATATATTGAAAAGAAGTTCAGTAAAATTGAGCTTGGCTAATTTTAACGATATATTTTGAAAAATACGTCAATAAAACTGAAATTTGCTAACATTGTAATATATATTTTGAACAGAAGGTCAATAAATCTGAGCTTTACTAATTTTGTAATATACATTTTGAAAAGATTGTTAATAAAACTGAACTTGGCTGATTTTGTAATATATATTTTGAAAAGATTGTTAATAAAACTGAACTTTGCTGATTTTGTAATATATATTTTGAAAAATTTGTTAATAAAACTGAACTTGGCTGATTTTGTTATATATATTTTGAAAAGATTGTTAATAAAACTGAACTTGGCTGATTGTGTAATATATATTTTGAAAAGATTGCTAATAAAACTGAACTTGGCTGATTTTGTAATATATATTTTGAAAAGATTGTTAATAAAACTGAACTTGGCTGATTTTGTAATATATATTTTGAAAAGATTGTTTATAAAACTGAACTTGGCTGATTGTGTAATATATATTTTGAAAAGATTGCTAATAAAACTGAACTTGGCTGATTTTGTAATATATATTTTGAAAAGATTGTTAATAAAACTAGGCTCGGCTAATTGTGTTATATATTGTTTTAAAAGAAGATAAATTAAACTGAGCTTGGCTTGTTTTAAAATATATATTGAAAAGAAGATAAATAAACTGAGCTTTGCTAATTTTGACGACATATATTTTGAAAAAGAAGATTAATAAAACTGAGCCTGTACTAATTTTGACGACATATATTTTGAAAAAGAAGATTAATAAAACTGAGCCTGTACTAATTTTGACGACATATATTTTGAAAAAGAAGGTCAATAAAACTGAGCTTGACTAATTTTAAAATATATGCTTTGAAAAGAAGGTCAATAAAATTGAGCTTGGCTAATTTGGACTACTTATTTTAAGTAAAGATTAGAAAAGACATTAGCAAATTGGCATTTAACTAATATCTGATAGCCTTTCACATTCGTTTAGGCATGTTGTCTGTCAGCTTATAACAGTGATATTTCCCAACCGTATTTAACTATCAATGCGACGTTTTGTTTGCAAATTTTCTACCAGCTAATTTGATTTCAATTGTCCTCTACAAGTTCTTGATCGGATTAAGATAAGATTTTGTACAGGCCAGCCATTATCGTAAAATAATTATCATTCAACCACTTTTTGGTTAATTTTGCAGCGTGAGCTGAGATACTATAGTATAGAAACAAGACATTTTCCCCAAACAACTCTTGAACTGTTGGGAGTAAGCTTCTTTTTTCTAAAATACAGATGTATTCTTTGATGCTGATGCTATTATTACACAGAATTAACTCTCTAATACGAAGTGATCAAAATGCACTCAAACAATAATTTCCCCATTTCCACGCTTAACTGTAGTTTGGAGACACTCTAGCCGTGATCTCTCATCTTATTTTCGAAGACACTTTTTGCGAGCATAATTCACCAGAGAAACCCCCGACTCATATAGCCAAATAACTTTCTGAAATCATTGCAAATGGAGGATGCCGTATCCAGTAAAAATACTCATCTGACCCATGATATTCTCTTGTGATAACAGGCTTTTTGCGAATCGGCTTGATATATCGTTTTCTTTTGATCTTCTGACTATTGTTCTTTGAGAAAGAGACTTACTCTATCCTGTTTTGCACTCTTTGGCTTAATTTGTAAAGGGGGACTGCCCTGTAATGAAAAGCTGTCATTTTTAGACTTGAATGATGTTTTTCTTGTTAATCGTTTCGGACGGCCTGAGCTTGTCTTTTTTTTCTCCAAATAACCAGGGGTGGTTTTTCATACTGTTTTTACTTTTTAGAATCTTTTCTTTTTTTGTCGTTAAATTTTAAATTCTAATCTAAATCTTTTCATTAATTAATTCAATATTATCTTTCGTCTAACGCTAAGACAATGAAAGGGAGGTAATTCAGTTCATTTGTTGTTTACGTCGCTTATAAATTAGTTACTTCTAATTGTTAGGCTAAAATATTGTTATAATGAATGTTTCATTCCTTTTTTTTCTCATTTTTTTCCCGTTCTTTTTTTAAAATTATTATTATTTATGTTATCTAGGGTGGTTCCGGTATTTCACCCATTATTATTATTATTATTGTTTTTGTTGTCGTTGTTGCTATTGTTATTATTGTTACTATTATTATATTATTATAGTTAATCTTTTTGTTCGTTTAAGTTATTACTATTATTAGTTTATAGACTTTAATATTTTTTTCAATTTATTATTTTTTTTTCCTATTTTTTCTATTAATTTTTTATTTATTTATTATTTATCTATTTATTTATTGTATTTAACCATTTATTTATCTTTCTTTTTTAAATTATTATTATTTATTTATTCATTTATCTTTATCTATTTTTTTTATTCATTTATTATTTGTTTATTTTATTTTTTCCCCAGTTTTTTTAATTTATTTATTTATTTATTATTATTATTTTTTTTGTTAAGTGAGTGTTTGCCATATGTTGTTATATTATTTGTTATTATTATAAGGTGATGTTTTTGTTAGATTATTAGTTTTTAGTATTCATTTAAGGGTTAAATTAAGATAAAATCAATACAACAAGAGTGAGATGTAAAACTATATCAGACTAGAAATGAAGATCCTAATTCGAGTCGGTGATTTATTTGCGGAGATAGTTTTGCTATTAGTATCGATTCTTTTATTCGAAGGTTGCCAACGTTTCTCTCAGTAGCAAGAATATCAATCTTGAATGATTTACTGGTGTTGCCACATGCGTGGATGTGCTTGCGGGAGGAAGAGGTGCGTGTTTGTAGGGTTTCTTTGACTCTAATATGTAGGGGACTCACCGTACTACCAATGTATATTTTATATTTTATACTAATAGCAAAACTATCTCCGCAAATAAATCACCGACTCGAATTAGGATCTTCATTTCTAGTCTGATATAGTTTTACATCTCACTCTTGTTGTATTGATTTTATCTTAATTTAGCCCTTAAATGAATGCTAAAAACTAATAATCTAACAAAAACATCACCTTATAATAATAACAAATAATATAACAACATATGGCAAACACTCACTTAACAAAAAAAATAATAATAATAAATAAATAAATAAATAAAAAAACTGGGGAAAAAATAAAATAAACAAATAATAAATGAATAAAAAAATAGATAAAGATAAATGAATAAATAAATAATAATAATTTAAAAAAGAAAGATAAATAAATGGTTAAATACAATAAATAAATAGATAAATAATAAATAAATAAATAAAAAATTAATAGAAAAAATAGGAAAAAAAAAAAATAAATTGAAAAAAATATTAAAGTCTATAAACTAATAATAGTAATAACTTAAACGAACAAAAAGATTAACTATAATAATATAATAATAGTAACAATAATAACAATAGCAACAACGACAACAACAACAATAATAATAATAATGGATGAAATACCGGAACCACCCCAGATAACATTAATAATAATAATTAAAAAAAAAAAAAGAAGGGGGAAAAAAAAGAAAAAAAGGAATGAAACATTCATTATAACAATATTTTAGCCTAATATTTAGAAGTAACTAATTTATAAGCGACGTAAACAACAAATGAACTGAATTACCTCCCTATCATTGTTGTCTTAGCGTTACACGAAAGATAATATTGAATTAATTAATGAAATATACATATTTAAAAATAGAATAAAATAAAAAAATAAACTAAATATTAATATACACAATAATTTAAAACGAACAGAGAATGCAATGTTTAATGACAGTATTTACCGACATATTAATTTAAACGAATAGACTTGGTTAAAAAAAAAGATTTAGATTAGAATTTAAAATTTAACGACAAAAAAGGAAAGATTCTAAAAAAGTAAAAACAAACAAACAAAAAAAGTTTAATAAAGTAAATAGATGAATAAATAAATTAGATAAAAAGTAGATAAATAAAATATTAATAAAAAAATAAAATAATAAAATAAATTAATAATAATTAAAAAAAAAGTTAATTTTATTTTTGAATCTGGTTTGGTATTTAAATTAAACCGGTATTTTCTGCGAGACTAAATCTTACGGCACCTTCATACGCTTGAACTTGAGTTGAACACGGTTCTGAAGAAGTGAAGAGTTCCCGAAAATTAAAAAAAAAAATTATATTATACGGAATTTCAACCAGACCATCTTGATACAGGTATTACATAACATTGTAACATTGTGTAGATAGACAGATATATATGTGTTTTGAAATGGAAAAAACAACAACAACAAAATAATAATAAATATATATATATATGTGTATGTACACATTGTATTAAGGTTGAAACTAATTCATTTGTTCCGCCATTATAGGTCTTATTTGCTTCAACTTGTGTCTATCCGTCACACCTCTGCATTGTATTGCCTTCTAAATATCAGATTTATATATACCAATAAACAATGCTTCAAGCAAACTACATAAACCTCTTATATATATATATATATATATATATATATATATATATATATATATATATATGTATGTATGTATATATATATATATATATATATTTATATATATATATATATATATATGTATGCTTGTATATGATTGTGTGTGGGTGGTGATGTGTGTATGTATGTAGATAGGATGTGTACGTATTTTTGTATGCCTATGTATGCGTGTGAGTGGGATTGTGTCAGAATTCACTTTAGGTTCCTTCCTTCCACTCACAATATACATTTATCGCTAATCAGTAGGTGTCATAAAACAATGATGAGGGATAATACTGTTGAATTTTGATACGACCCGATTCCTTTGAAAAACAGGACTCCTCCTTCCCCTTCGGTGTCTGTAGTAAATTATGTAATTCCCCCTCCCAAGTTAGACTTAAGGATTAGACATGCTTCAATGTCCCCCTCTCTCTGAATATGTATTGGATCGGTTGTTATCACCTCTCTCTCTAATTATATTTGAATTGTCGAGTGTGAATTTAATTCTTTTCTTTCAGTTTCAAAAATGTAATCGTTTGGATCGGATGCTTGAAAACACCACAAGGTTGAAATAAATTATTGCATCGATGATTATGTAATTTCGTGTTATTATACTTCATTATATATATATATATATATATATATATATATATATATATATATATATATATATATTGATTGATTTACATTTCATTAAAGTAACTTTGGGATGATGCCTATTTAGCCTTGTAAGGATACTGCTTATATTTGGTAATTTGACATAATTTATTTATTCTTCATCAAAATTTGTAAACATTTCATGGCCCCTTACGATGATGAAAATAAGGATATAATGACAGTAAACCTTATGTATTTCATTCTTTTTTTAAATATTTGATCAAAAATCTCAAATTCAACGATTAAGTTTAAAGGGTCGTAGAAAGAAATTGAAATTCAAAGAATATTACTTAATTGGTGTCTAATGATTATGGATCAGATTCAATGAAAATCTGATGTATTTGAATTTTCAAATAGGGGGTTGTTCCCATAATGCGCACCCCAAAATTTCACAAAAATTAGAGGTAGCTGAATTTTCACGAAAGAATTTAACCTGATGTACTCCACTTTGCATAAAACTAAATTAAACTAGATATGGTTAAAATTTACGCAGCCTGTATTGCAAAATATGTAATCATCGGTTAATTATTTCATGAGTGGATACTATGCATGTAGAAATAAACTTATTCCTACCTTCCTGCATATATATATATATATATATATATATATATATATATATATATATATATATATATATATATATATATATGAAAGACAGAGACAGAGAGTAAAAGGTATGGGAAAATGTAGGCAAAAATTAAAAGCATTCTCTCGGTGCTGGGTTTTATATATGTATAGTTTTAGTCGTGTAAAAAAACGACGGGACACATCATCACCAAATAAAGTCGATCGGTTCGTTTTCTTGCGCATGCGTTTTGACAGTGGTCCATATCAATAACTGCTGTGACAATGCCTACTACTCGTCTTTTACGGGGGCAGATGCACCGAATATATAACTGCGCACTCGAGCTATTTCTCTTTGCAGTGTCGCATTTATTACTCCGATATTGACATATATTTTTTATCACAGTTTACGTGATATATTATATATTGCGATTCAAACTACACCAGGCGTTAAAAACTTACAGATCGCATGTAACTTTCGTGTGCATTAAAAAATGAGGGAGACAGAGACAGAGATAGAAAGGCAGATGACGCTACAAAGAAAAAAATGTATATATGTAATGTATATATATATATATATATATATATATATATATATGTATATATATATTGATATATATATACATATATATTTATATATATACTTATATATATAGAGAGAGAAAGAGAGATGAAACACATATATAAAGAAGAAAAAGCATACTCCTAAGACAGAGTCTGTGTTAAATAATATATATATATATATATATATATTTATATATATATATATATACATACATATTTATATATATATATACATATTTATATATATATATAAACATTTATATATATATATATATACATACATATTTATATATATATATATATATATACATACATATTTATATATATATACATATACATATAGATATATATTCATATATATATATGCATAGTTATATATTTATATTTAATTATATATAAATATATTTATATATATATATATATATGTGTGATTTTTTGAAAGCTTACCAAAGCATTCCGTTCAGGAGCCCAATCAAACCACAAAATATTTTTTCATTCCAAAATTTATTTATTTAGCATTTTTCAAATTAAAGAGTGTTTTACCTACACGTGTTTCACTACCAAGCAGGTACTTGCTTGGCAGATCTTCAGGGAAAATTAAGTACCTTGAATAAGAATTACAACAACCGGCAATGCACTATATGGTGTTGCTTTTCTAAAGGTCACTAAAGCAAGGAAGAAAAAAATAAAATAAAATAGAAAGTAAAAAATAAAAGTAAAAAATTAAAAATAAAAGGTAAACAGGAAAAAATGGAGAATGTCTTAGAAGAATATCTCGCACGATTTTCATAACATTGTTGCTACTAGGCGAAACAGCAAAAAATTAGTCCCAAAACAGCAAAAACAGCAAGAAAATTTAGTTCCAAATGTACTCCAATGAAACAGTGATAATGAGCGAGAATACACCCTCTTGACGGGCGGCACAACTATGAAAAGTATCCCCCCCCGAAATAAAAACCAAACAGTCAAAACTCCGTTCCCAATTTACCATTCCAAGCCACTTATATTATTGGCATTCCAGATGTATTCCTTCCAAAGGAAAGGCAACACATATGTCTGTTTGTAATGCATGCGGTCGTGCTGGCCTTATTTCCAGGGCTAATTCGCTCCTTTTCCAGATGGACACATTACCAGGCAAATTAATAACGATCCCACAGAGATTCCCCCTTTAAGAAAAAGCTCCCAAAATAGTAGAAATTGAATATTTATCCATAATGCATTTTCTAAAAATCTAGTTTCTATTTTTAAAATTATTCTCTATAAAAACTAATTATCCAACGTCTTTTCTCATTCCGGGAAAATACCCTTTTTTCAATTTACTGCCGAGCGCTACCTTGTTGTTATTTATTGAAGAGGACAATCTTAATCCCGCAGTAATCATTTTGAAAAAATCATTCATATACTATAAATAAGATATTACTACAAAATGTTTCTTATTTTTTTTAATATAATCTAATTTAATTTAATTTAACCTAATTTAATTAATTGATGATGGCTTCTATGTTGTTATTTCTTATTTTTTTTATTTATTCCTAAAGTTGATCTTTTCCTGTCCGCAGTACCCATATGAATTGGCGAGTGATCCCGTTTTCGCAGAAAACACTTTGAAGGATCTTATATATCCCTTAAATAAAATATATTAATGCCGCATATTGTTTCCAAATTCCATTGCCATTTCAAAAATACCCTCCAATTTATGGGATTGATCTTAACATAAACAAAATATTGACGGATGTAGCGATTATAGACACCATTTTTAGTTTCCATTTTTTTAGAAACGCTTCGTTTTAATTGAATAATAATATCTGTTGATTATCTATTGACAGTAAACGGTTAATATCGCTTAGTGCATGCTACTGTATACCCCGTGGCATCGATGAAATTGATTGGAATTTCTTGTTTATTTCTATAGACAAAAACTGAGAATTTACGTAAACACTGAGAGAGATAAAGAGATAGAGAGGGGAGGGGGGATAATAATACTGGAAGAGTGTAATTGAAAAGTCGATCAATATATAAATATAAAATAGTTAGATATATTGAATGTATGAAATCGGTAAATAGATACATATATTAAAAAGGGTGGGATCGATAAACAGATAGATCAATAAAAAGATGGTGAGATAGATACGAAATGTGGAAATAATAATCTAAAAAATATACATAAATAGATTGACAGATTGATATGCACAATATCAATAAAGGTCATTGACCGAAAAATGTTCATGTCAAGTCTAATATCATGGACATATAAAAGTCAACCGGTTTGTTTAGCACCCTTTTTTCATAGTTACCCTCACGCTTCAATAATACAACAATGACAACATATGACTCCGTTGATGTTACAGTGGTTCTGGGTCGCAGGTGAATCAAAAAAGATATGACAATAGAAAAAAACACAAATGGACACGTGACATTACAAGTCATCAGTTTAGTGATCAATACTATAATCGATAGGTTCGTTTAAATAATCGTTAATTGTATGTAGTGTAGAAACATGAGTATTCATCTATAGATATTTTTATCTATTATGTTATTCCGATCAATCTATGTATTTATCTTTCCTTCTATCTATTTCTGTTATCTCTCTCTCTTTTATTTATATATATATATATATATATATATATATATATATATATATATATATATATATATATATATATATAGCCATCCCAATACAGACTGTTTCGCTGTATTACAGCCCTTCAGTTCGTCTAGACAAGCAACTGCTTTAAGCCAGGATCTAATATATATATATATATCTCCAGGTACATTTGAATCATGTTTATGGCTACTTGATTCTTGCTTCTAAGCTATTAAGGACAACTCCTGTTTTATTTTCACCATTTCACTGTCTTTCCCCAAGCAAAACAAACTTATTGGACTCAGAATAATATACCGAAATAATATATCAGAATAGAAAGTTGAACAATTAAAATATTATACCGAATATGCCGATATATTATACCATAATTGAAAGTTAAACAATTAAAATATTTTATCGAATATACCGAAATATTATACCAGAATTAAAAGTTAAACAATTAAAATATTGTACCGAATATACCGAAATATTATACCAGTAGTTAAAATTAAACAATTAACATTTTAAACAAGTTTAAAAATATTATTTTCCCCCCAAAGTGTAATAATTAAAATTAAAGTTTAAAATAATAAAAGGCTATTGACGTATAGGTAAGCCCTAAAAAACAAATGGTACAAAATTTATCTTTGATGCCAACAGACGGTGGGATACATTGTAGACCCCATTATTACGTTTGGACCATTAAAGATTCACATATATATATATATTGTTTGATATCAATTAACACACTCGATAACAATCACATATGAGTAGGCATATGTTCATATATAATTCGTATATATACGCACAGGGCCCATATATATAGAGAGATACACATACATATAAAATTATAAAGAAAATTACATATGCATATGGACATATATGCACATATACACACATAAATAAATATATATATATATATATTTCAGATATATATATATATATATATATATATATATATATATATATATATATATACAACATTTGTACCTATCTATATTGCTTTGTCATACAGGTATTTTCCCTCGTTTTTCTCGTTTTTCTGTATAAATGCCCCTCTATCTATCTATCTCATATATATATATATATATATATATATATATATATATATATATATATATATATATATATATATATATATAGAACGTTATGAGAATATATTTATGGCAATTAAAGTACATAGAGGCTCCCGCCTTTCATCCCCGGGGGAATCGTAACGCTAAAATGCATGGAGTTAGTTTTGCCGGGTGTTTTTATATACACGGCTAGCTAGTTAACCAATCATATTCTTTGTTATTCCGTTAGCCAATCGTTGGGCTTCTCACAAACAAAGGTCTGGTTACTTTTACTTCCTATTTCCTGTTCTATTGTTCTGTTCTCTATAGAGTGACTTATATCCTGTGTTTTTGTTGTGTTAAAATCAAATGTGAACTTATTTTAACACGTGGTTCCTTGTATTTTTATTTTAGGTTTTAGTTTTTAGGTTGTTACGTTTTAGTTGATTTATTTATTTATTTTACTTATTTGTGAGCCTAAGATAAATTTAATTCTGTCGAGGCAGCAGTTTTCGATCTCACTCCTACAGTTTAAAATATTTTAAGGGTCTTTAAAGTTTAGGATTTCAAATTTCTCATTCAGACATGATCTACACGGATCGTCTAAATTTCTACATGTACTGGCCTGTCGTATTATTTTCCATTCCATAATTGGTGAGAGTCAATTTTCTTTGAGCTCCCAATAGTGGTTTGCTAGTGCTTTTGTAATTCGACGTTTTCCAGATATTATGACCACAAAAGCACATTTAAAAATGTGCTTTTGTGGTCATAATATCTGGTTTTAAAGTCTAGGAAGGTAATACCCACGTACTACTTATTGTTATTCGGTCTTTCCTTGGCAAATATTGTGGTTTGGTAAACAATACTTTTGGTTAGGTATTTATTTTGTAGTGGACAAAGTGTACGATTTATGCAGTTGCATCTTTTCTCTTCATTGCTAACTATTTTAATTTCTATTCTAATGATTACTATTAGGGTTTGTTTATTTCTATTTGTAGTGTTTATATTTTTGTTCTTCTTAGTGTTATTTTTACTATATGTGTTACTTTTTTATGTAATTTGTTATTTTTTCTTCCTCTATGCTGTTCTCTTTTAGTATTGTGTTATTATTTACCTCAATTATAATTTCTAGGTTTTCGCAGCAGCTGTAAGGCAGTTTTAATTTTTTATTGAATATTTGATGCAGAGATTGGTTACGGAGAAGTGTTTTTCAATCAGATTTAGGAATTTTTTTGTCCAGTTTAGTTGTTAGCATCTGGTTATAGATAATATTACTTTTTCTTTCATTTTTAATGTTATTATAATTATTTGTGTCCTGCTTCTTATATTTACTTTCGGTAGATAGTAACCACTATTTTTTACAGCTATATTGTAAATGTTGCTTGATTTTTAAAAAAATTAAATAAATGAATAAATAAACAAATAAGTAAAAGAAAAACTAAACTAAAACCTTACAACTTAAAAAGTAAAATCTAAAATAGAAATACAAGGAATCACGTGTTAAAATAAGTTCACCCTTCCTTCATTTATTCTTATAATTGCTGTATCTCGTATATTGAGCTTAAACCATTTCACTATAGGTTCAATTCTCTAAAAGTATACTTTTAGTCTAATATTTTATAATAAAATGAAAAAGGAACAGTTAAAATGATTTTCCATTTTCGTTTTCCATCACATAACTGTATATATTTATACAGATTTGTTAAAAATGTGTAATACGCAAAGTGCGAACGTTTTCATGTATAATGATATATACATATATTTAATTGTATTATTTTTTATAGTATGTGTTTCATATTGTAATTGATATTATTAGGTTGATCTAGTTGTTAAATATTGGTTATTTTGGTTCTAAGATCTAATACATTAATGCGAGTAATGTTGGGACTGAAGGATTGGTTATCAACAATAATAATCTATATATACAATTCAATATTTGTGTATATGTGAGTGATGTTTGTGTGTTCTTTATAGAAAAAAGGTTAGATAATTTACGTAAAATCTAAAGTGTATACTTATATAAATTGTACCAGTAAAACAATGGAATTGTTCTCGAATCTGTAAGTTAATTCATAAGGAGATATGAAGGCATGGTCCCTTAAAACATCAAATATTTATTATAAATATTTGATGTTTAAGGGATCATGCCTTCATATCTCCTTATGAATTAACTTACAGATTCGAGAACAATTCCATTGTTTTTGATGAAATTTGAATCATATGTATAAAATTATCTGTAGAAGACAATGGAAGTGGTCCCTAACTACTAAATAATACTATATCTGCCAAATATCTACGTGTCCCCATGAAGACAGAATCTCATTAAAATTTTAAATACGTATATCTGATTTTAGTGAAATATAAACCATGTGTATAAGACATTTCGACATGTGTATAAGACATTCAGAGAGTTTGCCAAAATTTTAACTTCTTCCGAAGATAACGAAATGGGGGCAGTAAAACAAAGAAAGTAATATGGTGTGATGAGCATAGTGAAAAGGTTAACAGTAGTTACCCGTATTTAATCCCAAGCAACGCCCAGTCTTCCTGCTATTAATCTATATAATAATACACTAAGGCATTTCGTGTTTGTATGTATGTTATCACCTTTGACAAACATTAAACACATGAGATCGTTCGACCATTAAACATGGTTATTGGCGATTAATGATCTGACGTAGCTAAAGTAAAAAAAGTACGACTTTACACATTTAAAAAATATTTTTTCCAAAATCGAACTGTATCGTTCGTCGACTACAACAGCATTATTTTGAATAAATAGTTAAAACAAATTATTTTTAAGGTAACAAAAAAGATAATAAAATTGCTACAATTTAAATAATTAAAAAAGAAACATGTTAATTTTACTTATTAAAGTACATTTAGCTGTCAATGACAATTATTTTCATGGAAGAATAAATCCATATTTTTTTTATTAATATTGACAGTGACAGAATTCATCATTCCAAATAATATTCAATATCATTATTAAAGGTAAATTACCAAGATTGATGTAAAAAATTACCGTGTAATTTCTACGAGGCCCCGCAAAGCCATAAATAATGATGTAGTACAAACATTTATTCATTCTGTTAAAGTCTAATCCATGCTGATCTTTATTTAAATTTACACCTAGTTCAATAATTTTATTTGCGTATTTATCTAAATGTTACGCATATCTAAATTGTATATATATATATATATATATATATATATATATATGGTGTGGTGGAGTTATCCACAGGTCTGCGTGATGCGTCTAGTGCTACAGTGGAGCGTACTTGTAGTTGCATGTGCTTCCTACTCTTACTCTTTGCTTAGCCTCCAGATAGTCCACTAGCTGAGCGAAAAGGGAGCCGAGTGAGTAAGTCTCCCCTGCTGATATATAGCCTATCCCCAGACAAGACTCTAGTCTGACCTCCCCGTGGTACACTATTGTAACTGGGCGCCTTGCGGCCCCATGCTAATAGACTGGAGATCTCGGAGTAGGTTAGAACCCCAGAGGTGCAGTGTGCAGGGCCTGCTGGCATGCAGATATGTCCCGGCGCTCACCAATCTAACCCCCTGCCACTGGGTAGTTGTCTGTATCTATATATGTATAGACATATATATATGGTACCGAGTTATGAAAATTCCCAGGATAGTGTCTGGGGGCGCGTTAATACCACTGGGCAAGATACCTCCATTAGTCTTTGTTAAGACAGGTATCTAGGAGATGGAAAACTCTGATGTTAAACCTGAGGTCTTTTCTTGCTTAATCTGTGGCGATTTTTCTGCACCGACTTGGGTTTATGAAAAGGTCCAAAAAGTGTGGATAGTATTTACACAGGCTTTCACCCCTATAAACAAATCTTT
Source organism: Sepiola atlantica (assembly GCA_963556195.1). Classification (NCBI taxonomy): domain Eukaryota; kingdom Metazoa; phylum Mollusca; class Cephalopoda; order Sepiida; family Sepiolidae; genus Sepiola; species Sepiola atlantica. Next base: position 69,924,493 of record OY744537.1, on the reverse strand, counting down.
TGTGTGGGTTTCTTGACAACTGAAGTTTATACCAAAGTCCTGCACACAAAAAAGTCCACAGGCGATAGGGTAAGGCGACGGGAACAGGTAAAGGATATTACTGGAAGTTCTTAGCTCGATCTCTACACTTTGGCGATCGGTGGGTGATGGCCATTCTGCCCAAACATTTGAGCAATTGTGCAGTCCGTGTCCTCTATCGGTGACAAAGCAGCCCTGTTTAGGGATAGCACTGCTTTCTCCATGCTGGGGGAGGGGGCAATAAAAGAAGCCCTAAATATATGCTTGCTCATCATTACCCTTGGCAGCCAAATGAAGCTGTCTGGGTATCCAACATGCAGTTCCAATAACAGAAGAATTAAAAACTTTCATTTTGGATCTTGGAATGTCCGTACTCTACTTGACAATAATACTCAGCCAGAACGTAGGACGGCTCTTGTCGCACTTGAGCTTAAAAGGTTTGACATCGATATTGCCGCTCTTAGTGAAACTCGCCTGGCTGGAAATTCACAACTGACAGAAGAAAAGGGTGGTTATACCATTTTCTGGAGTGGCAAAGGCCCAGTGGAGCCTCGACATTCTGGAGTAGGATTTGCTATTAAGTCCAAATCTTGCAAAGTCATTGCCGACCCTTCTAAAGGGGTTTTCGGATCGCTTAATGGCATTAACCCTTAATCTTGAATGTGATACTCATGCTATTTTAATTAGTTGTTATGCTCCCACGTTGAACAGACCAGAGCAGGAGAAAAATGATTTTTACCAGCAACTAAGAGAAATTATCACTAATGTTCGACACAAGGATAAACTCGTTCTTTTGGGTAATTTTAATGCATGTGTGGGTGTGCATAGTACATCATGGCGTGGTGTTCTGGGTCATCATGGCGTTGGTCGTATGAATGAGAATGGTCTTCGTTTGTTGTCTCTTTGTGGAGAGCTTAATCTGTGCATTAACAACACTCTATCCCAACAGAAAACTCCCACAAGACTACATGGATGCACCCTCGTTCTAGGGATTGGCACTTGATTGACTACATCATCACCAAGAGACGTGACCTTGGGGACTTTAGTATCACTCGTTCGTTCCATACAAGTTGCTATCTTTCAGATCATGCCTTGCTTCGAAGTAAAACGTCTTTTCGTTTACAGCACGGACGAGTGAAACGCTCCTCTGTCCCTAAACAGATAAACATTCTACCATTAAATAATACCGTTCAGCGGGAGGCACTGTCGGCCCGTTTTGATCGCTCATTGGTTTCTGTTGACGTTACCGATGATATCGAATCTTCCTGGAAATCCTTGCGGGACGTAATTCACACATCTGCATTGAAAGTTTTGAGTTTACCTGTCCGTAGGCATCAGTACTGGTTCGATGACCAGAATGTTGAGGCCAAGGAGTTGATCAATGAAATGCATAAGGTTCATAAAACCTGGATTGATGATAAGAACTCAACACTAAAGAGGAAATTGTACAAGGTATCCAAAAGTAAAGTCCAGAAAGCATTACGGCAGATGAAAGAGGCATGGTGGTCCTCACATGCCAAATTAATGCAAGTAGCATTTGACAGAAAAGACTTGAAAGTCTTTTATGTAGGTATTAAGAAAGTTTTTGGACCGCACGAATCTGGCGTTTCTCCCGTATCTGCAAATGATGGCACACTGAGAAATGATAGAGCGTATATATTGAATCGCTGGAACAATACTTCCACAACTGATGAAGAAATACTTTCATCTATCACTGAACGACCTGAGATTCCTGAACTCTCCTTCCTTCCAGCAATACATGAAGTTTTCGTTGCTATTAGGCAAATGTCGTCAGGCAAAAGGTCAGGGAAAGACACCTTACCTCCTGAGGTGTTTAAGTACGGTGGCCAGAAAATAGTGAAGAAGCTGCACAGTCTCTTTGGAAAAATCTGGCAAGGTGGAAATGTCCCTCAGGATTTCAAAGATGCATTAATTCAACACTTGTATAAGAATAAAGGCAATAGAAACATCTGTGACAACCATCGAGGCATCTCACTTTTTTCAATTGCAGGGAAGGTCTTGGCAAGGCTTATTCTCAACAGAATAATTAAACCCCTTGTTGATGATCTCTATCCCGAATCTCAGTGCGGTTTCCGTGCTGGTCGGGGTACTGTCGATATGATCTTTTCCCTCCGCCAGGTTGCTGAGAAAGTTCGGGAAAAGAACGAGGAGTTGTATATGGTTTTCATTGACCTTACAAAGGCCTTTGACACAGTAAACCGTTAAGCCCTCTGGAAAGTGTTGGACAAGCTGGGAATACCTGACAACATGCTGAATGTAATTATTTCTTTCCATGATGGAATGAAGGCATCGGTTGTTTGAAATGGAGAGTCTTCAGAACCTTTCAATGTGACAAATGGTACCAAACAGGGTTGCGTAATGGCACCTGTGCTATTTTCCTTGTTCTTTTCAGTTATGCTGAAATATGCTTTCGCTGATATAGATACTGGGGTGGAGTTTAAATTTAGAACAAGTGGTGGTCTCTTCAACCAGCAACGTTTCAAAGCTAAGACCCTTCTTCGACAAACTGTCATCAGGGATCTTTTGTTTGCAGATGACGCTGCACTTTGTGCAACATATCGGGAGGAAGCGCAACTGCTTGTTGACAGGTTTTCGGCTGCTTGCAAGGCTTTTGGTCTGACAATCACCAGTACACAGTTTTCCAGATATTTCAATCCAGGTGGACGGGAAAGATCTGAAATATGTGAAAAACTTCACTTATCTTGGGAGTAAGATAAATTGGAATGCCTCTCTTGATGACGAAATCTTTAACCGAATTGCGAAAGCAACCACTGTCTTTGGAAAACTGCGTCATCGGTTATGGAAGGACAGGGGGGATATGTTTGAGAACAAAAGTACTTGTGTATAGAGCAGTTGTGCTAACATCTCTGCTTTATGGATCGGAATCATGGACAGTCTATCGCAGCCAAATTCAGAAGCTTGATGTCTTTCACAAAAATTGCCTTAGAACGATTCGTGGTGTCACCCTAAGAACTCGGATGTTTAATGCGGACCTATTTACATGCTGCGGTATTGGCGAAATTGAAAGCTTTTTGATGCAATCACAACTGCGTTGGGCGGGACATGTCTTACGTATGGAAGATGATAGAGTACCAAAGCAACTGATGTACGGCGAGCTCAACAGTGGAAGGCGAAATGTGGGTCGACCGCTGCTTCGCTTTAAGGACAAGTTGAAGATGAATTTGACGTCTATCAATATTGCTTATCGTGATTTTGAACAGCTTGCTTCTCGACGGAAGGAATGGCGATCTGACTGCCAGAGGGGCTTCAGGCGGTTCTCTGTAACTGCCATTGATCAACAGCGCGAAAGACGCGATAGAACAAAAACATCTACAAGTATCCCAGCCGATTTTTCTCAAGATCTTCTTTCTTGCATCCATTGTTGGCTGGTTTGCAAATCTCTCGCAGGACTCAAATGCCATTTACGATTGAGTAAATGTAAGCATGCTACATCCATCGAAGACTAAACAAATTTTAATATATATATATGTGTGTGTAAAAGGCAGTGTTTATACAATTAAATGTTTTTCTATATGGGCTTGGATTTGGATTTTAAAACATTCTTACCTACACTCTCATGTTAATCTGTTATTTCTACAATTCGTTATAATTTCAGATCTCTGATTTAATAATTTTCTTCTCCTGCTAACTCTTATTCTTCTCGTTTATCGTTTAGACATAAAAAACAGATTTATTTTAAATATTTACACCGCGTAACCTGTTTTAAGATTTCCCATTCTATCATAAGTGTTTCTTTACTTTTTATGTAAGCCTCAGTATATTTGGACAGTTACATGTTATTTCGCTATATATCATTGTAAAAGAAAGATGTGATAATATAACGTGCTTTAAAACTATGTTTGTACTTCTTATATTAAATTTAATCACCGCAGAGTTTGCTTTCTTTGGCATTGTTCTTGGGTATAGTATAGTATTTTATTCTACGGTTGTTATGATTTATCTTATTTTTACATTTCTATGTATCTTATAGTTTACATGGTTATATTTTTTCGTTATTTTTAATTATCTTAGTATATATATTTATAATACTTTTTTCTATATTATTGACACCACTATGACTTAACTTTAATGCTGCTGTGGTAGGTGTGAGTTAACCAGGGTTAGTTTTGAAAAAGTCCTAATTAAGTTTTTATATTTAATTAAACACGGGTGTAAACCATATTGTCTTTCGACCGTTTGTTCTTTGTATATTTATTACTGGTTCCTTAAAACGAATTGTTGTATCTTTATATTTACTGTTCTTTAGGGTATTGTTTGATCTATTTTCGACGGAACGAATATACACTAGGCAAGTTTTTACTTATTCTATTTTCGACTAACTTAGATATGTGTTTTTATTCGTTGTGAATAATTAAAAAGACCGGTGTGTATATATTGGATTGGCATTCTTCTCCATGCATGGTTGATAAATTCCTTTCTCAAAATTTAATAACATCTAGAAAATTGAATTGCTTAGTATTGAAGGTTTCCTCAACTTTTCGTCCCATAGTTTTCATCTCTCTATGTATTATTTTACTTATGCTTACTTTTATTATACTTAATTTTACTTATTTACATTTTGATTCCGTAGTATTTTTTAACTATTATAAGGTCGTCATTTCTTTTATGGTCTAATATCGATAATGACAATATGTGTTGTTAAGTTATATAGTATAAACACACCCAATAAGTCGGAGTCCACAGCGCAATCTAATTACCCCTGTCGGATATATAAAGAGTCTTTCTTATTATTTTTGTTCAATTGTTAATTTCATTATGTTAGTAACCCTGCAAACTCCATGGTATATTAAAACAATTTTCTAAAAATCAATCGATAATTATCCACAATATGTGGAATTGTATGAATGTGCACCTATCTGTTTTGGTAATACATGTGAATTACTTTATGGTATCCATGATAATAATAATAATGATAGTATAAGACCATGTAAAGAGTACTGTTACCATATAATGGCTCTGAATACGTGATGTTGCATGTCTCAGTTTTTTATATAAATACAATAATGGCTTGTTTTCTTCAGGATTGTGTTATATATTCCATTACTTATTTGTTCCAGCTCGTTTGCCTATTTGGTATAGTGGCGTCCACACATTCCATACATTTGCTGTTTTGATACCTCATTGTAATACCGCTTCCTATTCCAGTAGCTTGTTTCCAATCACTGGATACTTGTGGAACTCTCTTGCAGCTGATTGTTTTCCTCCTTCCTATAGCCTCGGTCTTTTCAAGACTAAGGCCAATATGCATTTCCTGTTTTTGTGATAATCAGCCTTCGTTCTTGTAAGCTCCTTACATCAAGTGCCTTCATGCATTGTCTAAAACGATTTCTATAAAAAATATGTTGGTTTAGACGGTAAGTACTCTTAATCTGCTGCTAAGTTATTCTCTCCAATGTATTTTTACTGATTTTCCAGTTTCCAGTCTGATTATATTTATCAATCTAGTCAAACTGTATTAAAATCCTGTGTATGATACTTAAGGTGTATGTAGAAGGATGTCCGGCTTAAGTTTTATATATATATATATATATATATTATATATTATATATATATATATATATATATATATATGATGCACTCTCCCGTCAGTTTCGACGTATGAGGTTCCGTCAAACCTGTTTATTGAACCATGTGTAGTATATATATATATATATATATATATATATATATATATATATATATATATATATATATATATATATATGGGGGTGCTTGGATATATTACAAATGTTGTGTGCATTAATTTATGTCCTTTACTCAATAATAAAGACCAAATATGCATTTATTTTTTATATGAATTAGTATCTCTATTTCGATACCTCACGCAAATTTTAGCGAGTACAACACATGCTATTTTTAGCCTATGCACGAAACTATTTCAAGTTATGGTTGAGGCTACAGGACATGAAATAGCAAGTCAGAACGCAACTTCAGATATACTTGCTGTCCGTATTTAATTCGGACAGAAATCTTCCACTCTATAATAAAAAGTCAACGATGAGTGATTCTTTTCGCTAAGTCATCAGAGATGATTATTATTATTTCAATGGAAAAATAACTTACTGAAATAATTATATGATTGTATATGAATATTTAGTAAAATATATATATATATATATATAAATCTCTCTATCTCCTTTACTCTCTCTCCCTCTCTCTCTCTCTCTCTCTCTCTCTATATATATATATATATATATATATATATATATATAGCGAGTGCGAGTGTGAAGACTTGCAGAGATACTTTAACTTTATTTCTGTTATTTTTAGTTCCGTCAAAAGTTATGCTTCGCCAGTGTTCGCACATATATTTATATTCATATTCATATAAGATAACGTCCGAATCGGTCAATTCATATATAAGAAATAAGAAAATTAATATAAAACGTCTCTAAAGCATTAAAGTTGAAAGAATGACAAAAGAGAAAGCAAAACGCATGGAACGGTATAGAAAGCAAAACAAAAAAAAACATGTCTCATTATGGAAATATATTGAAAGCGGATGTTGTCTGACTTGCTATTTGCTTTCGGAATTTCCATAAATACATGCATTGATTTCATCTAGCTGTTTTTTTACTCGTTATTCTTAGTGGAACGGGGCGGATCTCTCTCTTCGTAAGATCAGGTATGAAGATTCTAGAATATGGTGGCATCCAGGTCCTGTGTAAGGAATGAATTTAGACAGTCAGAATTGTAGAGAACCCCGGTTCTTGGTGATAAGAGTAACACAGATCGTATAAGGAAAAGAATTCCGTTTGAAGTAGCAGAGAGAAGACTCCAGAACAATGGTACGAACTCTTCATACATCTTCAATGGTAGATGTTTGACTACTTCCTCTACACTCTCATACATTCTTTTATATATTTTACCTTTTTAAATGTTGACATTATGGTAAATTTTATTTTACTAACTTATCTGTTGAACTTTCACTGACGATAACATTACATATTTGAAAAGCCATGGTTTAAGGGATGAATGATAAAATACTTTTTCTATATAAACCCCTTGTTTTGAACAATTGGTGGTTTAATAGATATTGTATTCTACACAATTCTTATTCTCATCACTTGGGCACGTATACTTTAAAAATCGAGAGTGGAAATAGAAAAAAAGCAAATAACAAAAGAAAGATAAAACGATTTTTATAATATATTAAACAAATCTAGTAATTAGATATTAGCTAGATTTATTAAAATAAATGCAACACTCTAAACAAGTCACTAAAGTTTGTTTGCTGGTTTCATCTATACATTTGTTTTCCGTTTGTGTCGTTGCTTTTCTGCTGTCGTTGTAACTCGTTCTAAGATTTCACCGAGCGAATATTGCCAGCCATGGGTTCCGATCTGTACAAGCACTTTTTTGTGTGAGGTTCAATTGATACTATTTTATGATATCGATTGCATATTTTTTGTTTAGAGTTATCAAGTTTTTCAGCTCCGATGTCAGTAATCATGAGAAAGACTGAAAAAAGACGCAATATTGTTAAGATACAATCTATAAAACGGAGAGAGATATTAAACGAAAGCGTGACTAAACAATATATATGGTAAGCATTTATATTACGTTTTATTATCCAAAGACGCCATCAGAAATCTATATATCTAGAACAGTCTACGTCTATCACTTTCTCTTTCTCTCTCTCTAGTGATAGGCGTAGAATGTTCTAGATATATAGAGTTCTGATGAAGTCTTTTGATAATGAAACGGAATATAAATGTTATATATGAGACAGAAAGAGATGAATAAATGGGAAGTTTGTTTCGTTTATCACTCCTATCTAATAATCAAAACAGATAACTGCTATTTTAATCAATAATACAACATAAAAGCCTTATATAGTGCAGATAAATAATTAAGAGAGACCCTTTCGACTGCCTAATTATCATAACTATTTTTTTAAACCGTTCATAATTAATTAACATTTGGTATTATTAATTTGGAATTGCATTTGCTTATGTTTGTTATCTATATACAATAGTTTCGTCCATATTAACAGTAATTACTTAAAGTTATTTACCTGGGCAGCCCCGTCAGCATTCCCTGGTAGGGGCGCCTCAGACCACACTTCACCGACCCGACCTTGGGTCACATCTTACTTGTGGGAGTAAGATAAAAACTGGCCTTGTGCCTAACTCCTGGAGAGGAGTAAATCAATACTTAAAGTTATTTAATAAACAAATCGGAAAAATAACTAAAACACCTTAAGTTAACCACCGCTCGCACACGACCTTACCGAAAATCGAGCTAGGCATGCGCGAGAATAGAAAGGGAGAGGAGAGAGTGTGGCTGACTCGCTCGCTTTCTCGCTGCTCCCTTTCTATCGCCCTCTTTTTTCAGTT
>OY744537.1:69898594-69911094 GCA_963556195.1 Sepiola atlantica | reverse complement strand
GCCATGGGTCAAATGGCCTCACTGCCTTGTGAGAGCTATTGGAAATGGATAAGGCTAGGGGAGCAACCCCGAGAGAAATGACGGAGTGGAGCCCCGTAGGCGGTTGGACGGCATATTTGCCTCCCTCCGGCAGCTCCTGCACCCTTGCTCGTCCCCCAGCCGTCTCGACTATGTCTCGCCGTTGGAATCGGGCGGGCCAGGACGAGAGAGTGAGGCCGATGCAGCGCAAGTCCCCCTCACTATAATCCAAATCCAGCGCAAGTCAGGGTGTCAAACATTGCGTCAACACCAAGCCCTGTGGCGATGGGCAAGCGGCAAAGCAGCAGGTGTGGAAATCACTGGGAGCTGTAGCTGCAAACCTGCACACAGGCGGTCCAGAAACTGGTCGTACTCCACTCGACCGAAGCAGCGAGGAGGTGCAGGCAACTGGCTGGTCGACCGAGCAGTCCTTTTCAGGATCACTCTGCTCGCCTCCATGGCATGAGGACGGGGCGATAAAAGGAGCCCTAAACATAGCTGCTTCACCATTACCTCTGGCCAGCATACCGCGGCTGGCGGGGTTTCCCTCACAGCGGTCGAGACATGAGAAAGAAAGGGTTGGTGCTTACCTTAGCATCATGGAACGTTCGTACTTTGCTCGACAACAACAGAGCTGACCGACCCGAGAGAAGAACTGCGCTTGTGGCAAAGGAGCTTGCCCGTTATAAGGTAGACATCGCAGCCCTCAGCAAGACTCGCCTCCCTGACAAGGGCCAACTAACAGAGTCAGGCGGCGGCTACACCTTTTTCTGGAGTGGACGCAGTAGCGAGGAGCGCAGAGAGGCCGGCGTGGGCTTCGCCATCAAGACTGAACACGTGAAGAAGCTGGTCAGCATCCCGGACGGCATTAATGACCGGCTGATGAAGATGCAACTCCCGCTTAGCAAGGGAAGAACCGCCACATTGATCAGCGCCTACGCACCAACTATGACCAACCTCAAAGATACCAAGGACCAGTTCTATGAAGATCTGGAAAGCCTCATCTCCACTGCTCCGCAGAGAGAGAAGCTCATCGTCCTCGGCGATTTCAATGCCCGCGTTGGCACTGACCATTCCACTTGGGACCGGGTCCTTGGCCACCATGGAGTGGGCAAGTGCAATAGCAACGGCCTGCGGCTGCTCAGCCTCTGTGCTGCACACGACCTTTCCATCACCAAAATGTGCCTCTACATCCAACCTAAGAGGCGGCCTCAGGACCAGAAAGTCACAAAGCGCCTCGACGTGGAGAAACTGAAAAGTCCAGATGTCATCCATGAGCTACAGGAAACAATCAACGACAAGCTATCTGTCCCCCTTACCATCTCGGACACTATTGAAGATCAGTGGGCACGCTTCAGAGACTCCACCTACACCATCGCTCTCGAAATCATTGGACCTAAGAAAAAGAAGAACCAGGACTGGTTTGATGAAAATGACTCTGAGATTCAACCCCTCCTGGAGGAGAAACGCCAACTTCTCCGTGCACATCAGAGTGACCCTAAGTGCCTCGCAAAGAAAGCTGCCTTCATCAACACCCGCAGCAAGGTGCAGGCCAGACTCCGCTCCATGCAGGATGCCTGGCTCAGCGCCAAAGCAGATGAGATCCAGGAGCATGCCGATAACCATGATATGAGGAAGTTTTACGATGCGCTGAGGGCTGTCTACGGTCCCCAGTCCTCAAGCTCCTCTCCCCTGCTTAGCTCCGATGGAACAACTCTCTTAAACGACAAAAAGCAGATCCTTGATAGATGGGCAGAGCACTTTAACAACGTGCTAAACCGGCCATCTTCCATCAACGATGAAGCCATCGACCGACTACGCCAGGAGCCTATCAACGAGGAGCTCGACATCCCATTCTCGTCAGAGGAAGTAAGCAAAGCCATCAAGCAACTTTCCTCTGGGAAGGCCCCGATTTAATTCCAGCAGAAATATACAAATCTGGTGGACCTACACTGCTGGAAAGACTGACAGAACTCTTCCAATCCATATGGGAGAGTGAAGAACTACCCCAAGATTTTCGTGATGCCACTATTGTTCACATTTATAAATGCAAAGGAAATCGTCAGTCTTGTGACAACCACCGCGGGATATCCCTTCTATCCATCGCCGGGAAGATCCTGGCCCGCGTCCTTCTTAATCGCCTGCTGGTACACCTTGAAGATGGTCGTCTTCCCGAGAGCCAGTGTGGCTTCCGAGCGGGCCGTGGGACGACTGATATGATCTTTGCTGCACGCCAACTGCAGGAGAAATGTGTCGAGCAGCACCGGGGCCTCTACACCACATTCGTCGATTTGACCAAGGCCTTCGACACTGTCAGCCGAAATGGCCTCTGGCGGATCATGGGAAAATTTGGTTGTCCAGACAGGTTCATAGCCATCGTCAGGCAGTTCCACGAGGGCATGACCGCTCACGTCCTGGATGACGGCGACCCCTCAGAGCCCTTTCCTGTGACCAACGGAGTCAAGCAGGGCTGTGTCTTAGCCCCAACGCTTTTTAGCATGGTTTTCTCTGCCATGCTCCAGGACGCTTTCAAAGACAGTCACTCTGGCATTAACATCAAGTACAGATGTGACGGAAAATTGTTTAACATCAGGCGAATGCAGGCAGTCACGAGAGTGAGGGAAACCATCATCAGAGACCTTCTCTTTGCTGATGACTGCGCCCTTAACGCCCCAAATGAGACAGAGATGCAACATCTAATGGACGGATTCTCCACCAGTTGTGACAATTTTGGTCTTACTATTAGTACAAAGAAGACAGAAGTTATGTACCAACCCGCCCCAGGAGATGCATACCACGAACCCGGCATCACTGTCAAAGGGCAGAAGATTCATGCTGTGGAGCAATTCACCTACCTTGGCAGCACCCTCTCCCGTACCGCCAACATTGACATTGAAGTTAACCATAGGACCTCCACAGCGAGCAGTGCATTTGGAAGACTTAGAGACAATGTGTGGAGGAGGAGAGGTATTGCACTCGCAACCAAAATCAAAGTATACCGAGCAATCGTCCTAACAGCCCTACTCTACGGCTGTGAAACTTGGACGCTTTATAAAAGACATAGAAAACAGGTGAATGGCTTCCACCTCAGATGCCTCCGTAATATTCTCAACATCCGCTGGCAAGACAGAATTCCTGACACAGAAGTCTTGGAGCGCGCGGGGCTCCATACCACCACCACCATAGTCCACAAAACCCAGCTTCGGTGGGCAGGCCATGTCACCGCATGCCTGACGGCCGAATCCCCAAACAACTCTTTTATGGGGAACTCAGCCAGGGAGAGCGGACTGCAGGAGGCCAAAAGAAACGATATAAAGACTGCCTGCGAACCTCCCTCAAGGACTTTGACATCAACCCCCAGTCTTGGGAGAGTCGCGCTGCAGAACGCTCTGCTTGGCGCTGTGCCGCCAGCCTGGGAGCCGATAGGGCAGAGGATCAACGCATGACCCACGACCGGCAGAAGCGCAGGAGGCGAAAGGAGAGAGCTGCCGGTCCACAGTCTGTCGATGCCGCCTTCACGTGTCCGGAGTGTGGAAGAGTCTGCCGAGCACGGATTGGCCTCATCAGCCATCTCAGGACCCACCGACCCCCGACGCCAAACTGATTGATACTTTGGTCATCGTCAACTTCGACGGACGAGCAAGAGAGATGTATATGTACTTCAACCTTTATTCCCCTATCTATCACTATAACTACACGCCTGTGTGTGTGCGTGTTTATGTGTGTGTGTGTGTGTCGCTCACCTATTCACAAGACTCAAGATTAGACCACACACATACGGGCGCACACATGCACGCAGACGCGATATCGTTCTTGGAGACGACGAAAGCAATAAAAAGTATTAAATTTCAAAAGAAATCCTACACACCCTAGAAAACTGGAATGACCGATAGATCATGGATGGATAATACGTACTTGACCAAGAGAAGCAGGAAAAATGGCAAATAAAAATAAATAATAAAAAATAAAAGATACCCACACACCCGCAAAACCTACGCATGCGCAAAAATAATAACAAATTTCCTCAAATGAAACAACATTCTCTCAAATCGAAAGACATTTCTTCAAATGGATTTACATATCTGATGAAAGCGGACCACCGCTTGAAACGCGTTATATAAAATTATAAAATGGTAAAACAACAAAAATATAAAATTATAAAATGGTAAAACAACAAAATAATAAATAAATGTTGAAAAAAAAAACATTCTACAAATGTTGGTAGCCTTACTCCTTTACATATATATATATATATATATATATATATATATATATATATATATATATATATATATATATATTTAAATATTTTCTTTGTCGTACAAAACTTTAAAATAGCATTGAAGAAACAATATTTATTATTCATAATGAATTTAAGAAATTAAAAAGATGAAAGGGCAGCTGACCGGTTTCGTACCTCGCTCAACAGAGCCAAATATCGAGGTAATGTATAAAAAATATAAAAAGATGCTATGAGAATTATAGCGAGGGAAAGGGGTAAAAAAAAAAAAAAAAAAAAAAATTTCAGTCAAATAGAAACAACATTAAGCCCGAGGAGATTTTCTCTTTGTTTGCAAAGAGAAGGTCTCAAGGACTTAATATAAATTGTTTCTAAGATCTTGAGATGATAAGGGGAGTGCGACTTACTAAGAATGGAGAATAAGTCGACACTGAATTTAGAGGCACAGGTGCGATTATTTATGAGATGTTGACCTATCGACGAGCCATAAGTATTATTCAAATCATCAGTTGGTAAATAATTTCCATTGCGAATTTTTGTGGGCACGTGTTGTTTGACCCGGATGCCCAATCTCTGTGACGTCATCCCGACGTAGTGCATACTGCAACTACATTTAAATAAATAAATAATGGAATTATTATGATGTGGGGGAAGGACATCTTTTCGAATAGAAGTTAAGATTGGACGAGAGGAAAAAACAACACGCGTATTCGCAGCAAAATAACATTGTTGTACAGACAAAGAGATTTGTTTGGCGAATCTATCACTAATATTACCAAGCCAAGGTAGGCGAAGGTAAATAGGGCATCTGTCTACAGAAGCTGGTTTGCTTTTGTAAAAATGTAATATTTTTGTTTTAATCGTAGATTGTACAATGTCTAAAGGATAGCCATTGTTACAGAGGGTCTTAGTAATAAATTTAATTTCTTCATCCAGCTCGGTCTTCGAACAAATCTTTAAGGCCCTATGGGTAAGGGTCTTAATAAGATTAAATTTTTGTTTCGTGGGACAAAATGAGTCCCAACGAGTATAAAGACCAGTGAAGGTAGGTTTCCGATATACTGATGTTAAGAAACCACACTTATTTACCATTCTTAGTAAGTCGCACTCCCCTTATCATCTCAAGATCTTAGAAACAATTTATATTAAGTCCTTGAGACCTTCTCTTTGCAAACAAAGAGAAAATCTCCTCGGGCTTAATGTTGTTTCTATTTGACTGAAATTTTTTTTTTTTTTTTTTTTTTTTTTTACCCCTTTCCCTCGCTATAATTCTCATAGCATCTTTTTATATTTTTATACATTACCTCGATATTTGGCTCTGTTGAGCGAGGTACGAAACCGGTCAGCTGCCCTTTCATCTTTTTAATTTCTTAAATTCATTATGAATAATAAATATTGTCTCTTCAATGCTATATATATATATATACAACTGACCCGCCACTAAATTCTAAAATATTTGATTTTCTTAATCTCTGTTGTCCACGGTGTAAACACGCAATCGCCTAAAAAAACAGAATGTTATCTTTTCGGGGGGGGGGGGATATGCGTCCCTTTTTGTATTTTAATTATAAGAAATTGATTTTAGTTGTGTTTACTTTCCCGTGAAGATTAAATAAAAAGACTCTAAAATTATCTAACTAATTAAATACTTTATGTTTATGGTATAAAAATATTAAAAGTTTGGATATTATTGTAGATGAACACCCATCTCCCAATAAAATAAGATTCTACTTTTTTAGGCAATTACGTGTTAATACCTTAAATAACTGGCGGAAATAAAAGTATTTAGAATTTAGACTTAGGGATTAGTTTCGCAAATGAATTTAATGCAAAATGATCCTTCATTTTCTAGCCATTCTAGGGTTTTATGGCAGATAACCATTTTTTGCCATTAGAGATGAATTCTTTACGTTATTGTTTTAGGATGATGGCGTGTGGTTTTACGACTTGGCCAGTCGAACTTAGGATTAGTGTTAAAATATATTAGTTAACTGCCCTAATTATTTAGAATGACCATAAAATGAAGAATCTCATTTTTTAATGAGGTGTAATTTAGCTGAGTGTGTTAATCTACACATTTACCAAAGTTTGTTGTCAAAATTTTGGAATTCTCTGAGTATATATATATATTCCATGAAAAATGCCAGTATACTGAAATCATATGCCCTTAATAGATGGAAATTCATATACACTAAATGTACAAAAGCAAGGAAATTCCCAAATTTTTACACTTTTATTGTCATTAAGGGTATGCGAGCACAACAGGGCTATGCATTTTACTGGTAGAAATTTTTCTTCAGCGCACCTCACACACTTCATCCGCTCATGCATAGAGATTTATACTGTAGTGATGTGATAATGAAATGGTTTGGTTGATATGTAATCATACCCTTAATGACAATAATAGTGTAAACATTTGGGAATTTCCTTGCTTTTGTAAATTTAGTGTGTATGAATTTTTATCTTAACCCTATTAAGGGCATATCATTTCAGTATACTGGCATTTTTCATGGATTGTCACTACTTTTGTAAAGGCTATGCCCCAATACAATGCCTTCTCATAACTGATACACTTGGTAGTTTGACTAATCAAGGTATATGGTAAACTGAAATTAAAATGCCATCAACTAGACACTAGAACCTCTATCTTTGCCAAGAATCAGCTGAATCCATCTAATGGTCGATAAGATATAGAATAAAGTGTATGAATACTGGTCATTTTAAAGTTTTTTTTTGAATTTTCTGGAAAACTAAGGTATATGGTAAACTGAAATTAAAATGCCATCAACTAGACCCTAGAACCTCTATCTCTGCCAAAAATCAGCTGAATTCATCAAATAGTTGATGAGATACAGGGTGGCACATACGTATGTACGCACACACAGATAACATGATTTCATGATTGAACTTTTTGGAACTCTAGGTTGCCTTGACTAATGATGCTGAAATTCTACACACTTATAGAACCTATCAAATAAAAATTTTGTGCAACGTCTTAACTAATTTGGTTTATTGGTTTTTGAGTTATGATTGATCAAAGAAATGAGATTTCCAGCATAGGCTATTCGTGTAGTCTATTAAGGGATAGAACGCTCTCACGCCTCCCTTGATTTTTAATTAACAACTTCCCATCCCAATTAAGTGCTTCCAGTGGGTGGGGGGTAGGTTTTGAGTTAAAGGTGACACGTTCTGGGAGGGTGGAGGACGAAGGCGACAAAATTGCTGCGTTTTCTTGAGTTTTAATTATAAACCGCCTTACCACTGTCGTCAGCCATCACATACGTATTTTTATCAAGGCAGCCAACCTAACAGCTATGCGTAAAGAGAAGAATTAAAGTCTATTAATGCCTTTACAGGCGGACATATATAGTAAGCTATTATTGTATCCTCAGCTTTTATTTTCGTACGGTGTCGATCACTCTCGCGTCCATCACTCACTCTGTATGGTTATTGTAGACTGGAAGAATTCATGGAGGTAAGCTTTTCCGCATGTGGTAGGTATATTATTTGCAGAAAGCGGGAGAAATTCTTTATTAACATATCGCAATAGGTTTAGAAGCTCAACCTGATAAGAGGTTAACATTATTTTCAAGCGTTATAAAAGCATTATTTTATATTGAATCCTAACGTCATAGAAATATGTTCAATATTAGAGATAGATCAATATTATAGTAAATAATGTAACAATAAATCAAAAATAAATTACATACTTTACATGTTATTATAATCACATATTGCAACACAAAGTAATTTATTAAAAATGTCCTTTAACCCATGGATTTTCAAAAAAAAAATTTTATCGGAAGGAGATAATAAATTACTAAATATTGGTAAATATTATTAATTTTAGAAAATTTACACAACATTTGTGAGTTATGTTATATCAATATTATAATTTTTATTATTATTCACCCTTTAAACATAAAACATGGTAATTTTAGCATATACCCTGCTTTATCCTTTTATATTTTAATATTTTCGTTAATTCTATTTTAAACGATATTTCTCAATCCTTTTAGATATACCATTGAAATTTAGATTATACTTACCACCCACCCAATAGAATAAAGCATACATTATTTTTGATTGATAAATTATTATAATAACTTTATTACACTTTTAATTATTATTATTTAGTTGTTCGATAGATGTCATAGACAAATAAAGTTGGTTTATTTACTTAGGTACATATGTACAATATGCAGAGATTAATATATTTTGATAAATAAATAATACATTTATTTTAAATAATTCTTAATTTTACTTATTAAATATATAATATACCACATTACTTATATTTATTTAAATTTAAAATTTAAAATTTAGAAATTAAATTTTAATAATTGAAATAATTATATCTTTACATCACCAGATAAAATTTAAATTATACATACATATATATGCATACATATGTAAAGGAGTAAGGCTGCCAACATTTGTAAAAAGATTTTTCCAACATCAATTTATTATTTTGTTATTTTATAATTTTATACAACGCGTTTCACGCGTGGTCCGCTATCATCAGATATGTAAATCCATTTGAAAAAATGTCTTTCAATTTGAAATACATATCTGATGATAGCGGACTACCGCTTGAAACGCGTTATATACAATTCTAAAATGATAACATAGCAAAATAATAAATAAATGTTGAAAAAACCTTTTTACAAATGTTGGTAGCCTTACTCCTTTACATGTATACTTTTCTCTCGTTGGAACTGCACTAATACTGAACTACCCTCTTTTCTCTCTTTCTCTCTCTCTCTCTCTCTATATATATATAGTTAAAGAGAGAGTAATAGAGGGATAGAGAGGTACAAATAGCTAAAATGGATATATACAGACAATCTTTAGTAAAATAGAGACAACATAAATGTCATGAAATTGGTTCGTTTACCATTTAGATAGATACATATATATTGTATTATTGTTTCATATATATACTTATATCCCATTATATTATTTTCATATTTCTAAACAGTGTTCAATACATTTAGCCTGAGTATTTCGTTCGGGGATGAATCGCAAACATTTTTGTGTGGCCTATTACCATAAAAGTATCTTTTTACATGACCAGATACACATAGAGATAGGTTCGTATGTATATATGTAAGCAGATAATTATAGATATATCATGCGCCTTGACTTTTTGCCAATAAGTTGCTCACATGACTTGGATCAGGTTTACTGATATATTATCTGAAAAACCTGACACAACAAAAACAATGTAATCGAACTCTGAAAAAGTATCAATCCAAAACCACAGAAAACAAGAAGAAGAAAGAAAAGACTTCACCAATATACCGGATCGATTTCCGATATCTACAACCAGCCAACTAACCATCACACAAATGCCGAGACAATTCTATGCATACTTCAACGGTGGGTGGGAACATCGATTAAAGTTATTACTGACAATGACAGCTTCATATAAGCGTCAATAACAGTTGAATTAATTTCTCTTTTAAATACATTATTCCTGAATTATTCTTGCATTTTAATGCATAATTTAATTTAACAAGCTGTGAGAAATAATTATGACGTGTCATAAATATGTTAAAGTATCTGAAATATCAAATGACTGTAGGCCTGGCAAATATATTTGTTTAAATATCAATTGCGAATCAATAGTTTACAAATGCAAATAAATGTTCGATTGTATATTATTCATGTAACAAAAGGAAGTTAATTAGCAGTCAGTCAAGTAAACACGAATATCTAAATAAATAAATGCGATTTTTTCATTTATCACACTTATTTTTTTCTGATTGACTTGGATCTCTTTTTTTATTATAACATCACCCAAGACAAGAAGAGTAGTCCGTATTCTACAAATTATAAATCCTCATCCAAATAATTCCGAAACATAACGTCAGAATAGTTTCATAATATATGGTTATATAAAGTATATCGATAAGTATAGCATATATATTATTTATTATTAAAAATATTTGTTTATAAATTCCAATATATATATTCTATAAATATTTAGAATTTGTAAATATTTATAAAATACTTTTGAAATTCCAAATATAAAAGATAGAGAGAGAGAGAGAGAGAGAGAGAGAGAGAGAGGGAGAGAGAGAGAGGTAAAGAAAGAAAGCGGAAGCAAGAGAGAGAGGGAAGAGAGAACGGGGTAAAGAAAGAAAGCGGAAGCAGGAGAGGGGAAGGGAGAACGGGGGAAAGAGAAAAGTGAGAGAGATTAGGGATATATTATGACATCAAAATATAGTTTCATAGATAGTTGGGAATTCAAAAATGTTTTCAGAAATATTTCGAAATTCCGAAAAATGTCTATAAATATATGGAAATTCCAGAGTATGTAATTGTGCTACTTACAAATTTAGACCGAACTATATATTATTCATGTAACAACACGAAGTTAATTTACAGTCAGTCAAGTAGACACGAATATCTAAATAAATAAATGCGATTTTTTTTCATTTATCAAACCTATTTTTCTGATTGTTGTCTCACCAATTGTTGTCTGTTTTATTGCGAATTTGTATAATTAAAAAAGAATAAATATAAATAATCTGCTATTTTCTCTTAATTAAAGAAATCGTTTGATAATAATGTATGGTGTATCCGTCTGCTTCGTATCATATAACTTATGTTTACATAAACCAATTTAAATATGCTAATGAGTAAAATTCTCGAGTTGTTTGCAATTTTGCTAAAACGTCATTTTAATAACGAAGCTGATCCTCAAAAACGTGGGTACATTCGGAGCACGAGTTGAGTATTTGCTTTCGGAACTAGATTCGAATATTTCAAAATCTAATTATTCTATTTTTAATTTTTGGAATGCTACCCTTATCATATTATATATTATTTTAATTTCTAGAATTATACACTATCAGTATTATGAGTTATATTTAATAGCGGTATTGAAACAAATCAATGGTATTAAATAAAATTATTTTTTTTTACGAAACGTAAAAAATTTAAAATGATTCAAAGAGTGGTGTAGCATTTGAATTCTTTTTTAGGGGGCGAAACAGTCGGAAGAGCAGGATAAAGAAAGAAAGTAACATAGTGTTATGAACACACTGAAAAAGTACATAGTCGTGATCCTCATTCAATTTTAAGACCCCTTAAGCTTAAGCCTTACATTTTTTACAATTTGTTGATTAAAATAATGTTATGGATTTTAATAAAAATTGAAATAATAATGCTTGGTCTAAGTTTTAATATCATTATATCCTGGTTTTAATCTTGATGACAGGAAATAAAATTGGTGCAAAACTGTTCTGTTGTGGGAATTCCTTTTATTCCTTCTGGGTTAGGGTATTCTTCTAGTAGATATATATATATATTTATATATATATATATATATATATATATATATATATATATATATATATATATATATATATACATACATATATATATATATATATATATATATATATATATATATATATATATATATATATGTTTCGCTGTATCTTTACAAGTGATTGCGGTTTCATCACGTTTCTCATATGTGATCGCTTCCTCACTTGTGACTTAATAAGTGGTATTTTAAACCAGCTTCAGATCTGTATGGCCTGTAGCACAGGTTGCAAACAAACATCATACTTGCATGTCTTTTGAAATCTGTTCTCTGTCTACAGCCAGGTGTTTCTTGAAAGTTGGAAGCAAGTTTGGCTAAACTTTTTCCACATCACGCAGGTTGGCTCATCATCTCCATGGCAAATATTTTGGGTGGTTGTTATTCCATGCTTCTTCGGCTGTTAAATGTAACGTCAAGAGAATTCACAGGATTCACACGTCCAGCCTTTGATGTTTACCTCTAGATTATGATCACCGCCCTTCCGGGGCTGACACTTGATTTGATCATGTTTAACACGATGTTTTTGTAACGCCCTAATACTGTCATTAATATATATATATATATATATATATATATATATATATATATATATATATATATATATATATATGTATATTTATATATATATATATTTATATATATATATATATGTATTTATTTATATATGTTTATATATATGTTTATATATATTTATATATATGTATATATGATATATATATTTATATATTTATATATATATTTATAAATATATATTAATATATATATATATTTATATATATATATTTATATATATATATTTATATATATATATATATATTTATATATATATTTATATATATATATATTTATATATATATATTTATATATATATATATTATATATATATATCATATATATATATGT
>OY744537.1:69868594-69893594 GCA_963556195.1 Sepiola atlantica | reverse complement strand
AGATCAAAGGTCACTGTAATTAATGCTTCGATTGAGTAAAATGAACAGCCTATAAGTGATTAAAAGAAAGACAGGCAGCAATGCTTAATCTATGTATAAAGTGTCTGTTTGTCTGTGCGTGCCCGATTTTTGTTTTGATTGATTGATATCCCATAACGTCAAGGAACGTCGTCGGGGAGTCTGGCAGATATTCGTACAATTTCCGTCTACCTTACACGATAATTAGCAATTCGTACCACTTCTTTTACCGATTGCCCTGTCCATTCTAGCACGGTGTCTATCCATTGCTTTTTCGGGCGGCTTGGTCTGCGAGAACCATGTACCCAACCTTGTAGTATGGTGTTCGCTATAATTTGATGTCGTAATACATAGCTGAACTAGTTTGCGGTGTTTTATGGAAATAATTGTTGGCTCGCTGCGTCCTACTAAATCTTCTGCTAATTTATTAACGTATAAACATTAGTTCTATAAGCGTGGCACGGTATGTTTAGAATCTTTCTCAATGCCTTCATGTCGAATGTGTGAATTCGTCTTTCCTAATCATTCAGGATGGTCCAGCTCGCACAGCCGTATGATAGTATAGATAGTGCGGGTAATTTATATAACCGTGTCAAATTATAACTTCGAAACCGGAATATTTACCCCAACCCTATAGTCTAGCTTAATTCAGCATCTGAAAAATGTTTCATAAAATAGAGTATATTTGTAACTTGTATATGAGCAAAGATATTTATTTAATTGAAACAAATATAATTACTAGAAAAATACCCGTCCTAGAATTGATAAAATTAATTCACCGAACTGAACAGTTTCGCACCACTTTTATGTCTCGTTACAATATTAAACTCGACATAATACTAAATCTTATGTCTGGAATCCTTATTCCAATTTTGATCAAAATCCATTACATGATTTTGATTCTGAGAAATGTATAAAATGTAAGGGGCTTAAGGGGTTTTAAGACGACATTGAACTTCATGAAATCTTTCTTATTTGTTTTATAATAATGAATTAATTCAAGGCAAATGGGAAATATTTTAATTTTCAAATCGGAGATTGTGTCCATATTATGCCCGTTTGACATTATTTAAAATACTCTAAAGAAACTGAAATTTGGAGAATATTTATTAATTGATGCCTAATAACTAATGTCAAAATTTCACAATAATCGAAAGTATCTGAATTTTCACGAAATGCTTCAACACTGCTTTTATTGCATGAAACTAAATTACACAAAATACAGCTCACGTTTGGACGTTTGCGCCTAGCAGCTGTGTTCCAAAATGTATAATGATCAGTTAATTAGCTTAGGAGTAAATCATGTACATATAAATATCAAAACATATACACATACCGAACTTTATATAGATAGAGATAACAGGAGAAACAAACAAAATTAGGGGCGACAGCATTTCATTTTTTTAAAATAGATTAATAAATAATTAGAATAAATTAGATGAGAATAAAATGGTTTTATATTGATAACTAGTAGAGTCAAACTTGTTGAGTTTCTATGATGTTGAAAAATGCGAAACAAGAGATGAAGCCAACACATCACCGAGGACTCACTTCAACGTATTTTCAAAAAGTCAAGATAGATGAAAAAAGAAATATTTGAAACCTGAATTTGTACATTGCAGATGATATTTTTTTAAATTATACATATGAAATATACTATTTAAATAAATAAATAGTAAATAAATTTAATTGTAAAGAATTTATCCTAAATTATCTCATTAGTTGCATGCGTATATTTTAGAAAACTTATTTGGACTGAAAAAGACACATTGAATGAGCATTCTCAAGTTTATGTACAGCGAGACACCTATAGAAAGTTACTAAATGATATTGTATTTGTCGGTTAATGTCAAGTACAATAAACCAGTTTTGATATATAAATCTTCTCTTTGAGTCTGCTTGGCCATGCATCGTTTCGTGTTGATATGACTTTCTGCTCACTTTCTCGTAATTATAAATTAAGAGAAACGGCAAATGAACGAAGCAAAAACGAAAGTAAAAAAAAACTCTCGGGCAGTCTTATACAGGGTGGGCCAAAATAAGGGTCCTATCTTTAAATTTGAATAACTTGAATTTGAATAACTTCCACAAAATAAAAGTTAAACTCACCAAACTTTATGTGTGTGTAGACTGACCCTTCCGAGATTTTTTGAAATAAACAAAACAAATTTTAGCCGAAAAACACTTCTTAAAACTTACAAAAACTAAAGTATTGTTTTTTACACTGTTTTGAGTTTTTTAAGCAAAAATAATGTTTTCTAAATGAGGGTACGTTCCGTAGGGCTAATACGGCTCATGCTTGCTTCGGAAGGGGTCCTTTAGTTATTCTAAAAAAAAAAAAAAAAAAATCAATAAATAAAAAAGTTATGAATTTTTAAAAATAGGACCCTTATTTTTGCCCACCCTATATATAACACATTAACATATAACCCACGGACAACGCCAGATAGCCCTGCTAGTTTTAATATAGAATCCAAGTTTTGGTCACAAACATAATTCTTCATTATTATGAGGATAAGCTGTTACCCGGCGTAGGTAGGAACTCCTACTAGTTACCAATATAAAACACCTCTTTCCGTTCTTATTATATTCCTGTTATTTTACTACGAACGCCGACACTTAATAAAATTGTTACACAAAAAATAACGTTTCATTACTGATTATTTTTCGCCGACAAAGTGACGTATAAAAGAAGAAAGAAAACAAAGTGATTGATAAAGGAAGAATTAATAAAAAAAAAGCAGGTCGATTCGCGTTGTCTGTAGGAGTCTTTGAAAGTTCTAATGTAACCATAATTACTGATTTGACTGATTAAAATGATCAGATCAGCAGAAAAGAAAATGCTAAACAGAACGTCTACGCGCCATTTTCTTTTTTTTATTTCGCGCCTTTTTGAATTTAATTTCGCGCCTTTTATGTAGGCGTTCGAAATAGCGCGGGATGTGCGGATACGAAAAGAAAAAAAATGAAAACAATTAAGCTCATAAATAAATCAATAAATCAATAGATGAGCTAATAAACAAAGGAGGAGGGGTGTTATACGGAAGAAAGCGCTAAAAAATACTACAAGAAATAAAAGAAAGACTCATAACAGATACATGATAGATACCTTACCGTACCCTATCGGATATACTTAGCAGCTGACTCAGCAAAAAAAGTACCTTCTTTGTTTTCTATTCGCACGAATGTGTCGTTATCTTGACATACTTTTGGTTTAATTGCGCACCAGAGCTGTTCCCGTGAAAATTCCATATCTTAATTGGCTACACATGTTACTTATAACTTGGAGTGATAGGTTTCCGAAGTAATTTTGTTCACCTCAAACAAGGCATATTGCCACTGAGATGTAAGGGGCTACTGTGATCATGGACCAGCTTAATAGGAGTATCCTAAGTGTGTAATTTAGCAGCAAAATGTTTGTTCACATTACATTTACATTTATGCATACTGAGACAGTCGGGGAAATAGAGAGCAGAGATGGACTTCTAAAGGTAAGCGATCTGAGGAAAGAAGTTGTAAGAATATAAAGTTTTCTGGCATCTGGAAACCTCTACAGTGAAGGGGTGAGATTTTTCTGTTAGTCGGGTTGATCAGGGATATTTTAGTTGAGGGGGTACAAATGTAGTACGGAGCACATTCGTAGAAGTACTTGTGAAACAAGCTCATGAATTTATTTCATGGAAGTCACTCCAGTCAAGGCATGAAGCCAGTTTGATGTAAGGAGCTAAATAAAGCAAACTACGTCAAGGTAAAAAAACTAGCCAACGATAAGTGTTAGATGGATAGATTCCGACCCAGAAAACATATATTATTTCCCTCTTTATTAGAAACATCGCTCATGGAATGTGAGGACTAAAAGACAAAATAAGTGAAACGAGAGTTACGAAGCTGCCGAAAGTAAACCGAAAGGAAACCGAAGGTCCACTTTCTACTTTCCCATACAATATTGCAACATTGCGGCGATGGGACAGTGGCTTGAGCTTGGTGGACAGTGCGAGACCTATTATGTTAGAGACTCTATTTTGCACATTCTCCAAGTGTTTATTGTCAGAATACAATACTTGTTTAAATATAATTGACTTATTTCATTCTTAGGAACTGTCTTGAGATCGGAGTGAGGTATAGTTCGGTTAGGTCTTAGGATATTATAATCCCAGGAATTATATCCTCCCTCGGGAGGGGGTAAATTTATTGCCAATCGCAGTAGAAAATAAATAGACAGTAATTGAATTGATTATTTAAATTCTAAAATTTCTTAAATATGTATCACAGTTTAGCTAGTAAATGTTATTGAATGTATTAAAATGAGTACTTATTATTTTTATGTAAGCTTCTTTAGTAGTCACAAGAAATTTGCTGTCATTTTGGACTAGATGGTTACACAAAATAACATATCAAGTTGGACTTACGTGTTTTAGCCGTTATATGTGTATACACACATACATACATACATACATATATATATATATATATATATATATATATACATACATATATATATATACATACATATATATATATATATATATATATATATATATATATATATATATATATATATATATATATACAAACATTGTTAAATGTAACAGAATTCGTTTGTTAAATTATACCTTTTTTATTTTTTTTATTTTTCTGATGGTCTGTTTGTATTAAAATCCACAAAAAAATAATAAATGTTTCACATGTTTCACGAACGTTTTCGATTTTTCGTCGAATCATCCTCAGGTGTCAAAAGCAAATGAACCAACAAAGCTGGAGAAAGAAGAGCATTTAAAAAAAAGGCGGCGGAGAAACGCGCAGAGAACGTTTTCCGCATTGCTCCATGAAGTCGTTGGCGATTTTAAATTCAGCAACGCTGGATGGCATCACAGAACAGAATATATATATATATATATATATATATATATATATATATATATATATATATATATATACATAGTATATATTTTTTACTTCTCTGCCTTCTTTGGTCGTAAGAGGTTAACTCTCTGTGAAGAGAACAACCGCAACATGTATGCACATATGTAACCAATAATGTTTGTATAAATACAAATTTATACTTAAGAACAGTTCTACTTGTTATTGAGCACTTTTTATAAACACTAAAGTTTCAACGGATTTACGTAAACAGAAACTAATCCAATACATGTACTATATATATATATATATATATATATATATATATATATATATATATATATATATATATATTGAACTGCTGTGAATGGGGCAACATGACACAAATAGTGTACAGGCTATCCCCGACTTACATTGAAGTTACGCTCCCACCACACTCCGTAAGTGGATTTTTAATATAGGTTGGAACCGTTTATGTTGCATAAGAAACTACACAATCCAGCTGTTGCATTCAGTATTAGCATAGGGGTTAAAATGAGTATTAGTAAAGGATTAAAATGAGTGTTATCATTAGTAAAGGATTAAAATAGATAGTAGTATTAGTACGGGGTTAAAATGAATATTAGTATTAGTAAAAATTTAAAATAAGTATTAGTAAGGGCTTAAAACGAGTATTAGTATTAGCAAGGGGTTAAAACGAGTAGTAGTATTAGTAAGGGGTTAAATGAGTATTAGTATTAGTAAGGGGTCTAAATGAGTATTACTATAAGTAAAGGGTAAAATAAGTATTATAATTAGTAAGTAGTTTAAATGAGTATTAGTATTCGTAAGGGTTTAAATAGGTATTAGTATTAGTATTAGTATTAGTAGGGGGTAACTGAGTATTAGTATTAATAAGAGGTTTACATGAGTATTAGTATTAGTAAGGGTTTTAAATGAGTATTAGTATTAGTAAGATTTTAACATGAGTATCAGTATTAGTAAAGGTTAAAGTGAGTATTATTCTTAGTAAGGGGTTAAAATGCGTATTACTCTTAGTAAGGGGTTTAAATGATTATCAGTATTTGTAAGGGGTTAAAATGCGTATTAGTATTTATAAATGGTTAAAATGAGTATTAGTATTAGGAAAGGGTTTAAATGAGTATTAGTATTGGTAAGGGCTTAACACGAGTATTAGTCTTAGTAAGGGGTTATAATGAGTATTAGTATTAGTAAGGGGTTACAATGAGTGTTAGTATTAGTAAAGGGTTAAAATGGGTATTAATATTAGTAAGGGGTTAAATGAGTATTAGTATTAGTAAGTGGTTAAAATGAGTATTAGTATTAGTAAGGGATTAAAATGAGTGTTAGTATTAGTAAGTGGTTAAATGAGTATTAGTATTAGTAAGGGATTAAAATGAGTATTAGTATAAGTAAGCGGTTAAAATGAGTGTTAGTATTAGTAAGGCGTTAAAATGAGTGTTAGTATTAGTAAAGGGTAAAAATGGGTATTAATATTAGTAAGGAGTTAAAATGCGTATTAGTCTTAGTAAAGGGTTAACATGAGTATCAGTATTAGTAAGGGCTTAAAATTAGTAACAGTATTAGTAAGGGGTTAAAATGAGTATTAGTATTAGTAAGGGGTTAAAATGATTGTTAGTTTTAGTAAGGGGTTAAAATGAGTATTAGTGTTAGTAAGGGGTTGAATGAGTATTAGTCTTAGTAAGGGGTTAAAATGATTGTTAGTTTTAGTAAGGGGTTAAAATGGGTATTAATATTAGTAATGAGTTTAAATAATTTAAATATTAGTAAGGGGTTAAAATGAGTGTTAGTATTAGTAAGGGGATAAACGAGTATTAGTCTTAGTAAGCGGTTAAATGAGTGTTAGTTTTAGTAAGGGATAAAAATGACTATTAGTATTAGTAAGCGGTTTAAATGAGTATCAGTATTAGTAAGGGGTTAACATGAGTATTAGTATTAGTAAGGGGTTAAAATGAGTATTAGTATTAGTAAGGAGTTAAAATGAGCATTTGTATTGTAAGGGCTTTAAATTAGTATTTGTATTAGTAAAGAGTTTTACTGAATATTAGTATTAGTAAGTGGTTAAAATGAGTATTAGTATTAGTAAGGGGTTAAAATGAGTAGTAGTAGTATTAGTAAGGGGTTAAAATGAGTATTAGTATTTGTAAGGGGTTAAAATGAGTAGTAGTAGTATTAGTAAGGGGTTAAAATGAGTATTATTCTTAGTAAGGGGTTAAAATGAGTATTATTTTTTGTAAGGGGTTTAAATGGGTATTAGTAAGGAGCTTAAATGTACATTAGTATTAGTAAGGGGTTAGAACGACTATTGGTATTATTAAGGGGTTAAAATGGGTATTATATATAACCGAAATATGCTGACAATTTCTCTCATTACTATTCAAAGATATGATATAAGTAATTGGTCGTAATGTACTGTACAATATAAACATACATACAATACACAGACACAAATAATCAATGTATAAAAAACGAAAACACATGGAAACAAGTCCTTTTGTCCTCACACTCCATGAGTGATGTTTTTGACAGAGAAAATAATTGCTATTTTCTGGGTCGGAATCTATCTATTTAACACTTCTTACATTAAGTGGATTCATGCCTTGTCTGGAGCGATTTCCATTAAAAAAATAGCCGTAATATAGGTACGTATGTACTTTTTCCAAAAACATGATATTCTGAAAGAGAAGATATAAAATTCTGATAGTGACTTGATATATTTATATATAATTTTATTTATCTCAACTTATATATATATATATATATATATATATATATATATATATATATATATATAATAAAGTAACACGGAATCACATAATCACCATTCCTGTTGGAATTTATTTCACTCAGACTTGCACACACTATATATATATATATATATATATATATATATATATATATATATATATATATAACATTTAACAGCACACACATTTCCAAAACAAACTTCCGTAATATACTAACTGAAAACACTTCTATCCTCGCTGTTTTATACTGTAGTCTTCGTCTCCCCTATTTTCGAAGCACTATTCATCCGAGTGCCTAAATCTATTATCAACGAGGCTCGGTACGAGGGTAGGAAAGGAATCTTAAAATGGTTTTAAAACGTTGTTAATCGACTTTTCATTATAAACTTAGCATTTTTTAAATTCGTATCAACATCATCACGTGTCTGACGATGAGTTGAAACCACTTGCAAGTATGGCGAGTACTTACATATACTAAAACAAAGCATCAGATCGCTATTGGGAAAGAAAGGACCCGAAAGCTTTTTCTTCTATTCAATCAAACTCGCATTAATGAAATAATGCTGCCTAACTATGCATAAAAGTCGGTTAGTTTTACTTTGGTTGTCTATTAATGAAACAAGAAAATATCTTACCTCAATTCTACAAACATATAAAGTGAAGCAATCTAAATTTCTAAGGTACTAGTTAATACTGCAGGTGTAGTTTAGCTCAATGAGTAGGGTGTTAAGTCCTACAGAGCTCATACATTATAACAAAGTTTATGACATAATTCTCAATCATGCTCAAAAAAGAAATATGTGTTGATATTTCATTTTCTGAGCATGATTACATAATATTCATTATCTTATAAACTTTGTATTCTTCTGAGTTATTATATATGAGCTCTGTGGGACCTAAAGATTTAAAATGGCAATTTCCGCACTCCATTACTGACATATGCAGAGCCCTTCCCCTATGCCCTAACGAGAGATTTTACAATGTTTCAATTCAACCAATTCCATCTTCAAGAAACCTCTTATTTATGCTGAACTACAGCCGCCAAATATATTAACTATGTTCACCATATAACAAAAACCATTCAATACGACACATGACAACTATATTTGCAATAAACTTAGACGTGTTGTTTGTCAATATTATTGATTATACCATTTGCAGTACCAAATGGACACATCCAAATAAAACTGCCGTCCCATAGATGTGATAGCCCCAATATTATATACTGCATGGTTTGCTCAGAAGTTCAAAATAGCGAATACATAGATGAAACAAAATATGCCTTTTAAGAAAGATGCAATAATCACAAACTTAGTAGCAGAAAATGATTCCAAATAGACCAGCATTTCAACCGAACATAACATCAAATGCATTTTAAATAACAAGCAATTCCAGTCCATATATACAAACAAACACAATCCAAAATGATCGAGTTGAATAAGAAAATAAAACCGCACACAACTCAGGTCTGAACTCCTATGTAAGTGGTTTAATATATATCATTTTTTACTGATTGACGAATACATCGTTTCGACAAACTACTTGTTAATTGAAAGAAATACTTTGTTTTTACTCATAAAAAGGACAGGAAAAACACACTACGTTAGAGACTAGATGTTAACAACAAAGATACAATTCATTTTTCGCTAAAACGAACTACAGCACAGCAGCGTTATCAAATAATATTTGAAAAATGCGTTGTTATAAATTCCACTTCTGTTGTATAATAGTTACATATTCAATCAATTATAATCCAAAAGTACATTTTCGATAAATGGCGGAGGACCTTCCAAAACATTAAGACTCAAATTTATTATCTGTTGTATAATAGTTACATATTCAATCATTTTTAATCCAAAAGTACATTTTCGATAAATGTCGGCGGACCTTCCAAAACATTAAGACTCAAATTTATTATATGTTGTATAATAGTTACATATTCAATCAATTTTAATCCAAAAGTACATTTTCGATAAATGGCGGAGGACCTTCCTAAACATTAAGAATCAAATTTATTATCTGTTGTATAATAGTTACATATTCAATCAATTTTAATCCAAAAGTACATTTTCGATAAATGGCGACAGAACCTTCCAAAACATTAAGACTCAAATTTATTATCTGTTGTATAATAGTTACATATTCAATCAATTTTAATCCAAAAGTACATTTTCGATAAATGGCGGCAGAACCTTCCAAAACATTAAGACTCAAATTTATTATCTGTTGTATAATAGTTACATATTCAATCAATTTTAATCCAAAAGTACATTTTCGATAAATGGCGGAGGACCTTCCGAAACATTAAGACTCAAATTTATACAAAGATCTATAATTTAAATGCCTTTTGCTTTTTTATAACGCTAGTTTTACTTGTGAAGAAGTTGAACCCTTAAACACACGTGAATTTATTGATATGAGTCTAGTAAGGAATTAAATGATTGCCACTCAGCAGAAGATAATTCTTAAGAAAAGACTTGAGCACACTCGGCAGTCGGTAATGAGAATTTAATACATATATTTTTCACTTAAATATTTGCGTGGGGGTAAATACTCGACTGCTGATCATATTTTTCAAATCATGCTGTCGGGTTTTCCATGTCAGCATGAAAATATTCTCCTAGTCCCGCGTAACTGAAGAGTCGTGATACAGCGAAACAGCTTTCTGCATATATATATATATATATATATATATATATATATATATATATATATATATATATATGTATGTGTGTGTGTAGTAGGGGTAATGAGATAAAAATAAAGAGAGAGAGAGAGAGAGCTTTAAACTGTGAAGAAGTTTAACCCTTTTATCAAGTGTGGAACTTGAAAGTGCATCGAGGTCAGTTCTCAGTAATTTGATGGTTTTATTACGAGTTTCAATTTTTCAACATCATATTTTCTCATCTGCAACTTAAGAATGATTTAAATAAAAACAATCCCCTACCTCGATAACGACACGCTACAGAAATAAATAGCATGTTACGCACGTAAATATATATTTAGCCAATCAGGAGAGCGTATTTATACCATGAATAATGAAAGATTGCCATGCGTCGCCAATTATCTATTTAAAACACCTGACAACTTACAACAAACTTGGATGGATTTATATTTGCATTTCGCCAACTCGACACCGTCTATCATTTCTCTCTCTCTCTCTCTCTCTCTCTCTCTCTCTCTGTATATATATATATATATATATATATATATATATATATATATATATATATATATATATATTTAATAATGATCCCCACCACCAGCTGTATTGGATAATCCTACTATTTGAAATGATTTGGCCGGTGATATAACCACCTGCTGTCAGTAAGGAACGGGTAATTTAAGAACTCTGCGTCGGATTTAGCAATTTATTGGTTGCAAGCCAAAGCAGGCTTATTCAATGCTGAATATAATCGAGCTATTCTTTGTTCCCTTCCCCGGTGTAATTCTGCGAGAACGCAGACCGTAAATTATTCGTCATTTTGCCAACTGGAAATACAGTACAGGCGACCTGATAGTTGGCCTAATCATTCGCGATAGACGTTCCGCATTATGGCTTTTCCCTGTTGTAGATGTCTCGATATGCGAAAACCGCAAGGAAAGATAACGATTGGAACTGTATTTGTATTTTAGGAATTGAGATTTCACGTCAATCGGTAACGATAATTCTTTGAACCCCTTCAAAGCTGAATTATTTACAGGAATTAATTTTTCATTTTTCATCGAAATATTTTGTTCTATTAAGTAAACGCTCTCAGTGGAAACTTACAACAGCTCCAGTAACTCTTTGCAACCAGAGTTATAATTTTCTCGCAGCAGCCTTCGTCTCTATACATCATAACGGTAAATTAAACAACAGAAAACACCCCAAGATATCATGTTACAACCTTTATTTTATATGTATTTATTTACTTGCCTCGCCACGAGGACTATGTTAGACATACTGTCGGTTTTTAATGTAAGGGAAATCCAGCTCCCTCAAAAGAGGCACACTGGATTGGAACACAAATAAAAATTGTATCAGTCTAGAAGAATTCCTCTTTCACTGACCGAGGACAGAAAAGATAAAATGTAGTACCAGAACAGATACAACACGTTGCTCCGAACAAAATAGGCCAGGGGTTTCATTTTATGCGTATTTTTTAAAGATATCTCCATAATTAAAATACAAGATATCGCAGGATTATTCGAGAAGGTCTTAAAAATTAAAGTAAACATAAAGAAACATGTAGACAATGAAAAAAATGCTCCAAACCAAAGAAATGCAACATTTTAGCACGATTATTAAGTGGTGGTCGCATTAAAAAAAAAAAAAAAAGAAGACGACCCTAATTTAACCACAAACATTTTAATATATTTGGTCCCCCGATTTATAAAATCGGGGGATCTATGTTTTGAGGCATGTCCGTCCGTCCGTCCGTCCGGATTTTTCTCCGCAACCATCCATTGAATTTCTCTGAAATTTTGCATGAAGTTGTAACTTTTGTCAGGTTAGAAAGTGACATTCTCCGATTTTTGAAAAAAAAATCTGGTTAGCCCCCCTGGGGGTCAAAAGGCTCCAAAATGGCAAAAAATGACATTTTTGCCCCATAACTTTTCATCCATCAATTCAATTTCTCTGAAACTTGGCCAAAATATGGAAGCAATTGTTCCTAATAGAAAATAAGTATCGCTGACCTTGGAAAAAATCTGGTTCGCTCCCCCATGGGGGTCAAAATGGCAAAAAATGACCCTTTTCTCCCATAACGTTTGACCCATCCATTCAATTTTTCTGAAACTTGGCCAAAATGTAGAGGCAATTGTTCTGGATATAAAATGAGCATCCTTGACCTCAGGAAAATTCTGGTTCGCACCCCCAGGGGGTACAATTGGAGTCAAAAAATGCCCCAAATTGCCCAAATATATTGCATTTTACACTCGCCACATCGAGTCACATACAGAGGGGGACCACCCATGCGCGGCTTGTTTCTTTTTTTTCGTCATTTTTATTTATGTTCGACTTTTTTTAAATAGACAAATTCTTTACATTTAGTTAATCAAATAGTGAATTAAGGACCTCTTCAGAATCAAAGCGCTATAAATATATACATATTTTTAAATAATCACTTTGGCAAACCAGTTCCCGTTATATCACCGAGGTTAAGCAACGTTGAGCCTGGTCAGTACTAGATGGGTGACCATTTGGAAATACTAGGCACTGTATGTGGGCACCCAGCTATGAGATTTAGCAATATTGAACGTGTGTGTCATAAAATAATGTAAAAAAAACCGGAATATTCTACATACGGTTAGACTTAGGAGAATAGTTAGAAAATTCCATCAGAGGATAAAGATTTGAATTAGAGCTACGTATAAGGATATGACGTCATATGCAAGAAGTTCAAAATGACACGGAGAGAAATATTTCTGGCAAACTGATTGGTCTCGAGCGTCTTTTTCAAAGTTTGCTTTCCTTATCCCTCCCCAGGGGAGGGGGCGAAGATAAGCAGCCGTAATATGTAACGTTGCAGTGCTGTAAAAGAATAAACCGATAAAAGAACAAACTAGCGGAAAGTAAGAAAGGTTAATTAAAATTAAATAGCTTTTAATAAATAATATTACAAATATCAAAAAAGACTAGGTTGAAGACCTGACGTTGCTCGGGATTGAATAAGGATTACTACGATGTACTTTTCACTATGCTCATAACACCATATAATTTTCCTTGTTTTACTTTCCCTCCTCCCGTTTCGCCCTCTAATAAAGTCGGAAGAAGCTGAAATGTTGGTAAACTCTCTGAATAAATGTCTTATACATATGGTCAACATTTCATTGAATACGCATATACGTATTTGAAGTTTGAATGGAAGTTCTGTCCCGATGGCTCAGTTAGAAGTGGAAGCATGCAGACATTCAACACATAGAGGGTAACGTAGAGATTTAGGGCAACTTCCATTGTCTTCTTCGGAGAATTTTATATATATGATATAATTTTCATTAAAATAAGATATATTTGACGTTTTAAAGGTCGCTCTCCGCCATA
This sequence comes from Sepiola atlantica, assembly GCA_963556195.1. Lineage (NCBI taxonomy): Eukaryota > Metazoa > Mollusca > Cephalopoda > Sepiida > Sepiolidae > Sepiola > Sepiola atlantica. The sequence continues at coordinate 69,879,923 of OY744537.1, read as the reverse complement.
GCTCATTTAGGCTAGGAGGGCACTTAGACATTCGGAACGACTTCTTTTGTCTTACAAAATTATGTTTTATACATATGATTTTAATTTAACAAAAACAGGATATATTTGATGTTTTAAGAGGGTTATACCCGCCTAGTCTACTTACAGGTGTACTTAGATATTCGGAAAAACTTATGCTGTATTCCCCGGTAAATTTTACATGAGAATACAGTTTAAAATTTTATCTGGATTTTCTGAATTTCATTCTATAGGGAACACACACACATCATACAAACACACACACATGCACATTGATATTGAGTTATATATATATATATATATATATATATATATATATATATATATATATATATATATATATATATATATATATATAAACTTAAGTATCGAATGTATTAAATATCAATGGTATGGAAAATTAGAGGGCAACGTGTCAAACTGACAGCTGTATTAAAGCCTGGTCTCAGATTCTAAGTTTATACTGTGTTATAGGGTCCAGCTTATATTGGTATTATTTACCAGATATATAAAATGCTGTATAGTAATGTTGGGAAGTTACTAGTGTTCGGATCAAATGACGCCCCTCCGTATAATGCGTTCGATGTACGATTCCACATGCTGCCCCCTCATGAGACCACATGTCGTTTGGGTTATGGTGACTTGCCGGGACGTTTTGGAGTACTCGTGCAACATACTAGGCGTCTTTGAAAGATAGGCTTCTGATCGTCGCGATATTCTTATGTAGTGATGTAGAACTTGGTTTAGTGGTGGCTTATTTATTTTATATTGATCTTCGTTATCCATAATTATGGGGACATCCACCTTTGTTGAGCTACCTGAGTCCTCCTCTTCAATTTTCACTGATTCGGTATCCGGGGCTTCGGTCTGGTAGATCGTAGTTAGGCGTGACGGTTTGTGCCAAAAGGTGTTAGGTAGTAAGGACTGTTTACCATTGTGTCTATCTATCGGAGGAAGTGGGGATTGTGTCCGGTCACCCGGTTTCTCTTTTCAATGGTTATGTGATATTGCCTGTTCCATAGTGTGTCTTTCACTTTATTCTGTTTTCTCGATCAATGTGAGTATAGGTCGACTTGGTTCTATGTCTGAGCAGACTTTATAATTCTTAGTTCTGGAAGTGGACGTTGTAGCTCTTTTCCTTTTTCAAGTGTCTTTGTGGCATCTCTATTTCCGTGTACCGACAAATTCCACACCACCGTTTTTGCTTTCAGTCATGCTGTCGGATTGCTTTCTGTCAGCTGTTTTTACGTCAAGTTATACCGCTTGGAGGTAGTTCGGTGACGATATGCGTTTTCCGATGCCTCAGCTTTTTAGAAACATATTGTGTTCCTTGAACTCGAAACGTGGCCCCCCGTCTTACGATATCTATTTCGCGACATTTGAGAACCAGTTTGGTAGAGAGTAACATGCGACTTTGGCGTTCCCACGAGATATTAGCGAACTATCATCATCCAGTAGATATATCTACATATACCATATTCTTTTTTCTTCGAAAGTTGAACAAATACTTCACAGATTATTAGGGGAACTATTTGTACCACAATTAAAACCATGTCAGTGTTTGTTTGATTAATCAAAAGTGGTCGATATATAGGATGCAATCTAATCACTTTGTCGTTTCTTGCCGAAGCAGACCTTGTTTCCCTTGACCTTAACAAAAAGATAACTGGTTTTGTTTAATAAAAAGCAGGTTTATTTCTCGTTGATTTTTCTCTAAAATGTGAAAACATTTCCTGTGTTAATTCGTGACCTCTCAGCTCTTGACAAGTCTGCCTATCTGTCTACCTCATCCTTCTGGGTCTCATAGCCAACCTGTTAAATACGATTTGTTTACGTCAATTGACGTCAGTTGTGTCGTCTGTTTTTTCAACTTAATTTCAAATCACAGCTTTCCGGACAATAGGATTCTCCTGTTATTTTTCTGAAAAACTGACGTAAAAGACAAACGAATGCTTTTACGTTTATCTCCAAAATAATTATTTATTCTCTTGTCTTTTTATTTTGACCGTAAATTATCATTATTATTATTCACATGCGGCTCGGGTTTCGTCCGGGATTCTATCCGTGTCACGTGCCTTATAATGTTACATATTTTGTTGCACGTTTTGCATTGTGTTCAAGTCTGGCAACGATTTACGATGACTGAGATTCTGTCAGACTGCAATTAACGACTTTAGAACTTCTCCCATAGTTTTCTGTCTATGAGTATTTTATTCTCCATCATAGTTAATCATTCCATATAATATAATGCTTCATTCATAGGCAATTTTATGAGGAATCATTTCTTGTGTGTATTCCGCCTGGAAGCGACATTTTTTGTCCATGCCTGCTGCGACCATATGATTACCCTTACTCTGATGATAGAATTGAATGATGGCTTTCTAGCACTTGGAATGATTTGTGCTTTTAGTATACTAGTTTCCTCGTCTTTTTTTATGTTGTTGGATAGCTTGATAAGAAATCTGCTGCGGCGTTGAGTTTCATGTATATTGTTTATATGTAACCTCGAATGAAGGGCCGTTCTTTTCCTCATGGGTTCTTATACCCCCATAGTTTCGTGTTAAAGTCTTTTTTCTTAGAGGTTTGTGATCCATCGATACTAGCAGTTCCAGATATTCCAACCCGGTAACTCGAAACAATTCATACCCGTATACTTATGCCAATGCCAATGCCGCCCCTTCACCGGTGCATATCGCGAGTAAGCAACACTTATGAATCCGGATCCGGCTAGAATTACTTTCCAGTTACCATCACCGCGAATTCACTTCGCTTTGGTGTATTCTAGCCCTGTTTAGGTGAAATCTATGAGTGCGGATTCTAATTGCTCCTATGGAGATGTGCTCGAATTATTAAGTTTATTATTCTGTTGGCTGTAGATGTGAAGGCCCTTTGTTGCAACATCCCTCCGTTCGACATGAGATGAACCACATGCGTTTTTCATCTGTCCGTATTGTGGGCCCTTTAGTGTTGAGAACACTGGCTCCTCTATTCACCATGCTCGTTGTTGACCTGTTTGCTGACTTGTATTTTGGTTTATGGCACGTACTTTTCATGTTCCTGATTATCTCACAATTTAAAGTGAGTAATCTTGATCGCAAGATAGCCTTTAATGATTCGATAAATCGGAGAATTAATTCTTTACATGGCTTGGAATATTATTGAGTCTGGTAGAGTTTTTGGCGTTTTAGGACCGTCGTTTGCGGTCCGACGTCTTCACGTTGGATGATGTAACAATGTGTATGCTATTATATGGGTGGCTGTCGAGCTCGTCCCTGGTTTCTAGTCTGACTAATCTATCGAACTTCTGCTCTAGAATTGTGAAGGTTACAGCCTATTCCAATATCCTTCTTTAGTGTCCGATATTAGCAAGTCCTGCTACCATTTGTCCGACCACCATGTCGCCAGAATTGTTTACTTGTTAACCGGAGTATGTTTCATTTAGATAAGTCAGTGAAAACGCGCAACACTTTTCTAGATAGTGTGTGATTGATTCTCTCTCTTTCTGTCTGATAAGGTGGATAACTTTGCCGATGTACTTTGTACAGCCTGATGATATGATAACAACTGTTTTTAAAACGGTGAATTAAAGTCTGCTTTTCGATAATGGCTTTGTTTACTAACTATCTCGTCTCTCTGTGCATGAAACTCTATTTATGCTTTCCAAGTTGTTAATTAAGTTGTTACTTGTCTACTGAAAACGGTGTGGGGGTAGGACACTATCGTTAACACCACCCAGACAAGAACTTGTTCGCACAAGTCCCTTCCTGGTCGGCACACGTCCGTCTTGGTCGAATTCCAATTTCTAACTGCCCGTAACGTCTTCTCGTTTCAACAAAAAAAGGTCCTCTCGTTCCCAGAAAGGCATATCATTACACCCTTTCTTTCTCCAGCCCATTTCTCCATTCCTTCCCTCTCTCTCGGGGCCAGGGTGGGGCATGCTGACCTGCTCTCCCTCTCCCTCTCCCCTCTCTCTGGTTGGGTTGTTTTCTTTCCTGTTACCGTAAAAGACCTATTCTCTCTCTCTCTACCATGGGGGGAGGGGGTGACCAAAAGACTCTTGACCAAAATTGTACAGCCGATATCAACATTCCAGCTCTCTCTGGCTTTGCTCTCCAATTGTGTATAAGTAATTATATGTGACGGCTTACACGCTTTTTCCCGCCAGCCTCGCGCCAGTTCTCGCTCGTTTCCCGTAGGTGATTTCGTGTGAATATATACTAGCTTCAATTCTCTACCTCAATTCTACGTAGGGCCCTATTTTCCTGATGCATATTAGTGCGCCCTAACGGGGCAGATTGCGTCGGCTACAATCACTGTTTCACACCCGTCCCCCTTACTTTGTGTAATTTGCTAGCAATTGACATCTCCCAGCCTGCCAACCCTCCCCACACACAGAGAGAACAACAGGTAACACAATCAAACAACAACAAAAAAAAAAACTGTAGCTAAAAATGGAACAATAAGTTTTCTTTTTCTGTTCTGTTTCCTTTGGTCTGTACTTCCTTTCTCCCCCCAGTCTATCAAAACATCAGGACTACGTATGTATGGGTGTATGTGTGTATGCATTTTGTGGTTCTTGTGTTGGGAGGTGGGTAGGTGACAAAATGAATTATTATGCATGCAATTAAAAGTTTGTTAATACAAATGGGAGCTCGCAACGCCCCTTACAAATTACGTCACAATCACCATCTCCTACGAATCAATCTCTACTTCTTCACTGGTGATCCACCTGGATTTCCGACAGGGGCAGCGATTCCTGCCCCCGCTCAGGATCTGTGTGCAGTGTACTCAAGGGTAACCCTTCTTCGCTCATGCACTCGGCTATCAGTGTACTCGCGCCGTCCAATTTCTCATTATGTCTTACTCACGCCCTTTGTCTTTTCTGCAAAAGCTAACCCTATTATTTATGTGCACAATTCTCACTAACATCGGCCAAGCCCTATCGTGCCCGTGTCTAGTTCTACCTTTTAACATGAATTTTCCCTTCCTGCTGGGGTTAATCGAACCTTCCATTTTTTTAAAGCTAATAGCTTATTACCTTCTGGTTATGCAACACATCTTAACACATTATAATACTTTCATAACTGTTCGATGGGGTCGACCGGTAATCTCAAACGATTTGGTAATTCGGCCTGTATCTGTAACAGAACCTCCCTTAATCTGCCGAGGTGATTATATTCGGCGACAAGTGTCTTTAGCGATAGCGTATCCAACTGTGCACCTGGTGCACTCTCTCGTCAGTGTCAACAACTGAAATTCTCTTGGTACGGACCTGTCTAGTTCGCATACCGTCACTATCATTGCGTCGGCCACCTCGGCCAGTTTCTCTTCGTTCCCTTCTCTGGGAAAACAATTCTCTCAGACTAACACCTTCTTGGCTCACTTCGGCCCGGTGACATTCGATATCGATGTGCCTTCTCTGGCTGCATGCGACAGTAACCCTTTTGGTTCTTCCTTATAACTTCCAATTTCTTCATAATCATTCTCTCATCGCTTCTCGACACTGTCCCTAATTACACATCGAGTGTCTGTCCCAGCAACGGGGGGCACTAAATTCTTCTGCTTCGTCTGTATCAACACTATCTATCTTAGATAAGATCTCATATCCTTCTCTTCGCTTATCATTACTTCTGTGCCCTTTCATAAGGCGCACCACAATCTATCATATTCACGGTTGTTCGAACATCTGTCGATTACTTAAACTTTCTTTCGTTTTTAAAACTCACTATATATATCTGCCTGGTCGTTCGGCAACAGCCCATCCAGCTGCAGGTATATTACTACTTGTGATCGATCATTTGGATCTAACCACGACGACCCTCCGTCGGTCCCAGTTATGCATCTCTCTCTATCCTTATATGTCCGTTTATCTCGGAGGGGGGGTATCCAAGACAACTGTCCGTGCCACAACCACCAGCACCGCACATGCATGGGGGCCCTCCTGGCACGCGGTGGAGCCAACATCTGCGACACAGCACAACCTCGGCCTCTCCCCCAGGTCCCTGACTATCTTTGGCTTGGCTTTCCTACTATTCTGTGGTGGAGCGTTCTGCTACCCTCTACCGTAACTTCATAGGTAATTCCTCTTCCTTTTTGCTAACCAATTCTCTCTCAGTCTCTTCTGGAGCTGGGCAGGGGGGTAATTTGCTGCTCTCCTCCCACTCACTGGACTCGTCAACCGACCTAGCAGTCGCGTTTAATTCGATCTCTCTCTCTACGGGGGGGGGGGGGTTCATTGCTTCTTGCGGTTTCTCATAAACCGCCGAACAAAACCCAAGCCCGTCTTCTTCCCATTTAATTTCGCTATCCTTCGCTAAACTTATCATTCTGGGGGCCACCCTACTTTTTATACTCTGTGGGGTGGCCTCTGGGTGCTTCCCTGGTTCTTTACCCTAGCGTCAGGTGGCACACTAAGGTTCGGAATCCTAATTCCTCACCTCCGATCTACGCTGCTGTGCACCGCCGACACTCATGTCCGAACTGACCACACCTAGTGCAGTTCGGTCTAAACGTGCTGCGTGGGCGCCCGTAATTTGTGGGACACTCTGCTGCTCTATGCCCCTCACCCTTACAGGTCCAGCAGACTGATACCTGTCTGGCCGGTGTTGGCCTATCGTACCCATATTGAAGGTCCTGTACCTTCCTTCTAGGATCGGAGTCTGCCTCCCAATCCTCTCCGCCCCCTCTCTCCATTCGGGGCCCCGGACTCGCCCTGCACCCCACCGTTTTCCTTCTCGCAGGCCTTTCCTCGCCATTGCCTCTATCTACACGTTCCCCTAGTCTTATACTGTCTCTCGCTAATCCTTGGGCCTCCGCTAGTGTGCGCGGGTGACTCCTTAGTACCTCCCTCTGGGTCTCTCTATCACTTAACCCGTCTACCAGGGCATCCACCAGGATTGCCTGGATGGGACCCGTATTTCGGATCGCCCCATCTGGGAAAACTTGAACTGCCAATCCCTGGATTCGTTCGACTAACTCGTCGAGTCCCTCGCCTTGGTTTAACCATAGCCGGGTCAACTTGCGTACGGCGTCAATCGCAGTTCGCTCGCTGGCATATCATTTCACCAGCAGCTCGCGGAGCTCCGTCCTAGTGATCCCCGGGTTCTCTACATACCTCCCCTCAATGAATCTCGACACTGGGCCCCTCGTTCCCTCTAGAGCGAGCAGTACCATCTCGTGATTTTCTAAGCCGTAAATAAAACTTTGCTCTTCGATTACCGCCAACCATTCTTTTAGATCGGCGGAATCCCTCTGAAGGGAGGTATGCATATTCCTCCGATCGGTCTCTCTAATTTTCTGGTCTCATCTCCCCCATATCTGTTATACTATTTACTAGGTCTTCCTCCGAACCCATTCCCTTTGCGTTCTAGTTTACCACCCCCACAACAGAACTATTCAACTGCGTGCAAAGTTCGAACAACAATCGATACACTGACAAAACTGAGCAAACGAACAAGAGAAATCAAGAGTCACTTACCGTCCGCTCCTTTTGCGTCTTCCGTTTTTGGGTGGTGGTTTATTCTTTCCTTGTTTTTTTTTCCTTTTTTGATCTTGTCTAGGCCTTCCAATCAGTTGACTAAATTTTGCGATCCCAGACAGATCTCAAAGTCTTAAAAACGTTTTTTCTTTCAGTCTATCTCTTTTTCTATTTTTCTCTTTTTCTTTTTTTTTTAAACACGGGTGTCGATGTCCGTTAAACCCTTTCTCTCTTTTCTTTTCCTTTTTCTATTCTCTTTTTCAAACACGGATGTACATGCCCGTTAAACTGTTTCTCTCATTTCTTTTCCATTTTTCTATTTTTCTTTTTTTTCAAACACGAGTGTCGATGGCCGTCAAACTTTAAAGTATTCTCTGCCGGTAAAAAAAAATCGTTTGATGTGCCGCGGGTTTGTTTGTTTGTCTGTCTATTTTTTTTTCAAAATGTTCTGCCGGTAAAAAAAATTGTTTGTTGTGCCCGTGGGTTTTTAAAATTTGTCTGTCTATTTTTTCCCGAGGTTACCAGGCACTTTTCAAAGTACCCTGATCCTAGGTCACGGCACCAAATGTAACGGGCCCCCACCCGCTTCTTCCTTGGTGACGGCATCAAATGTAAACTTAGGTCGCAGTGCCGAGTAATAAAGATATCTCACTCTGATCCGGCGTCACTGAATCACTTGTAACTTAAGTGGTCCACTCGCGCCTCTATCTCAGTACTCACACGTCTGGTCCTCGGCGCAGGAATCCTTCTAGACTGTGAACACCCTCCTTTGGCTCGTGATGTCGTAGTGGCAGAAAAAGAAAGATGGCTCGAAACTTCTCTCGGTCGGATGAATGACGATTGCTTCGCTGGTCCGCTGTGAAGACAAGGTTACTCAACAACAAACTGACAAAAATAGGAATAATTCAACAAACTCAGCGGTTTCTTTTTGTATCCAATTAATTATTAATACGATAACAACTGTTTTTAAAACGGTGAATTAAAGTCTGCTTTTCGATAATGGCTTTGTTTACTAACTATCTCGTCTCTCTGTGCATGAAACTCTATTTATGCTTTCCAAGTTGTTAATTAAGTTGTTACTTGTCTACTGAAAACGGTGTGGGGGTAGGCCACTATCGTTAACACCACCCAGACAAGAACTTGTTCCCACAAGTCCCTGCCTGGTCGGCACACGTCCGTCTTGGTCGAATTCCAATTTCTAACTGCCCGTAACGTCTTCTCGTTTCAACAAAAAAGGTCCTCTCGTTCCCAGAAAGGCATATCATTACACCCTTTCTTTCTCCAGCCCATTTCTCCATTCCTTCCCTCTCTCTCGGGGCCAGGGTGGGGCATGCTGACCTGCTCTCCCTCTCCCTCTCCCCTCTCTCTCTGGTTGGGTTGTTTTCTTTCCTGTTACCGTAAAAGACCTATTCTCTCTCTCTCTACCATGGGGGGAGGGGAGTGACCAAAAGACTCTTGACCAAAATTGTACAGCCGATATCAACATTCCAGCTTTCTCTGGCTTTGCTCTCCCATTGTGTATAGATAATTATATGTGACGGCTTACACGCTTTTTCCCGCCAGCCTGGCGCCAGTTCTCGCTCGTTTCCCGTAGGTGATTTCGTGTGAATATATACTAGCTTCAATTCTCTACCTCAATTCTACGTAGGGCCCTATTTTCCTGATGCATATTAGTGCGCCCTAAGGGAGCAAATTGCGTCGGCTACAATCACTGTTTTACAATATAGTCGGGGTCTTTCCAAGACTAAGGTCAATAGGTATATTCTGTCTTTGCGAGAATCATATTCCGTTCTTTTTAGCTCCTTAAATCAAGTGAGTTAATGGCTTGTAGGAGAGATTTCTATGAAACAAGCTTAACGAAATAGAACGATCGTTTGTTGAATGATGAAGAATATTATTAGAGGATTAAAAATAATGAACTGAATGAAGAAAGTATAAGTTCTTTGGATGGTTTATGACAAGTATTTGTTTACATTAGAATTGAAGGCAACTATGTTGTAGTTTGCAGTGAAACAGTCTTGTGGCAATGACTTCCATTGATGGAAATTACGTCTGACACTAGGCACACAGTGGGAGAAAGAAAAGTTTTTTTTGTTGTGGTACGAAAAGTAGTTCTTATTGCGAATGGCTTGCAAGGAGGAACCAGATATTATAGCTCAGTCGAACAATTTTCATAGAAATAACGACAGAGTAGAGAAAGACTAGCAACGTCTCTTCTGTGAGAATGGGTTGTAGAGAACAGAAGAGATCTTCGCCCACTAGATTGCGAAATCGATTTTAGACTGTCAAAGCAAGAAATAGCGCTCGGAGCAGCACACCCCCAGATGCAGCATCGGTACTCTATTTTGGGGCATATCTGACTCTTATATAAGTAGAGGATTGCATCAAAGGTCATATACTTTCTGGAGCGATGGAATGATCCAGTTATTTTCGCAGCAACCTTAGCAACAGATTGCTATAACTTTTCCATTTTAGATCTGGAGTGAAAGTTAGTCCTAGAGGCGAAACTATTCTACAAAAGAACGCGGTTGACGTTTCGCTAAAAGGAAACATGATCCTTAGAGTTTAAAAAAAACATTAAGGGACATGAATTCCTCAGTTTAAATGAAACGGCTTTTGCGGGGGTTGTGGTTGCGTTTTTATGAGAAAAAACTATCGTTATTTTGAATTGTCATCTGAGAAAGGCATTTATTGTCAAATGGTACAAGCCCTAGGAACAATAGAATGTTGCTTTTCTAAACACTTTCCTCTAACGCTGAAAAAATAAATGGCTATTTTCCTTCAGAGAGCAAGAGGTTATTTTTATCAGGTTACATTAGAAATAAAACATATTTAAAATAAATATACACATCGAAAAATGCAAGAGGTCATACGATCACGTAGTTTTGTTATCTTATTGAAGGCACCCCTTCATACCCTGATCTGCACCCGTTTCTGCATTTTTTTCTGGATGGGTGAGAAAAGCTGAACATTCCATACGCTTTCATCAACATTGCACCTTCGCGTGAGGTCGGATGTAAGTTGAACATTGTTGTTGGGTGGAAAAGACTAACAGTATATGAACACATTCTCGGTAACTTCGGGTGTGTTCGGATGCGTGCGTGCGTGCGTGTGTGTGATTGTGTAACGCTAATACATAACAGATATTCGTGAGATAGATCTATTTAAACTGCGCGTTTAGCGATGAAAATTCCATTTGAACCTCACGCGTGACAGACCGACGTATTTGGCGACGGATTGACATAACTACTTTCATAGATGTGTGGGCACTTATAAAATTGCTATTTGAAACTCAAGAGTGGCAAATCGATGGAAATGCTATTTCAAATTTAAACATTACAAAACGATCGACTAACCGACTACACAGAGGCGTGTTCCGTTTCCTTTGCTTGATTTTTGTTTTCCACTAAATGTGTAGAGATACACCCTTTGAAAATCACGTTAAACAACGGAAATATTGTTGTTTATATGTTTATTAACTCCTATGAAATGTACTGAGAAATATTGTTGTTTAAATATTTATTAACTGCTATGAAATGTACTGAGAAATATTGTTGTTTATATGTTTATTAACTCCTATGAAATGTACTGAGAAATATTGTTGTTTATATGTTTATTAACTGCTATGAAATGTACTGAGAAATATTGTTGTTTATATGTTTATTAACTCCTTTGAAATGTACTGAGAAATATTGTTGTTTATATGTTTATTAACTCCTATGAAATGTACTGAGAAATATTATTGTTTATATGTTTATTAACTCCTATGAAATGTACTGAGAAATATTGTTGTTTATATGTTCATTAACTCCTATGAAATGTACTGAGAAATAT
>OY744537.1:69728594-69863594 GCA_963556195.1 Sepiola atlantica | reverse complement strand
TGCATAGGTCACACGTTATTTTCTTATGGTACCAACATGCATTGTACCTATGAGGTCCTCCACATTTACTACAAGGGGTCCTAGGCTTTTGTCTATCCTGATAATTTTGTGAAGGGTTCTTTTTGCCTCTTGGTTGGTAATAGCTGGCGGGTGAGTGTCCTTTATTTTTGGAGCGTATCTTTTTAATGTGAGCGATACCTGCTTCCTCTATGTTTCGGGAATCTTGTTTCACTGCCACGAACCGTTGACAATCTTCAGCCAGTTTCTGAAGCGTTAAATCAGGTTCTAATTCCAGTTTATTTAGAGCACGACGTCTTATGTCGGCGTCTTTTGTGGCTATCAAAGCTTGTGTGAATATTAGGCATCTAAAATTATCTGCCGTTAATGATGACAACTTGAAGTCGTCACAGTTTTTATTAACTATAGACGCAAAAGTCGTATAATCCTGATTTTCCTTATGTGTAATATTCATACATTTCCATCTTTTATGGAAAAGGCTTGTCTTTGGACAGTATAACTCCATTAACAGTTTGACTGCCTCGTCAAACGACAATTCGTTGGTTTTTCTTGGCAAAATATAATCCACGAATTTGTTATGCTCGGATGCACCCAACTTCCGTAGTAATAAACGAACCTTCTTTTGATCCGTCCATGAACCACAATCAATCTTGAATAAGTCTTCAAATCTTCTGAAGTATGCTTCAAACGTTAGGTCTTCCTCAGGAGCATAGCGAAATGTATCAATGGCTGACCAGATCGCATTTTGCGAAAAAGCCGTACTGTTTTCCTGTCCGTTGTCCTTATTCATTAAAACTTGCGTTAACAAATCCATTTTTTTTATCTGATTGGTTTTTATGCTCTAAATGTAATTTTTTCAATTCCAATATTTGTTCGTTCATTTCTTTCTTTTCTTCCGCGGCGTATTTCATCATTTCTTTTCTTTCTCTTCCCTGTTTTTCCTCGAAGTATTTCATTAAACTTAACCGCTTCTCGTCATTTTGTTTCTGTACTATCAATTGTTCTTCTCGAAACCTTTTTTCAAGTTCTAATTGTTGATTTTGTTGAAGTTTTATAATTTCCAAAATCTGTTTTGAAAAATTCTCCATTTTTATGACAAAAAAAGCGTTTTCAGAAACAAACCAATTCTTTTTCTATAGTACCAACTCTACAAAAAAACCTTTTACAATTTTTGTATCTGGTTATATTGACGAGTATTTCCTTAATTTATCTTTTCCTTGTGTGGCAATTTTCCACTAGGAAATAATTCAGCGTTTGTGTTTATACAGAAAAAAAGTTTGACCCTTTTTTTTTTCTTCAATTTTCTTTTCGTAACGTGTAAGTATTTAGTTCAAATCTTTGTTGAACGTACACTTTTTTTTTCTTTTACAAAGAATAAGTTGTTTTTTTTTTGTGAAAAAAAAAACGAGTTCATAGCATTTATTTAAATATTGGCCATAATTTCCGCTTTAAGTGCGTAACAGAATATCATATTTTCTCATTAACACAAAGTGTTATGCCGTAACTGCTTGTCGAAAGTGTTTTTTTCCAACGTGCCAGTCAGTCAGAGAAAAAATTATTTTAATCGGAAAAATCCGACGTAACTTAAAAAAATTTTTTTTTCAATGCTAATGCCTTTTTAAGACAATCTTTTAGAACGAACAATTTTATTTTTGTACTTACTGAAACTTTGAGTATTTTTTTTTTCAGTTGTCGTAAATCCACGCCATTTATGAGTTCCGTTTTAACTCGTAGTTTAGGCTTCTTGTGGCTTTTTTTTTCCAACAGCAAGATAAGACTTTTTTGACGACGTCTTTTGTTGTTTGACTTTTTTTTTTTTTTCAATAAATCCTTGCCCGAATCTTCGTTATTCAGTTTTTTGTCGAATGATCCCGTAACTTTCTTGAGTAATCCTGATAGCCAGTTTGTCGTGACTGGTATAAAATCAAAATCCTCACGTATGTTCTTTACTAAATTTCTCGTCGCCAGTGTTGTAGACCCGTGCTAGGGGTCACAAAGATAACACCCACAAATTGTGACAGGTTAAAATATACAATGTATTTATTCATAGCAATACAGTAACGCCACAAAATGTGGTAGGAGATGACCGGATTCCTACCATGCGGTAAAACATGAATAGGAATGTCCTTTATTTAACACCTACCCACTATAGGAGTATGTGACACAAGGTCGGAAAGTGGGATTTGAAAAGCCAGCGCCCGAGAAGGTGAGCGCTTTAGCCATTAAAAATTGCCTGGACAGCCCCGTCGGCATTCCCCGGTAGGGGCGCCTCAGGCAGTAAGCTATAAACTTACTCCTCCCCAAAGAGGAGAGGCAAAGCCTGGGAGGGTGGACCTCCGAGAACGGCACAGGACAGACCCATAGACCGGCGGAATCATGCCCCGAAGGCCAAGACAACACCGGTCTATAGGGTGTAGTATCCATCGGAACAGATACCACACGTGGTACGAGGACTCTCACATGATAGGAATGTCATCTGTTTGAGTCTTTGCAACCATGGTATTTATTATAGATGGTTGCTTCCATTAGTTCTTCAATAGGGGTGATTTGTACCCCACAACAGTAATTTTAGCTCCGATAAGTTTAGCCATATAAGAAAAACTATAATTGAAGATAAAAATTTAGCTACGTTGCGAGGTTCTCATTTATACGAAGTTGGAACACTGTCTGAATCTCATTACTTGTGTCTTTATTTAAAAATACAGCACGTATTTCTCTCGCATTTTAAAGCATGATCGATACCAGCCTAATGGTAAAAAATCGAGGTACAAGGAACCGGGGTTCGAATCGTCCGCCCGGCTGTACGGTTACGTCCTCCAATATGACTAGTATAGGATCACGAAACATATATATGTCTATTGATGGCAAAAATATTTATTAAAAAAGTAATCACATACAAATATATATATTTACTAGAAAAATAATCGTAACATTACTTGCCCTTATAGTTTTCAGCATTTTTTGTCCTCTCACGGAGACTAAAATATTAAAATCCAAATATAAACCTACTATACATTATGTTTCAAATCCTTATTCCAATTTAGATCAAAATCCATTACATAATTTGATTCTAAAATGTCCAAAATATAAGGCTTAAAATTATTTTAAATTCAAGGAATCTTGCTTAATTGATATATAATGAAATCCTATGATCAAATTTAAATCAAATCTGAAATGTTTGAATTTACAAATGAGAATCTGTGTCTATAGTATGCTCCTACAAACACATAAAATTACTAAAAAAATGAAATTGGGGAATATATTTATTAATTTATGCCTAATACCTATTGGTAAAATTTCACAAAAATATGAGATATCTGAATTTTCACGAAGGATTTCCATCTACTATTTGCCCCTTAGCATACAATTATATTAAACTAAATATATCCCCGTTATCCAACATTAATCCTAAAAGCTGTGTCTACAAATTCAATATGAACGGTCAATTAATTTAGGAGTAAATCCCGTACATACACATATATAAACATATGCACATACCTCACTTTATATATATATATATATATATATATATATATATATATATATATATATATATATATTACATTACTTCGAATCAGCTGTTAGAAACTCTCATGGCGGCTTCAACGGTGAACTGTTGCTTATATTCCCAACGTTTTTAACTTGTTTCTTTTTACATTGTACATTTTTTATTTTATATTATCTTTATTTTTATATAATTTCAAATTATTACTTTTGGTTACCCGTTACTAACTTATCTGTTTTCACTCCTCTGACGATGAGATATAATTCTTTGAAAAGCCATGGCTTTCAGAATGAATAACATCTCTTAAATTTGAACCCCATTGTTTTTAACAACTGATGACTTATACAATCTTTTGTCGCAGCTTTTACTTGTTTAGATAATGGCTGTATTTCGTATATCGACCATCGATTTTGAATGATAAGTTCTACTTTAAAGGTATAGAGCATATCTTTATTTTTCTGTTCTATATATATGGTAGTTTGGTAGTTTTGTTTTACGGCATATCAATCCTTTTTGGGTTATTTAATGCCGAATCTGGTCTTGTTTTCTTCTCTTTTTTGTTTCATTCCCCTTTTAATATCTGTTTCTATTTAACCCATAGTTGGGACCCTAACAGGTACTACCACTCCGGGTCAGGGTGGACCTGGGAGCAATGGTAATTAAGAGGAGGCTCCACATTCCCCAAAGTCCGTAAGCCGGATCTCACCATCGGATGTAGTTTAAGGTCATATCCAGGACCGGGAGTAGGGTAGGAAAAATAAAAATAAAAAAGGGGAGGGAGAAAGGGAGAGGGGCTGTTGTTTTTGTTTTTGGTTTTGTAGAACATAATTAAGTTTTACAAAAAAAAAAAAAAAAACGTCAATGTAGGTGAATTTCGTCTCAGGGAGCCACAGGGCAGCCTGATCTGGTATCACCAGGTTCTATATATATATATATATATATATATATATATATATATATATATATATATGTGTGTGTGTGTGTGTGTGTCTATTATATTAGTTTCTTTATCGATCACTGTTGAAGTAAATATTGAAAATTGATACATAAAATATTATATCCTCTTATAAAATTTTATGTGGCTGTAGATTCGTCGAAAACACTCTTATAAGATCGTTGTAAATCCTTAAAAGCATATCACACGAAATGAAATTGATTTATCTCCAAGTTTCCCAATGTGTATTTTATTATAACTGATCGGTGAGATCAAAACAAATATCAACAGATTCATTGGTTAGATTTTGTTCCAGCGCAAAATTATATTAAAAAAAACCTGACGTAAACAAATTGTTAGTTGATTATTTGATTTCATTTTAACCTCATTGTTGTTTTAAGAAAAACGTTTGCGATGAGAAAGATTGGATATGTGAACATTTCTATATAAATGAACTTCAATCGACGCAATTTAATGAACTCTTTCGACAGGGGTCTATAGTTGCGCAGGTGATTATTTTTATGCTTTGGCTGTGGTGTTGGCCGTTTTATTATTTGGATCTGAATTTTATTGGAATCGGGAACTTAGAAGAGAATCAGTAATTGTATCGGAATCGGGAAAAATATTGGAATCGTCCCATCACTAGTATCTAGCACTCTCGCCCCCGTTGCTTACTCTGTGTTTATTAACAGTAGTAACAAAATTAACGAATAAAAAGTTTGAAGTAGTCCATTATAAACAAAAAATAAATATTATCAATTATCTTACTATTTAACGGATAGCTTGAGAAGGAAAGATTGAGGGGGATAAATCGTCAACAGGAAGACACGAACTGTGGATTTTGTCTGTTTTAAAAAAAATGTTATTGTAAACCTGCTTTTCCTGATACAAACAATCTTTCTAGAGTTAAATTGGTGACCCAACGGGTCGCATTTATAATAGTATATTTTTTAATTGATTAACCTCTAGTATGATTACTTCTATCATCACTACGATTCAATGTATGAAGTAGATTGTGCAACCTCCCTGAAAATTTCAAGAAACTTTTCTCGTATTTAGTCGATTGAACAACACAAAAAAAACTATGGCAAGCATAAAAAATGGTTACACTACAAGATGGCGGATTCCGCCATTTTGAATATTGACTAATGGAAACATCTTACTCTTGATGCTCCCTAGCATCTCAATAAGAAGCTCAGTCCGTTTCTTGGTCTGTCACGCTTTAATTTAAAATACAATTTTCATCACTAAACGCATTTTATTTTAGATGCGTCTCCATCAGCAATTATATCGTTCGGTTGATCTATGACGCTTACGATTGAAATAACAATTTAATTGTATGCGTAACGCATACAATTAAATTGTTATTTCAATCGTAAGCGTAACGCATACAATTAAAATAGCAATTTAATTGGTCTGTAAAGCTTACAATTGAAATTGCAATTTTATTGGTCTGTAACGCTTACAATTGAAATATCAATTTAATTGGTCTGTAACGCTTACAATTGAAATATCAATTTAATTGGTCTGTAACGCTTACAATTGAAATAGCAATTTAATTGGTCTGTAACGCTTACAATTGAAATAGCAATTTAATTGGTCTGTAACGCTTACAATTGAAATAGCAATTTAATTGGTCTGTAACGCTTACAATTGAAATAGCAATTTAATTGGTCTGTAACGCTTACAATTGAAATAGCAATTTAATTGGTCTGTAACGCTTACAATTGAAATAGCAATTTAATTGGTCTGTAACGCTTACAATTGAAATAGTAGTTTAATTGGTCTGTAACGTTTACAATTGAAATAGCAATTTAATTGGTCTGTAACGCTTACAATTAAAATAGCAATTTATTGGTCTGTAACGTGTACAATTGAAATAGCAATTTAATTGCTCTGTAACGCTTACAATTGAAATAGCAATTTAATTGGTCTGTAATGCTTAAGTTAAAAATAACATTGTCACCATAAACCGTGCAGATTGAATGGAAGCATCTTCAGAATATTTGTCTTTTTTATAAAACTGTTTTCTGTTTTTCTTCGTTACCGAGAACGTTATACAACATTAAACAAGCACCCTTGTGCCAAACTTACCCTTTTGTATAGAAAAACTGACAAATCCATATTCGTCTCTTATACCCGCTGCTTTTGTAATCATGTGTAAAGGAAAGGTCAATGGAGAACGCAAGAAAGGGCTTTGACGAGAAGTTGAAAATGTCAAGGCAGTTCTACACCGTCGAGAATGTGGGATTTAACACTTAATTCGCAGGAGAAATGCTTGATCGCTTATACTTTTGATGAGATCCCGCCATTCATTCATTTATTATCGTCTTGTTTTGCGATTATAACTCCAGTAGAATTGTTCTTTCTCCCAACTTAATTTTTCAAGTTTCAATGTTTTTTTTAAATTTCTGTGCATCTTTCATTCTTATTTTCTCCTATCTTTGTTGAACGCGATTTCTACGTTTGTTTATTACTTTCCAATATTCTAAAGATTCTGCCCTTCATTTATGTGTTTTTGTTCTTTATTCTGTCTTTTTATGTTTTCTAATGAGTTATTTTTTGTTTTGTTTTATGAGTTTGTGTTGTTTCTTTCGCTTATTTGTGTCTTATTTTCTTGCATGCAGAAGCGTCAGCAAAGAGCCGCAAGCGGTCAAAATATTCCGATCTTGCCGACAGATTTATATTTCAACCGATCGGTGTGGAGACGAGTGGAGTGATTGGCTCTGCCACATGAAACTTCCTCAGCAGGCTTAGTCTGTTAATGACGCGCAACACCGGAGACAATCGCGAATTGTCTTGGCTTTTCTAGGGCCTCTCTATCGCCATTATTCGTGGAAACGCCTTAAGTCTGCTCTCGCCCTGCCAAGCCAGCCGGACATTCGAAGAAAACTATTGACTGTGATACGATTATATATAAGGAATCGGGATTTCTTGAAATTTAACTAAACAATGTCCAAGTGACGAATAAGAGATTTATTAATTAGTTATTGAATTATTAATTTATAGTTTACTTTTTCACCGAATGGATCAGTGTAATATATTTGTTTCTTATTTTTTTTTGTGATTGAATAAATACATTTTAAAATTAAATAAAAAATCTTGCTAAGTTGTATCTTTCCTTCTTTCGTTTTCGTGTATTTGTTTTTTTCCTTTTTGCCTCTGTCCTTGTTAGTGTCTTATTTTCTTGTTCATCAATATCTTTCTTTTTCATGTTTCTCTTTGTTTTCTTTTTTTGCGTTTCTTTTTTTCGTTTCTTCTTCGTGTTTTTTCTTCTTGCTTGCTTGTTTTTCTCTTGTTCTGTTTCTTTTATCGATTCTTTCCTTCTTACGTGTTCGTGTCTTCCTTTATTCCTTTTTGTTGGTTTCGTTCTTACTACAGCTCATTAGTTGGTTTTGTTTTCCTTCCTTCTATTCTTTTCTTCTTAATTGTTTGTATCATTCGTGATTATACCTATTCGTGTTTTATTTATTTAGGTTTCATGTTTGTTTCTGTATCTTTTTGTGCTTTCCTTGCTTGCTTATTTGTGTTTTTCTGCTTATTCCTGTATTTTTTGCTGATTGCTTAGTGTATTTATTTCTTTTTCATGTTTTTCTTTATATCTATTTATGTCTTATATTTATAGGCGTTAATATTCTGAGTAGTCCTATCGATTTTATGGTGAAATGATTTTTACATATAATACCTCATTGAATTAAATTCTCTTTTCTAAAATGTAAAATTGATTTTTTGATTTTTAATAATGGACACGGAATGTCAATGCGTGGAACAAAAACTAACAAAAAGTCATTTTTGACGTTTAAATTTATAGTAAACAGTTGTTCAAAATAAAACCCTTTTTAATGAACAGAATTCATTCTTCTCTATATAAGAATATCCAACGTGTGTTGGGCTCTCTTCAACAATCATCTATGTAAATTTAATTTTGAGAGAAAAAAATAAAGAATAATTATGTATGCAAATGTAATTTTATAAAAAAACAAAGGGACGCTTAAACTTTTTAATAACTGATCATAATAAAAGAGAAAGAAAATAATTTGATCACTATTTGTAAACATGTTCTGTGGGACTACGAAAGATTTTAGAAGATTAGAAGCGCTAGTGTACATTTGGGACAGTGTAGAGACGAAAACCATATATTATCATTAAGATTCCTGTCACGTCTGCAGCAGTGCGGACCGTAGCTTATATAAGATGTACATTTTTGGTGCATCTTAGAAAATGTGCTAAGATCCACGCTGACAATTACATTGTAATAAATGTTTGGAAAATGGCTACAAACAGATAACACATGCAAGTGTAATAATAGAGTTAAAACATTTTAACTAACATAATACATTAATATATGTACGCATTTACAATTGATTGAAAGTTATTTCATACGAATAATTATTCATTTAACAAAGTTATGTTCTCACATTTTATAAAGTTCGGAGTTAGAAAAGTTACGACTGTTAGAAGTAAATAACATTTTATAAAGAAGTAAATATGTTTGCGTGTCGATTAGAAGCGAAATTAATTATTTCATTTAGTTTTATTCTCAGTTATAAAGATTACATTTCCTGCTTTATTTTCCTGATGAAAATAAATGTGCATACATTATTATTGAA
The DNA here is from genome assembly GCA_963556195.1 of Sepiola atlantica. Taxonomy (NCBI): domain Eukaryota; kingdom Metazoa; phylum Mollusca; class Cephalopoda; order Sepiida; family Sepiolidae; genus Sepiola; species Sepiola atlantica. The sequence goes on along the minus strand of OY744537.1, from coordinate 69,854,527 downwards.
GGTTGCCGGAAACACGTACGTTTATTATATTGATTAAAGTCATTTTAAAACATATTTAAGCAAAATTAAACGTGTAAATAACTTTTAATATCACATGCATCAAACGTTAAACGAACAATAAACAAGAAAAACATATGTTGTTCTATTTACGAGATAAACATCTAAAAATATAAGTCGTAATATCGATTTTATTGGTTAACCGATTTTTGTACATATATTTATTTATAGAATTCTCATTTAAAAAATGCAAAATTTATTTTTTTCATTAATAATTATTGGGAGAGAATTCAACGCGTGAAACCAACATTAATAACAAAACCTTTTTTTATGTTGTTCACTCGACGAACAGTTATTTTTGCCTTTATAAGTTACAGTGAACATTTATTTAAAATAAAAAAAACCCTCCATAATAGTTATTCTTCTTTTATCTAATAAAGGTGAACGTGTTGCAATACCCGTTCCTTCGGGGAATCCGATAGCATCCAACAAAACCCAACGATAAAGACAAGGACGTGCTCGAGAAACTCTGTTTCTTTCACCACCAGCTGGTGTGAGTTGGGTATACATACGAGCTAATTAAATATTTCTTTGTTAGCAAAAGTCCTTTGGCATTATTGTTTTTTCTTTATATTACGAAGAAACCTCTTTCTTTACCTTGACGACGGTTGATTTTCGACTCTACCCAACGTAGGTTATTTTCACGAACACCAGGCAGAGTGATTTACATTCCAACCTAGAGGGAAACACAACAATACGTTCTGTAGCAGTCTGCTCTCGGAATCTAGGGAAGGCTTGTAGTCCCCACGCCAGTTGTTTACGGCAGTTCGGCCGTGGTGGGGGTATCTCTCTTCGTGGCTGACCCACGACAACTTTTTCTCTATATCCTCCCAACTCGATCTCTATTACGCAAGCGCTCCTTCATCCTTCGTTTAAAACCGTCGTTTTAATTTCTGACTTTGCACTTCGGGTTCCTTCTTCTGACCTCGTGCAACTGACTCTTTTAAAGGTTACCGAGTCGTTTTTTTACGACGTCATACTCCGAAATGAAATGGTCGATCTCACACACCTCGGTTCGTTCAAAGGTCACCGATTCATTTCCGTTGTTCTTTTATGCCTATTTGACAATCGATCTAGTCTCTGGCTTTTCTTCATTATTGCGGGGTCGTGCCCTTAACCTTCCCATGACCTCTTATACGTTATTACTCAACATGTTTGCATCATTATTTTACAACTTACGTCTATCCGGTTCGCTTAAAAAAATCACGCATGACAATTACATTTTTCATAAGGAAAGAAGCGGAGGCTTAAACTTGATAATATATGATAATAATACATTGAAAGGAAATGATAATCGTGTATGCAAATGTTACTTTTTTCTGAAAAAGAGGCGTAAACTTAAAAATAACTGATAATAAAAAGAAACGTAAACATTTCTTTCACTTTTAATATAGACACATTTATATCCCCTAATTATTATTATTATTATTATTATTATTATTATTATTGTTAGTAGTAGTAGTAGTAGTAGTAGTAGTATTGTTGGTACTTTTTACTTTTGTTATTATTATTAGTAGTAGTATTAGTAATTTAATTTGATCTTCTTTTCTTATAAATTACTTTTATCTTTTTATCACTTAGTTTTCTTTTCTTTTCTTATTGATTCGTTTCGTTTCAATACTTCTAAATAAGTAATAGGACTTAAATTGTGAAGCGATAACAGGCAGGCGAAGTCAGCTAGTTTTAAATACATGTTTGCAGTTTGTATTTTATTGCTCTAAAGAATTCTGAGGGCTGGTTACTTTTTGTTATTCAAGTGACTTCATGTTAATAACCGACTTCACATACCAAACATTTTATTAAAATCAGAGTATTAGTTTATTGGGGGGGGGGGTTAATTGAACATTTTTCATACGAATTTCCATTTCAGCGTGAGAATTACATTGAATGCACCCCTACAGTTATAATGAGTTTATATGAAATTCCTCCAAAGGAATTGATATGCAATGATATAAAATGCCTCTAGAAAAATTGATATGCAATGATATGAAATGTCTCCAAAACAATTGATATGCAATGATATAAAATACCCCCTAAAGAATTGATATGCAACGATATAAAATGCCTCAGAAGAATTGATATCCAATGATATGACATTCCCCCAAAGAATTGATATCCAATGATATAAAATACTCCTAAAGAATTGATATGCAATGATATGAAATGTCTCCAAAACAATTAATATACAATGATATGAAATGTCTCCAAAACAATTGATATGCAATGATATGAAATGCCCCTAAAATATTGATATGTAATGTTATGAAATACTCCCTTAAGAATAGATATTCAATGATATAAAATCCCCCTAAACGAATTAGTACGCAATGATATGTAATACCTCGAAAAGAATTCATATACACGACAAACCACACCAAACAGAAAGATACATATTTGATAGCTAAATTATTTCTTTAGATTTTAAAATTGTTCGTTTTATCATTTTTTTTTGTTTAAAATATTGATCATCCATTGAGGGCTAAATTATTTTTTTAGATTTTACATTTTTATGTTTTATCTTTTTTTTGTTGTTTAAAATATTGATCATTCATTGATGGCTAAATTATTTCTTTAGATTTTACATTTTTATGTTTTATCTTTTTTTTGTTGTTTAAAATATTGATCATCAATTGATGGCTAAATTATTTCTTTAGATTTTAAAATTGTTCGTTTTATCATTCATTTTTGTTGTTTAAAATATTGATCATCCATTGAGGGCTAAATTATTTTTTTAGATTTTACATTTTTATGTTTTATCTTTTTTTTGTTGTTTAAAATATTGATCATTCATTGATGGCTAAATTATTTCTTTAGATTTTACATTTTTATGTTTTATCTTTTTTTTGTTGTTTAAAATATTGATCATCAATTGATGGCTAAATTATTTCTTTAGATTTTAAAATTGTTCGTTTCATCATTCATTTTTGTTGTTTAAAATATTGATCATCCATTGAGGGCTAAATTATTTTTTTAGATTTTACATTTTTATGTTTTATCTTTTTTTTGTTGTTTAAAATATTGATCATTCATTGATGGCTAAATTATTTTTTTAGATTTTACATTTTTATGTTTTATCTTTTTTTTGTTGTTTAAAATATTGATCATTCATTGATGGCTAAATTATTTTTTTAGATTTTACATTTTTATGTTTTATCTTTTTTTTGTTGTTTAAAATATTGATCATTCATTGATGGCTAAATTATTTTTTTAGATTTTACATTTTTATGTTTTATCTTTTTTTTGTTGTTTAAAATATTGATCATTCATTGATGGCTAAATTATTTTTTTAGATTTTACATTTTTATGTTTTATCTTTTTTTTGTTGTTTAAAATATTGATCATTCATTGATGGCTAAATTATTTTTTTAGATTTTACATTTTTATGTTTTATCTTTTTTTTGTTGTTTAAAATATTTATCATTCATTGATGGCTAAATTATTTTTTTAGATTTTACATTTTTATGTTTTATCTTTTTTTTGTTGTTTAAAATATTGATCATCCATTGATGGCTAAATTATTTCTTTAGATTTTACATTTATTTGTTTTATCTTTTTTTCATTATTTACGTATTTACCTACGGATAACTTCTCCACTCATCGTTGCGCCACTTTCATTCTCGAGACAGTAGATACCCCTTGCAAGGGTACCTGCACGAGGTGTATATAATGAAACTAATGTTGTGGAATTTCCAAGTGCATCTCTCGTGAACAGACATTGGTTGAGTTCAGCGACAATACTGGTGCTATCAGATTAGTCTTCCGAACCAAAAATACACCAAACATTGATGTTTTATTGTTTTTTCTCTTTGCAAAACATGATTAAGTTTTCAAAGCCAAAAACAAAAAACAACAATTTCCTTTCCCCTTTTATCTTCTCCTCTCCTTCTCCCCTCTCCCTCCCTCTCTTTATTCCCCCTTTCCCTCCTTCCACCAAAGCTTTAGTCAAAATGGCCGGATTCGGCATAAAATAACCCGAAAGGGGTTGATATGCAGTAAAAAATCAAAACAAACTAAACACCACGAATAAACATTTGAAGATTTAAAGGTCTTGAAGCATAACATTTTTTACCAAAAAGACCAGATTCAGCATTAAATAACCGAAAAAGGTTGATATGCCGTAAGACAAAACAACCAAACCAAGCACTATGAATAAATACTTGAACATATAAAGAACTTGAAGCATTAACACCTTTTCCAAAATGACCGGATTAGGCATTAAATAATCTGAAATGAGTTGATATGCCGTAAAACAAAGCTATCAAACAAGCGACAAGAATAAATCCAAGACGACTTGAAACAATACCGATATAAGTAGGGAAAGACTGCTGTTATTTTGGGGGTTTCTTTTTCCGAGATTATCTGTACAAGCAAACGTGTAGAGTCTAATCTACCTTACTATTTTATTCATAGGTAGAGGGGATATAAATGGGTTTATACCTGCCCCAAGTATATTAATCAGTGATGCAGTAGCAATGAGAGAACTCGAACTCAGAACGACGAATCCACAGTCCGTACCCGTAGTAACTCCACCATTAATTACACGCACTCTTTCTGTCTATTCCAATGTCTGTCACCTCTTTCTTTTCTCTCTGCTGTCTCCTCTTTTTTTCCTTTTCAACGAAAGTAAACGTTGCCAATGCGACCGCTTCTCTTCTCTCAGTCGATGGCGTTGACCAGACATTTTATCGCATCGATTAATCATGTCTGCCAAGTTACACTCTAGACAAAGATTGCCATTCATTCTCTCTCTCCATCTTTCTTATTTCCTCTATAAATCTTATTATAAGACTATCTGTTACTACTCGACGTTGCCCAGGAGTCTTCACCATTCATTTTATGTTTCGTTTTTTTTTCGTTTTCTGTTGTTTAAACTCTGCCGTTTTTATAACAAATCATTGTTATAGGATTTTGGAACTTCAATTTAATTATTACAGTCCCAATACGTCACGATTGATACGAAATATTAGACAGATGATATGAGCCACTTGTAAGGACAAGCACCGGAGAGACTGATTGGATGTTCCATCGCATCTCCCTAGCTATCATCCCAGGCAACCCCATGTCTATTATGATGCCATCCTGCAAACGCAGAAGACTGATCGTGTGTATTTCTCGTTTCTACGATAGATAGATAGATAGATAGATAGATAGATAGATAGATAGATAGATAGATAGATAGATAGATAGAGAAAGAGAGAGAGATATATAGAGAGAATAAATAACTACTAAGGAACGTTATGCAGGCCATTTTGCGCCATTGTGCGCCGGTCCCTGCTGCTAGCAGCGGACAACCGCTTCGCACATGTTCCTCTCTTTCTCGTCAAAAACAGAAAAAGGCCAACAAGCCCCCACCGTCATGATGTAATTTCCAACTTCCGTTTTGGCTCCCACCCCCTTATTTCAGGGAGCCCTCCTACTCTCTACAACACCCACTATCAAACCCGTAGCGGATGTTTCAGATTGTGAAAATATATACTACTAAAACTGTAGATAGTTTTATCTTGTTTGTTTGTTTGTTTGTCTCTGCACATTTGATGATGTCATCAAAACGATAACGTCGCAAAAGGACAACGTAATCCATGAAAATAGAATAGGGGCAAATCACGTACAGTTGCTTTTATTATATATGAGATTTTCTGTCTGTCTGTGGGCAAAATTATGTTTTAGATATAACGTCAGTTTTGTCAATAATTCTGAAACATTGAGAACAAGAACATGAATCAGCTGTGAGACTGCATTCCTTTGTCTAACAACATAAAGATGGGTTATACTTCTCCATAGTGTATGAAGTATCCTCGAATGTATGTCATAGAAACAATGATGACTCCAAAACTTTTTATCTGATCAGGCTGACATTTTAAAAGGTTATTACTGTTTTCAAAGAGCATTAGATCCATAAATCAACTTTTAACAAGTTGAAATTACGTCAGAATTTCGAGATTGACCGAACACTCCAACATCAATGGCACCGGTCAATGTTCAAAGTTGTATACGGTGCGGGACTCCATTAGCAGGAATATGGACTAAGTAGTGAGTCATTACGGCGAATAGAACCAAATTTATCCTCAAAAGTGGGTTATTCACATTTCCGTTACTCTGACCTAGATATACTAAAATTAAAGTAATCCCATGTACCGATGTTTAAATAAGTTTGGTAATGATTGGTGAAGCGTGTGGACGTTAGACTGTACACAAAAAAACTAACAAACATAGTTACAAAATCCATCGGAAACATAACCTCAGTGGCGGACGTAATTATAGTATTATTTTAATATTAATAGTAATACTATTTACTATTGTACCGATGCTATGCGATGAGTTGAAGTAAAATATATTGTTCTTTATATACATTAGTGTTTTTATTCCTCATCAATAGGAAAACATGTAATACTCTCGTTTTCTGTCTGAGATATAACACATCAACAACAATGCACTCATGCCTAATGTAGATCTGTTTACCTCCCTACGAGAGCGAGTTTTGTTTTATTGCCGAAGTACCTAATACATTTATTAGCATTCATGACAAGGTAAAATGAATTGCCAGTCTCCTTCCCAATTGAGAATATTTTACATGTATATGAATGTGTGTGAGTGAAAGGATGAACAAATTAAGAAAGGCAATCTGGCTGCGTGTTAGCAGCAGCAGTCAATAGAGGTTTTAGGAGGAGGGAAGAGATGAGGTAGTTGAAATGAGTTTATTATTTTTAGCCTTGAAAAATATATTTTTGGGTCATCGTGCCAAAACAAGCGTAAGGGCTGATAGTTTATGGGGGGCGTCTGAACTCATTGCGATGTATTATTAGAGTTCAAATGAGATTAAATGAGATCTTGCAAATGCTAATTGTAAGGGGGGTTGTTTTATAATGAAGTGGGAATTCAGTTCGAGTCTGTTGATAATTGAAGAGTTATGTCTAGAAATAAGGAGTGCTTCCAAAATCCTTAATTTCCCAATGTATCTGACCGAGGCAATGAAGCGGACACTCATATTCTGTTGCGTGTTATTACATGAGATGATGTGCTTGTAGAAAGAGGAGATGCGAGCTTTTATGTGTTTTTTGATACGCTGGTGCAAAGATCTTATAGTCCTTCTTATATAGAAGCTATTACACTTAGCATATTGTAGATTGTAAACTATATGAATGCGGAGACACAACCCGGTGTTAGAAATAAGGCAATTGGTCAAGGAGAAGGTGTATGTGTCTTTTAAAAAGGAGTTGTCGGATAGTGATTTAAGTGTAGGTGAGTTGAATGCCTAAATTTTCTTTGTGTATTTTTAAAACATATTACATCCAGAACAAGGCAGGCCGCCACTGTAGACGTAAGGGGTTACTGAGAATTAGGGTGTAGGTTTTAGGTGTCACCCCAAGTTGGGAGCAGTGTAGCGAGATGTCTGTTTACATGAGTTTTAAACCTCTGTATGTCGGTACTGTAGGTACTGTCGGGGAAAAAGGGAGCGGGGAGGGAATTCCAGAGGCCAGCAGCACGAGGAAAGAAGCGATTGAAGCAGGAGGCTCTCTAATATCTGTGGACTTCCACAGTGAATGTATGGGATTTAGCTGATTATCGAGTTGGTCCAGTGAATTTACGTCGCGGAGGCACCAGAGTAGCCAGCTCATCGGAGCACAATCCATTGCAGTATTTGTAAAACAAGCACAAGAATGCAACATTGCGGCTATGGGACAAGGACTGCAGCTTGGTTGATAGTGAGGGACCTATTAAGTTGGCGACTCTTTTTTGGACTTTGTCTAGGAGGGAGGGACGAGTGGATGATGCACCAGCCCAGATGTGCCAACAATAATCCATGCATGGGCGAATGGTGGCTTTGTAGAGATACATGATGATGTCATGTGGAAAGAGTTAACTAGCACGGTGGAGGGAGTCCACCTTCTTTGCTGCAGCCTTGACAATGTCTTCAATGTATTTGTTCCAATTCATGTTACCCGTGAAGTTTAGGCCGAGGGGTTTGAACGTCGAACTTTATGGCAGGTTGCTACTTGCCGTTTCCATCGGTTGTTGAAGAAGTTTCTTGTAGTTGTTGAAGGAGAGCAGCTTTGTATTTGCCGCATTACAAGTTACCAACTATTTATGACTTCAATCCACTACAGCCTGGAGGTCATTTTCTAAGGATTCAGCCATTGCCTCGGATATATACGGGTTCGCTTTTCCCACATGACAAGAGTAAAGCGTGGTGTGGTAAGCAAATATATCTATTCCAGACTCAATGCTACCATTGAAATCGTTTATTAAGATCGGGAACAATAAAGGCCCGAAGATAGATTCTTAAGGTACACCAGCATTTATGTCATGTTGCTTAGATGAACGGCCATCGAGGACAACCTGGATCTTTTTTTGTAAGGAACGATCTAATTATATTAAATATTTGCCCAGTAATACTGTATGAGCGTGTTTTTAGGAGAAGCCCTTTATGTCAGACCTTGTCAAAGGCCTTGAATATATCAACCGCTACCGTCCTAGCTCAACCTGACTTGTCCAGTGTATGATACATGCGTTCAGAGATGACCGTTATGATGTCCGCAGTAGATCGTGTTTGTCTAAATCCATACTGGCGGTTAGAAAGGAGTTTTGCATTAACTAAGTGCCGGACTATCGCTAGATTGATTAAGGATTCAAAGATTTTAGCAAAGATCGGGAGTAGGCTGATTGAGCGGTAGTTCTGAGGATCAGTTCTATCCCCAGAATTCTTGAAGACTGGTACCACAGTGGCAATTTACCAGCTATTGGGGAAGCAAGATTCAGCTAGCCATATATTGTAGAGTTTGGAGAGGACAAAGACCAATTCAGCAGAGCATTTATTTATTACTATTACAGGTATACGATCAGTCCTACAAGCTTTGGAGGTATCAAGGTTTTCTATGTCTCTGACCTGGGATAGGGTGATGACCATGTTTCTTTTCGAATGGCAAATTTGATTTAATCACTACAGAAATGAATGTTCACGAAGCAGGTATTGGAAAGTGTGTAATGTCTCTGTCTGTTAGTTTTATTGAGGTGGCGTAAGCGGGATAGCCATTGGTTAAAAGGTTCTGGTAGAAGTCATTTGTGTGTTACACGTTATCATCAGTGGTGGAGCATTTATTTTGTATGCGGGTAATCTCTGCGTGTGCGTACCATAATTTAGCGGAAATTGATCAGGCAGATTTAAAGTGCATGAACAGTTTTCTACAGGCTGGTTCTGTAAACAATTTGGTGTGTATGAATCAAACCTCAGTGATGTTGAGATTGACATCGAGGAGTGAGAGTGAGCCAAATGCGTCGAGGTGATCTATAGTGAAATTCATGTGACAGAATGTGTTGTTAAAAGTAATAAATCACGAGAAGAAGATATCTTCAATATCTTTGTGAAAATACTTATTTCATTTTTCAATAAAATGCATTATATTATTTTCATTCTAAAAATGTCTGAAATTTAAGTCTGACAATTAAAAGTACTTATAAAAAATACAAATTCAATGAATCTTGCTAAACTTTTATTTAATGTAAATCTGAAATATTTCATATTTGCCCACTAGAAGAATTTTTAATACTTTAAAGTAACTGAAATATCGCCAATATCTATAAACTTATATCCAATATATATGGTTACAATTTCACAAAAATCAGAGGTATCTGAATTTTCACAAAGAGTGTTAACCTTCTTAATACTCTCTTTGCATAAAGTTAAATTACAATATATATATAGTCCACATTACACCCTCTTACATCTAGCAGTTGTGTTCCCAAATTGCTAATGATCAGTTAATTAGTTTAAGAATGAATCCTCTACATACACACATATAAATATATACATTCCCTGACTTTATATAAACAACATTCACATATATGCATTAGATGTAATTATTTAGTCTCCAGGGGAGTCTACCCCCACAAAATGACACATATTTAGAAACGCTGCCACCATAGAAACTGTTTCTATGTTATTTTATACGCAAAAAATGTCTTTGATGTCATCCTGTTAGGCAGAAATGCAGAGGGAAAGTTTAACAGATTGAGAAAGATAGTATGCTGCATACTTTGTGTACACGGATTATCTGTAATGTTATTGGGTCATACACAGCTTCAGACGCAGGGTGTGAGAGCCGGATCAAGAAAATAATAAATACCGTATTTCAATGAGTAAACAACTTATTGAAATAAATGCATAGATGATAAAATATGTACATTATAAGTATATGGTGTTTATTCAATAAATAAGGTGAATTTCGCAACAACACGCTCATTTATGACGAACATATATTTTGGCTTTTGGCTTCGATATATTCGTTTTCACTAAGAACATGAACATGATTTATCAAGGCAAGTTGGCATTTGAGGATTAGGGTTAACGAGGATGGTTTTATAAGAATCTGTTGACATGATTGATTTGAAGACCACCATGTTGTAATCTGCAGGGAAACAGTCCAACGGTAATGTGTTGTACAGACGGGAAGTCCTTGCGAAGAAGCTCTTTTCGTGGAAATTCTGCCCGGTGCTAGGCACACTGAAGAAAAAGTAACAGTTTTTCTTCGTTGTCGAGGAACCAGAGATTGAAGCTCAGTCGAGCCCCTTCCATGTATTACATAATGGATGTATGTATGTGAAGAACGATTACATCAGCTACTATTGATCTGGTGTTTAGGTGGACCAGTACAAAACTTGACACGAAAATCTGGGGAACAAGTTCGCTTTATAATTAAAAATATAAACAAGCCTGAACTCTGACTCTTCTTTTGACCTCTGATCTAACAGGTGCGTTATGACAGGCTCAGTGTTCTCTTCGAAGCAATTACGTCACACTTGTTAGAACGAGAAAAAAAGTTTTGTTCGCCAGTCCGTCTCTTGGAAGCGTGGTGAACGGACACAAAATCGAGATGTAATTCAGAAAATGAGAATTTCATTCCTAAAAGAGTTGATAACGACTGATAATGCTCATTCTTTCCTATCCCCGTAACTAAGTAGAATTAAGTTAGGAATATCAATTTGGTATCTCTCTTCAATTTAATGAATGTGTGAGCTTTATAATTATGACGAGAACATCTCTCTTAAATAAAGACTCAGTTTAAAACTCTTATCTGGATTCACCTTTTTCCTCACTACATGAAAAGTATAGATTACAGACCCTAGACGATCATGATGACGACGGTGAAGGCAGTGCACTGGACGATCATGATGATGATGGAATAAAAAGGAACGCACGGCTATGATGATAGTGACGAAAACGATGTCGGCAACGGCGACGGGCAGCAGTATACAGAAAGCTACGTAAGACCAGAGAACATTTTGAAGTATGGAACTCTGACTTAGAGAACGTGTTTTAATAAAGAAATACATTATACATGGAAATAACAAGAGAAATTATTCATTAATTTCTCATGAATCAAATGATTCTAATTTTGGTATTGGTTTCCCCGATATTTTTAAAGTTAGACTGATTTCTAGAAAGACATCGGGTACTTACAGGAGGGGCCACGTGAAGGTAGCTTAAATCATAAGTGAAAGTGTTTCTGTGGAACGAACTGGTTTCAAATTTGGCACACCAAGATTGTCAGTCCTTGTCGTTTACTACGTAGCTTACTGATTTTGCTGTACACCCTGTAGTATCTTTATAAAGTTAGATATGTTTATATGTTTATATATTTTTATGTGCAGGATTCACTCCTAAACTAATAAGCCGAGCATTATGAACTCTGCAACATAGATGCTAAGTAATAGAGTCATAACGTGAGATATACTTATTTTAATTTAGTTTCATTGAAAGTGGTTTAAAAGACGGTGGAAGCCCTTCGTGGAAATTTAAATGCCTCAACCTTTGTGAAATTTTAACAATAAGAAATTAGACAAAACTTAATTCCACAAATTTCAGTTTCTTTTAAGTATTTAACAAGATGTATGAGGCACAAAATGACCACAACCTCTCAGTTGAAATTTCAAATATTTCAGATTTGCATTAAATATGATCCGTAGTTATTAGAGACCAATTACGCAGGATTCACTGAATTTCAATTACTTCTTAAGACTTTTTCTGCGTAAACAGAAAATTTTAGACATTTTCTAGACTCAAAATAATATAGATTATTTTAATAAAAATTGGAATAACGATTCTAAAAATAAGGTTGACTAGCAGTATATTTTGATTTTATTTTTTGTAGGGGGACATAAAATTGGTTCAAAACTATTGTGTTCGGAGAATTCTACTTTTATGCACGAATTAAGTCAGTGTCCATATCCTTAACAGAAAATATACAAACGGTCTATTTAAAATATAATTTAAAATTTGATCAGGTGATTATTCAGTTTTGAATTTAATGGAGTAGTAGGCATTTGGGCAACTGGGGACCTCCACAGTGAATGGATGGAATTTAGCTGATTGTCATGTTGGTCTAGTGTATTTTCATCGAGGGAGCACCAGAGCAGACAGTTCATCAGAGCACAATCCATTAAAGTATTTGTAAAACAAGCACAAGGATGCAACATTGCGTCGATCGGACAGAGTCTGGAGCTTGGTTGATAGTGAGGGACCTATATGTTGGCGACTTTTATTTTGGACCTTATTTAAGAGGAGGAGACTAAAGGATTATTCACAAGACCAGGTGTGGCAACAGTACTCTATGCATGAGCGGATGGTGGCTTTGTAGAGATACAGGGTAATGTCAGGTGTGAGAAGTTTACTAGCAAGGTAGAAGGAGTCAACCTTCTTTGCTGCAGCTTTGACAATGTCTTCAATATATTTGTTCCAATTCATGCTACCTGTGAAGTTTAGGCCGAGGAGTTTGAACGTCGAACACGCAGGCATGATGCTACTTGTCATTGCAATCGGTGGTTGAAGATGTTTCTTGTAGTTGTTGAAGGAAATGAGCTTTGTCTTTGCGGCATTACAAGTTACCAACCATTTATGACCTTAATCAACTACAGCCTGGATGTCATTTTCTAAGGATTCAGCAATTGCCTCGGATACGTGCGCGTTCGCTTTACCCACATGACGAGGGTACAGCGTAATGTCGTAAGCAAATATACCAATTCCAGACACAATTTTTTCATGGAAGTCGTTTATGAAGATCAGGAACAATAACAGTCCAAATATAGATCCTTAGGGTACACCAGCATTTATGTCATGTTGCTTAGATGAACGGCTATCGAGGACAACCTGGATCTTTCTTTTGGTAAGGAAGGATCCAATTATATTAAATATTTGTCCAGTAATACCATATGAGAGTATTTGTAGGAGAAGCCCTTTATGTCAGACCTTGTCAAAGGCCTTGGATATATCAAGCGCTACCGTCCTAGCTCCACCTGCCTTATCCAGTGTATGATATATGCGTTCATAGATGACCGTTAGGATGTCTGCACTAGATAGCTCTTGTCTAAATCCATACTGGCGGTCAGAAAGAAGTTTAGCATTAACTAAGTGCCGGACTATCGCTGGATGGATTAAGGATTCAAAGATTTTAGCAAATATCGGGAGTAGGCTGATGAGCGGTAGTTCTGAGAATCAGTTCTTTCCCCAGAATTCTAGAAGTCTGGTACCACAGAGGCAATTTACCAGCTATCGGGGAAGCAAGATTCAGCAAGGCATTTGTTGTAGAGTTTGGAAAGGACAGGGGTCAGTTCAGCAGATCATTTCTTTATTACTATTGCAGGTATCAGATCAGGCCTACAAGCTTTGGAGGTGTGAAGGTTTTTTATGATGTCTTTAACCTGGGATTGGGTTGTGAGAAGCTTTTCAAGTGTGGCTTCGGTTCGCAATAGAAATTTAGGGAGGTGGTTGTTTGCTAAGCCCAAAGTGGAGTTTGAGGCGAAGCGCTTGGAAAGTGGTCCAGCCTTATCAGTTGCCGTGCAAACGACATCATTGTGGTTTGATAGTGTGGAAATCGTTGACTGACCATTGTTCACCGAGCTATTGAAGATTTTCCAGAAATCGCAAGTACCTAGTTACTCTGACTGTATGTGTTTATTGGTTATCTCTTTATAACTTCTTTTAGCTTCACCTATCACTACTTTACACTTATTTCTTGACTGTATAAATTTCTGTCTATTAGCAGCTGACCTGTGGCGGACAAATTTACGGAATGCTTGATGCTTCTCAACAATGGCAGCTGTACGTTCCTAGGTGAACAATTGAGAAGAGTTGGGCTTGCTGGAGAATCTTCGCATGGGGACATAGGCTTCAATGCCTGATTTGACTCATTCGGTTTACTTATTTGCACATTGATCAACAGGGAGTGAGAAGGTCCCCCTCCAGGGGGCGTCGTTGATATGATCTCTACTGGACCTAATCAACCTGCTCGTAGTATCTCGTTGTTTTGAGCAACGGCTCATCATATTTTGGACGAATTTTTAGGGAAATATGAATCATTACCACAATGTGATCAGCATTCCCGAGCGGGCCATGGGCTGTCGTCACACAACCCTCGGGGAGTGAGGTTAAGAACAGGTCTAGAACTGAGGCTTGCTAGTCTATTCGATCGGGGATGCGGGTCGGGAAATTGACAGTCAAAGACAAATTATACTACAGTTGCCGACTGCGTCAGTAAAGCTGGAGAATCCCAACCAGTCACGTTAGTGTGCAGTAAAGTTCACACATTCGAGTCGAGTGAGAGTGCTCTATCTATGCTTTCAGAGACAGAGTTTAACAGGGTACAGTCCTGTGTCGAAGGTGAACAGTATAAGAAATATAAGTAACTAAGGTTGTGATGTAAAGCAAATCTAAAGAATATGTATTCTTAGTCATCTGATCCTAACCTATTTTCTCTAGTCAAAGGAGGGGGGGGGTTCCGAACATTAACTCATAGCCCGTGAATATGTTTGTCAGAGTCTTTACGGTAGAGTGGGATGTAATCAGTCATGTCAAAGTGGTGAGAGGAGACTGAGGATTGAATGTTTTTTCACTTAGTGCTAGGATATCCAGGGAGTTTGTCAGGAGAAAAAAGTTTCTAGTTGTCGATGTTGCTTCTAAGTTCCCGGATATTTGTGAATGCGAGCCCCAAGGGCGGAGGCGAAGAGCTTTTATGTTGGGTGTCTGGTTTAGGTTTGATTTTTTTTGTAATGACATGTTTGTTTAGCGATAGAGTTGGTTGGACAAGGTAGGTGCCTGTTTTGTGCCAATAAGCTCACACAACCAATCCATTAGTCACGACCTGGTCCATGAGGATTGTGGCCTCGGGAAATCCTACCTGTTGTTAAGTGCCATTTGAGATACCCCCCCCCCTTTGTAAAGTGGCTGTTTGGAGACTCTAACCACTAGATGGCTCTGGTGGGGAGTCAATTTGCATAGGGGTGTGGTTTAACAGTATAAAAACTGTACTCTTGTTTGAAGAGCGATTCTTGCTCAGTGAGCTAAGTGAAGTGGAGAGAGAAAAAGGTGCAAAAAGCAGTTGGTAGTCGGTAGAGAATACATAAATTTTATTTTTCAAGAACTTTCCTTTTACGGATAGACCAGACTACCGGATAACTACTGGATAATTGCAGGGTCCTTTTCCATTCGCGACATGGTACGTACAACTACTGATGGTATTATACAACTGATGGAGCAGCCGTCCTTAGCGCTACGTATGAGTTTGGTCACCTGTCCTGTCAGTCGGAAACAGCAGCCAGACAAGCTGTCTAACCTGTAACCTCAACCTGTCGGAACTAGAGCGACCCAGACTGGTCATATAAGACTTAGTTACGAAAAAACTTTCCTCAAGTTGCCGCGATAAAGAGAAAGAGAAACGGCGTTCATTGTCTTAGTAAGGAAAGGAGGACAGGCACTGTGTGCCTTTGACGCGTCCCAGTATTGGTACCTCTGCGCCTGGCTAATAGACAGAGAGGGGGTGTAAAGGCCGGGAGATAGAAAGAGCCCATCTACCTTTTAAGCAATTGTAGGTTTGCAAACCAGATATTTTGTTTGAGATTCTAGCTCAAGGAAGATTGTCGATCAGGACTAAAGAGGCTTTTTTCCCCGACGGTTTGCTGCCACGACGTCAGTTGTTAGTAGCAAGGTTTTATTATCAGAGTTTTCCTTTTCTTAGATGGATGACCTGGCAAGTTTTACGGGTCCAACACACCAGCAGGGGAAATAGCCTGCTCCCGTGTACTAGTCGGGTATTTCTGAGCCCGCGCAGGTAAAACAAAAAAAACAAAAAAACTTCAATATATATATATATATATATATATATATATATATATATATATATATATATATATATATATATAAATGCATATATGTAGATAGAATAAGTTCACTATACACTGCAGAGATAACAGAAGGTTGAAATAAGTGTTCTTTCTCGCAAGTAAGTACACATAAGAGAAAGACAGCCATCGAAAAATCTCCATGAATGTGTCGCTTTTACACATGTATGTATAAATAAAAAAATATTATTATGAATAAATAGCTCTATTTCTTAATGAGCACTATTATAGTAGACATTATCGGGATATTTTACCTTGTGAATATAAACTCTACTTTGATTATATATATATATATATATATACATATATATATATTACTATTTCACGTATCTATATAAAATTTTATAAGGAGATATAATTTTTTATGTATCAATTTTCAGTATTTACTTCAACAGTGTTAGATACGTAAGTAGAGCTAGGTAGTAAGCTATGAAAATATATTTATGGCAATTAAGCTACACAGGGGCTCCCGTGTTTCATCCCCGGGGGAATCTTTACCCTAAAATGCCTAATTCGCCCCCGGGATAAAACGCGGGAGCCTCTGTGTAGCTTAAGTGCCATAAATATATTTTCATAGCTTACTATATATATATATATATATATATATATATATATATATATATATATACGCGCGTGCATGTGTGTGTGTTATTCTATTAATTGTCTACCCAGACCAAATTAATTCAACGCATTTCTGTCTTTTTTTTTAAATTTTCTCTGTCGCCATTTTTGTTCGACTTTTCTTTGCCGCTCGTTCTAGACGCCACTGCCGGTACATTATCTGGAGTTTTAATAATTCATCTCACGGGCTCTGAAATAATCTCACACCTCCTCTCACCCCTCAGCCTTATTTTTGTAAGGTCGCGACATGAATAAAACAGTGAGCTTCTTTTTCTTTTTCTTTTGCGTAACTCATTCTCGCTTGTGGCAAGGCGTGGGAGGTTTTTTTTTATGCCCGACAGAATCGATGGCCTGACATGACTGCGTTCGTATCTTGTCTGTGCGCATGCGTCACAGTGTCTGCGTGGGGAAAGATACTTCAACTGATTTCAAATGAAATATTTGTTTTACTCGACTTTCATTTAAAAATATCAGCGATTACGCCAATAAATCTTTTGATCCATTCATTCGGTCGTTTTTCCTTTGTTTGGGGAATAATTTGTTATTTGTTTGTTTCCAATTTGTGTTTGATTTTTTTCTTGGTTTTGAAGTTACTTGTATCAGAACATATCTATTTTGCACTTTAAAGTCAGTGAGTTTTATCCCTCTTTCGCTATCGTGATCAAGTTACTTATGTTTATATGTATATGTTTATATATTTGTATGTACAGGATTCACTCCTAAACTAATTAACCGATTATTATGAATTTTCTCACAGTTGCAAGGCGAAATGTGTCGAAATATGGGCCATATTTAGTTAAATTTAGTTTAATGCAATGGATGCTAATACGAAGTGGAAGCCCTTTTTGAAAATTCATATACCTTCGATTTTCATTTTTTTCAACAATAGGTAATCATCATTATCATTATCTGTACTTTTTAACAATAGGTAATCATCATTATCATTATCTGTACTTTTTTAACAATAGGTAATCATCATTATCATTATCTGTACCGGGGTCAGGATGACCTTTGGGGTCCTAAAGATGACCTGGCAATCAGCCATTTCATCGATTTTCAATTTCCTGCGCGTGCAACTAAGCGCCAGCCCTGTACCCTCCTGGATGTCGTCATCCCACCTCTTTCTTTGTCTTCCTTTCCTCCTTTCTCTTTGTACAGTTCCTTTCAAGATTATTTTAGCGAGACCTGCTGATCGTGTGACATGGCCGTAGCACTTCATTTTTCTCTTTTTCAGTGGTCAGTAGATCCTTATATGGATCCTTATATTGACTGCTTTTATCAGTCTGTTTTTCACGTTCTCATTTGTAATGTGGTTTTTGTATGAGATGTTGAGAAGCATCTAATTTCTGTAGCTTGTATCCATGACCCCCACGTATACCTACATAGTGAGGTGACCAGGTAGCGCATGTAATGTTTCTGTCATTCTATATGAACCATAGTTGGACCAATTTTGCTGCCTGTGTAATTTTAACCAGGACTTCAGGTTTAGATCCATCATAGCCATCCCAAGGCACTTAAAGCTATTGACAGCTTCCCGCTTCTCGTCTCTGACATTTATGTTCTTACTCAGGCCAGTGGCGTTGTTGGTCATCACTTTGGCCTTTTCTACGTCGATCGCCATGCCATGGGCTGTCGAGGTCTTGTATAAGCTTTGCACTAGGTTGAACAGTTCCTGTGAGTCCATATTTTTATTTAATTGAGTTGGTTACTTCTATTTTTAATTTAATTTAATTTATTTGTAATATTTGTGCACAAGCATAAGTGTTTTTCAACGTTTGATAACGGCAAACAATTCAGAATTGCAGTGAACCTTTCTAAAGTTATCTGGCGACAGCGGCAGTAGAAGCTGTTGCCGCTTCTTCTTCGCTGTTTTCTACTTCTTCTATTTCTTAGATTATTCAATATATTCTATATGTGTTTGTGTGATGTTCTCTATAGAAAACATATTTCAAGAATTTAAAAAAAATCGATAAGTGTGTTCTCATATAAAATTTACCGAGAAAGACAATGGAAGTGTTCCCAAATCTCTCAGTTAACCTCTAAGGGAGTTATGAGGGTATAACCCCCTTAACAGTTCAAATATATCCTATTTTTGTGAAATTTTAATCATATGTATGACATTTTCTGTGAGAGACAATGGAAGTGTTCCCAAATCTCTCAGTTAACCTCTAAGGGAGTTATGAGGGTATAACCCCCTTTACAGTTCAAATATATCCTATTTTTGTGAAATTTAAATCATATGTATGACATTTTCTGTGAGAGACAATGGAAGTGATCCCGAATCTCTAAGTGTGTTTTTATGGAGGAAGAGGAAACCTTTAAAACTTCAAATATATCCTATATATACGTATGTATACCATTCATTGTGGAAGATAATGAAAGTTGTGCTAGAATGTTTATGGTACCCTCTATGTGCTGAAACTATACGTCACCCCACCTTAAAGTCACCCATGGGAACAGAACCCCCTTAAAACTTCAAATACGTATATCCGAGTTTGATGAATTTGAAACCATAGGTATAAGACACTAATTCCGAGAGTTTTCTAACATTTCCGTTTCTTCCGACGAAACAGGAGGAGGGGGCAGTAAAACCAAAGAAAGTTATATGGTGTTATGAAGCTATTGAAAAAGTCAATAGTAATGATACTCATTCAGTTCCGAGAAAAGGCGGCTCATCCTGCAAGTTATTTAATAAATACCAAAGTGTGCTAATGCTTGATTGATGTCTTAGAAAAATCAAATTTATCTGTAACTTTTGACGAAATATGTCGTACACATATTTTTAAAAAATCACAAAAAAAAACTAATTATGCGATTTTAATAACACATTTGATAATTGAATATACGCATTTACTGAAATTATATGTTCGAATTATGCCTTTGAAAATTTTGACCAATCAACGCTGTGTAATGGACCTAGGTTCATTATCAAGGTGATTATACATCATCATTTAGAAACTGAAATTATTACTGCTGAAGGCAAATAAACTGCTAATTCAAAGAATTCCGCTCATTCTCCTGGACTAACTCTGAATTTTTTCGCTATTAATTCTCCGTTAGAGCAAGTTTTATCAAGTCCATTAATAAAGCTGATTTTAAAGTAAGACCGAAGACAAAACTAATTAATAAGAAAAAACGGACATTAATGAAGTCCATTACTTTAATAAAGTCCATTAATAAAGCTGATTTTAAAGAAAGACTGAAGACAAAACTAATTAATAAGAAATAACGGACGGACACGCGTAAATGTTTCTTATCGATTAGTTTTATTTTCTTTTACTTATCGATTAGTTTTGTCTCAATGATTTTAAGTAGTCAATGGGAAGAAAATTGCGGAACGATGGCGAGCAGTTAGCTAGTTTCTGAGTATTTTTAATTGCATGTGTGATTTATTTTGTTTTGTGATTTGGTTGTTGTTTTCCTTTAATTTCTTCTCTTTTTAAAAATTAATTTCTATTGTTCTCTTTTAAAAAATTATATCGCAGTTTCTTAATGGTAAAATTGCGAAACTACGATTTTTATTCGTTTCAACAAAATTAAAATTAAGCAAATGATATCTCAGTGAAAATGTTATTAAAAATTTTTTAATCATTTTTATGGGTACATTTTAGATTTAAAATAAACGAATTCGTTTCGATTCATTACAACCGTTTGCCGTTGTACAGCTGTCTATAAGTACAAGTAGTTAAGAAAAAACACCACTGTACTAACAATTTTTGTACTTGAATAACAAATAAAATCATTGCATCCTTCTTAAAACCTTATAAAATCTGTTACATACGTTTACTTAGTTGTCTATTTGCCCATGCGTTATCGCCACCAGCTAGCACGATCTTCGTTAAGAAAGCCTGTTCGATCGAAAATGACGTCATACATTTTGGTGCAAACGATACGTTGAAAAGTCAGGCTGTCGATAATTAAAAAGTTTTTTGTTTTTCTCTCGTGTATTAATACATAAAAGAAAGAAAACAATAAAACTTTTTATGCTTCTTTGAAACAGTTCTCGTCATTAATTCACAGGATACTTTTCTTTTTATCTTTCTTTCTTTTTTTCTGTATTTCTTTCTTCATGTCTTTTTTTCTCTTTTTTATACGGATTATAATTTAATTATAGGACTTTTCCCTTTTTTGTTATTACTTTATTTCATGTGTTATTTATTTCTTTATTTCTTTGACACGTTTTATAAGAAAATTTTTCATGATATTTACAATTTCATTTTTTATTTAAAAGATATCTCTTTTAATTATTATATTTCTTTCTTGTATGTTCTTTCTTTAAAACGATTGCATTCGTTTATCTATTGGTTATGTTGTTTATTTTTTCATCCTTTAATCTATTTTATGCGTAACTTTTTTTTTCGTTGAAATGTTTTTCTTTTATTTATAGAATGTTTTTATTGTTATTTGTTGTACTTTCTGTCTTTTTTCTTTGAACCGGTTCCCTTCTGTTTTCTATCGTTCGATTTTGTTTCGTTCTTCCTTATTTTCATTCATATCTGTATCTTTATTTCATTTCTTCTTTCTTCCTTTCTATCTTTCCTTATTTTTATATCTGCTCCTTCTTTTATTCATACAATATAGTCTCTCCATTTTCAAATATTTTATCTTCTCCTTATATTTTATGGTTGAGGTGATGAGAAAAAAGCCTGAATCGAATCGTAGAAATACTATTGACTTACCTTATCGTCTGTGTCTGGCCTGTAGAACCTGGGTGTAAGAAAGAGCAAGTGACCGCCGGGACGAGAGTATTTATACGGATCGCCCATGGGGAACAGCCGGGTTTTGCCATTCATAAAAGGCGAGCTTAATAGAAATTGTTAGAATGCCTTTTATCACTCAAAAGGCTAAAATCATTGAGCGATGGAGATCAGTATTCAAAACGGTGTCGTTGAAGAAAAGTAGACTACGTAACGGAGTTCCGGTTGTGAACACATTGTTCCCTAGATCAATATTGAAAAGAATGTTGGTAGAGAACAGTCTATTACGTGATATGGATTTAGTGGAAAACAGGTTGCTGCATTGAATACGGTGTCTACTGAGTTCAGAATACCACATAACAAAATTCAAGTGATGGAGCATGTTGCTTCCATCAACAGTGACCACCTGTCTCTCAATTTGCTACTTTTTATTTTACTTTTTATTGAAATTGCTCAAGACAAGGCATGAAGCTAATTTTTTTTTAAATTACCACTTCAAGATAAAAAAAAAGCTAGCCAGCGGTAAGTGTTGGGTGGATAGATTCCGACCCAGAAAACAGCAATTCTCCCCTCTTTGTCAGAAACATCGCTTAAAGGAAAACATAAAGAAAGCAAGAGTTACGAGGCTGCCGAAAGTAAACCTAATGTCCGCTTTCTACTCTTCATAATCAACATTACATTCCTCTTCAGTTTTTCTCAATTCGAATTGGTCTAGTTTCTCTTTATTTATTTATTTGAAAACGTTTATTTTATGATCTTCCTCTCTCCTTCTCTCTCTCCTTCTCTCTCTCTCCTTCTCTCTCTCTCCTTCTCTCTCTCTCTCCTTCTCTCTCTCTCTCCTTCTCTCTCTCTATATATATCTATCTCTCTCTCTCTCTCTATATATATATATATATATAAGTCAATGCTTGCTGGTTTGCATGTAATAGAAACATTCAAATAAGTTAAAATAAGTTTAAATGAGGGTTACATTTTTTATAAAGACACCGTTCGAGTCCATCTGGAGTCACTCAAGGTAATTATCAGTGAGGTCCATAAAATAAAATATTATGACTTAAAAAAACTAAATTCATTTTTAAATAGATTTTTCTTCGTTTCAACAAAATTAAAATTAAGCAAATGATATCTCAGTGAAAAATGTATTAAAAAGTTTTAAAAATTGAAATAATTATTTTTATGGGTACATAATCGAATTCGTTTCGATTCGTTAAAACCGTTTTCCGTTTTACAGCTGTCTATAAGAACAAGTAGTTAAGAAAAAACACCACTGTGCTAACAGTTGTTGTACTTGACTTTACATTTAAATGTTTTTCTTTTTTCTTTCAAGACAAAAATTGTAAACATGACAATAGTTTAAATTCTATCCGACCAGCATTATAGCTCCACAAGAGCATCGAGTTTTCTTTTCTTTCTTTAATCTTTTCCTTTGCTGTTTTTCGGTCCTTCTATTATTTCTCTATTTTCCTGTTATCCAACATTGTCAAATGCTGAAAAGAATATCGTAATGACACGAATAACAAATAAAATCATTGCATCCTTCTTAAAACCCTACAAAATCTATTACATACGTTTACTTAGTTGTCTATTGGCCCATGCGTTATCGTCACCTGCTACCACGATCTTCGATCTAAAATGACATCATACATTATGGTGCGAACGATACGTTGAAAAGTCAGGCTGTCGATAATGAATGGTCGCGTTTTTAAATGTCTTAAAAACGTAAAAAATTGCAATAAGAAACGAAAGAAACGAACACGATATGATTTATACTGAAACTGAACGTATTGAATATTAATTTAAGGAAAAAACAAGAATTAATTAAAAACGAAAAGTTAAGTTGTGTGTTGTTGCTGTATTAAAGTAAATAAATATCATGTTATTTTATGGATTTTAGAGACTAAAATTCGTTTTATTATTTTGATTGTGAACAATCTGAAAACAATTTTATTTACAGAAACTATTAAAATAAAAACATGCAAAGTCAGGCAAAAACGATTATTCTTTTTTACTTACAATATCAACCTATTTATTTTGTAGAAAGTATTGTTGTTACGATGTATGTAATTACGTGTGCTCCTATTTACTTGCCTCTTCACAGAGTAAGACACAAGGCGGATTTTTAATGAAAGGAAATCAAGCTCCCAAAAGGGGCGAACACTAAATTGGGACAAAAATGAAAATTGTCTCAATCTAGAAGGATTTCTCTTTCACTGACCGAGGACAGAAAAGATGAAGTGTAATATCAGAACAGATGATACATTTTAAATTATGCATTTGTGAAAAATATAAACACACGATTTTAATTTATAAGGCCAAGGAATTGTAATTATGAATTTAACGACAAAAATGCAGTAATTATATAAACAAACAAATTAAAAACAAACGCTAAATAATTTAAAAACGAAAAACAATAAATAAATAAATAATGAATTTAGTATATGTAATGAAAGTAAAAAAAATATTGGAAAATAAATATACAAATATATGAAAATGCTTCTTTGTTTAAATTGTATTTATTGTCCTTTTCAAAATGTTCAAAATGTAACGTTAGTTTAATGTTGTTATCGTTTTCTTTTGTCTAACACCATACATATTTGAACTGTTTTAGAATTTATTAAACAGAAATAACTTTTTGGCACGAAAATACACTTAGAACATTTTTTTCTACAAAGACAAACAAGTTTTAACGGAATTTCTAGTCGATATTTTATTGCTAACAAATTGTTAAAAATGGTGTCGGCATATTGACATAAAAGTTCTATTTTATATACGTTCAAAATTAAATTATAATTTTGTATCAGGACAAACAAACGTTATATCTTATACAGATTTGTTAATCGTGTAATAAATATCTTAAATTTTACGGAAAACAAGAAAGTATTTTTTTTTAATTTAATATTTTCCTATAAAGACAGGTTTGTCATGCTTCTTGAATTTTAGTCTAAACGAGCTTCTGTATAGTTTTATTTGCAACTCACTATCGACTTCCACATTGAAATCGACATGAACAAAACCATCAGTATCCTGTTTTAAATATCAAACAATTACTAAATCAGAGATTAAATAATCTCAGAGATAAATTACCACCGTCATATGTCTACATTTAGTATGTAACCGTTCTCTCTAAAATGTTTTGTTTATCTTCTTAGCACTAACAACAGTGACGTAAGCCGGAAAACAGGTCTCAATGGAATAGCGTCCTATTTACGAAGGCCACGAAGGCTACACTGTAACAACTGTCGACATATTCAACGTGAAAGATGTTATACAGTCGCGGGCATCGTGGTATTCGAATTAACAAGGATTATACTTTTATATACGATAGAACTAGAAAAATGAGAAAGCGGCAAAGGAAAAAGTGTCTACTAAATAGTAAACCTGTTTTTCGCAGTTGTTACTCTACTGGCTGTCTATTTCCTATCTGTACTAACTTCTGTTCCCTCTGATAAGTGCACAGTGAACTTTCTATCTACATATATATATATATGTACATGTGTGGATGGATTTTTTTATACCTGCGGGGCTCGGAAATACCCGACTAGTTCACGGGCGCGGGCTATTCTCTCTCGGAGTGTTGGACCGGTAGACCCTGTCGGGTCATCCATCTAAGACAAGGACAACTCTGATAATAAAACATTGCTACTAACAACTTACGTCTTGGCAGCAAACCGTCTCTCTTTCTCTCTATCTGGGCAACTTGGAGAAAGTTTTTTGTTACTAAGTCCTACATAACTAGTCTTGGTCGCCCTTGTTTCAACAGGCTGAGGGTACAGATTAGACAGCTTGTCTGACTGCTGTTTCCGACTGGGAATTAGGATCCCTAACTCTTAGGTAGCGCTAAGAACGGCTGCGCCGTCAACAATTGCATAGTATCATGGGTAACTGTACGTGCCATGTCGCGTATGCAAAGGGACCCTACAGTTATCCACGGTGGACTTTCCCGAGGCCACCACCCCATAAACCAAGTCACGACTAATAGACTGGTTGTGTGAGCTTATTGGCACCAAACAAGCACCCACTTTGCCCTCCCCACTCTATCTCAAATCTACCTCATCTAAAAATTTAAAGATTAGAATTGTCCGTACATAATCAAAATGGAAATATCACAACATGTAGTCGCACTATTTAATAATAAACTTTATATGTAGGGAAAAAAAGAAAAGCGGGGAGAGAGAGAACAGAAAAAAATAATTGTGGATTTATTTCTTATTTAATAAAATTAATTGGCTTTTTTTCAGATTTAAATAATCTTTCCCGATCTCAATTCCTGACCGAACAGAGCACGTTCTTCTAATATATATATATATATATATATATATATATATATATATATATATATGATTGGTTTTATTCAAACAGACATGTACAAAATCTGCGACACT
Source organism: Sepiola atlantica (assembly GCA_963556195.1). NCBI lineage: Eukaryota > Metazoa > Mollusca > Cephalopoda > Sepiida > Sepiolidae > Sepiola > Sepiola atlantica. The sequence continues at coordinate 69,828,603 of OY744537.1, read as the reverse complement.
GGCATGTTGGTGTTATAGATCTACAGCAGTTAAAAGCTGAGGTCTCATCAGGCAGAATTAAGATTTGCTCCTTTACTTGGGAAAAATTATAAACCCGGTTAAAATTCTTTGGGGTACTGCTCCGTGGATATTTATTTTACCTGGATTACTAATATATATATATATATATATATATATATATATATATATATATATATATATATATATATATATATATGTATCACTAGCACATCCGGATTTAAATTGTAAATGTTCTTCTGGAACTGCATCAGTTTGTTGTTTTGTCATCTAACGACAGCTCTTTTGTTCATTTCATTTTTGTCACTTGAAGTGATTCGACGAAGAATCAAGAGAGTAAGTGCTACTTATCGAGCATTTTTTTTTTGACACCAAAAAACATTATTAGAAAAATTGAAAAATTGGTTTAATTTATGAATGAATTCTGTTCTGTCTAACAAAATGTTCTTAAATGAAAGAATACTGCTTAAATACACACGTATTTAAGGAATTAAGCCTGAAGATTTCTTTCGTAATAGAAACACAAACGTTTCTGTTTGGGAACAGCCGTACTAAATTGTGAACAAAATGCATTTTCCATTATTTAAATGTTAAAAAGTACGTTTGCAAAGCAAGTTAAATGTTTTAATAAAAAAAGGTTCGAATTAGTATTTCTCGAAAATAGAAATGAAGAATTCGAAAAAGAAACATTGGGAAGAAGGAAAACTCTATCTTTCTACAAGGTGACCAAAATGTCACTATCAAATCGTTAACGAAATTCAAACTCGTTCCTGCAAGCCAATCATATTTGGTATGAAGAAACTTCAGTCTTTGTATGGATTGTCCACCAAGTTTCTGTTATTAATGTCCAACAGTCTTTGTTTTATCGCTATTCAACGATAAGCACACTTGGATATAACTTGCGAAATTCTCTATACTTTTGGCCTCTTCCTCTCTTGGCATTGCCATAATCAATGCTCTACGTACCCTTTTCAGTTCAAAAATAATCTGGGAATTGTTTTTATAAACATTATCTTTGAGATAACCCACAGGTTTTTAAAAAATCTTAGGGTAAGTTCTTCTGGGTGTGACACACTATGGATCACACCTCCCACTGATGAGACCATCACCAAAAGGAACCTCGCATATTATTGAACGGCAATAAAATGAGATTGTTGAACATTATTGACTGATATGTGATAAAGGATATGAACATTCGGATCTAAATCGATAAAAACACACCGCCGATTCGACTTGAATTAACCATATAGGAAAAGAAACCTGTCCAACATGATACACAGGCTTACATTCGGAAACGTTAGCAAGAGTGATATACACTGTATGATATAAAAGCGGGAGTCAAATATGAACAGACCGTCTCAAACAAAACTAAAGGCGAACGCAACCAGAATTTTCGGCTACATTCTAAAATTGCATGAAAGGAAACAAAAAATCAACCCCAAGCCCCTTGACGGAGACAGCGAGAAAATAAGAAGACGGCAAAGAGGATAGAATCTACTACCTGGACTATAAATCTAAATATTAGAATAGTGCGTCAATTATAAAAAAGGGAATATCACCACCAGTAGTAATACTATTTAATCCGTAGCTGAAGACGTAATGACAGACAGAGGTGTTAGATAGCGCGCAGAAAACACTAACTCGAACCTTTTTTTATTAACACACATTAAACTGGCTTTGCAAACTCACCTTTTAAGATTTAAATAATCTAACTCGAGCTCAATGACTGACCCAACAGGACACGTTATATATATATATATATATATATATATATATATATATATTAAAGATACTTGAATTATCGTTTAATAATAATTTATCGTGATAGTATGAATTTCAATATATTAAATAAAGCAATCAATTTCAGAGATGAAAGATGAAATTAAAAAATTGCAAAGATACAATATTTATTAAAACTTAAGAAGCTCAAAGAAAGGAGTTACATATACGTAATGCATGGATTTTCAAAGACAAACTCTTTTCATCAGACCGACATAAATATTATTGGAAACTTTTAATGATTTATACACCAAAATATTTTTTTTTAAAAAGACAGAGTTTTTTTGTTGAGAAAAACACCTACAGTTAGGGTAGTCACCGTCAAAAACACGTCAAAAACAAAACAGCTGTTATATTGGAAATACATGTTTGAAAAAGAATACTCAAAGTGTTTAGGAGTGCAAATGTTGTTAAGAAGCTGATTATTCGAAGGTTGTTAGTAGAGTTCAATTCATCCCGTGTAAGCAGTAGTTCGAGAGTGGAATTATCAGTTTCACAGGGTCCAGAATTAATGCCTACACAGGATGAATTGAACTCTATTTACAACCGTTGAATAATCAACCTCTTAACAACAGCATTCGGACTCCTAAACACTTTCCGTATTCTTTTACAAAAGTTCATTTCAAATATAACAGATGTTTTTTTACGTGTTTTTTTTACGGTGACTACCCTAACTTTACGTTTTCATCTCAACAAAAAACTCTTTATATTTTTGTTTTTTTAATTGTTATTTTTATTTTGGTGTATAAATCATTAAAAGTTAAATGTTGCCGATCATATGTAAAATTACATTGTCGGTTTTTTATCCTCTTATGAAAAGAGTTTGAAAATCTATAGATCAAGGATACAAAACTCCTTGCTTTGCAAGTTCTGATTTTTTAATAAATATTGTATCTTTACTATGTTTTATTCTCATATTTCATCTCTAGAAATATATATTTACAAAGGTAAATCCCTCTTTAATTCTAAGTTAATTTGTGGTGGCCAACGGGAAACGTTCTTGACTGCGAATCAGTGGCGATTTGTTATCGCATTTCGCGCCCGCCGACCGTCGGAAATTAACTTCCTGCACTGAAGATTGCGTAAGCATGAAACATCGATAGGTAAGAAATAATCAAAATATATATATATATATATATATATATATATATATATATATATATTTATTTATGTCTCTTTTCCATTTCACCTATGAGCTCAATAGTATTCATGTTTGTACTATTTCCTTATACTGGCCTAATCCAATGTTCTGGTTTATAGTTACTTTATTACATTTGACTGTTAATAAACAAGGAGGAAGAGAGGGTGATGGAAGCGAGATTGATAAACACTATATAAAATTGGAATATAGCTCAAACAACGTACAGTGAGTGCGAGCGAGTGAGAAAACAGACACACATTTATGATAGTATGGGAGACTTGGTTATTAAATTGCAAATTAAGGCTTATTATAACAATTAAAATAGATGTTTTTTTTTTCAAAATCCATCAATCTAAACCCCAATAATTATTTTAACCTGCATTTCGTGTAATTAAAATCGGTAAAAATCCTTATGGAAACAAACGTTGATTAAATCAGCTTTAGTATAATTATAGATATCTATTTGGTTGAAATGCGACCGATTTTTTTATGCATCAGTGTCACTGAACAAGTGACTTTTGAAATCGATCACGTCATTTTCTGCAATCTTTTTATGAGAGAGAAGCCATGCAGACAGGCCGGAATATCTAGTCCAGCTAAATGAAGTCGTCTAACAGAAAGAGATCAACAACTTCAATCTAAATTGCGGTCTGCTACCAAGAAAGAAGTCAATTATCCAGAGGATAACATGGGGCAGAGGTAGTGGGTAGGCTGTTCTGCCGGTTTCCGAGGGAACAATGGCGACGTAGTGAACATAATATGTGACTGGAACATGATATTGTCCTATGCCGAGCCAGATTGAAATCAGTATGATTGGTCGGGTTAGGGTTAGACGACCTGCAATGGCGATGAGAAGAAAAGAAATATGACCGGAAGTTAGTATAATGATTGATATTCTAGCAATCTGATCACCAAATTGGTAACGTTGGCACAAAACTATCTCTCTGTCCATCTATCTGTCTATCTATCTGTCTATCTGTCTATCTATCTATCTATCTATCTATGTATCTATGTATGCATGCATGCACATTCCTCAATGTTTATCTAACACTGCATACGAGGATCGTTAATGATTAAGCCAGTACACACACAATACGCACAATATATTCGCATACTTAAAAATACCGCATACGGTTCCTAAACTACGACCAGGACAGGCTTATAATGGCCGCCCAAGACCAAGGCCTGATGACAAATGCGTTTAAAAAGATGGCTGGTTTCAGTCAGGACAACAAGTGCAGGTTTTGCTACACTGAAGTGGAGAGTGTGAACCACCTGATATCGAGTTGCAAAATCCTGTTGGCAGATGGCTGCTATACAGCACGACATAATGGAGTGTGCAGGTACCTCTCCTGGACCATCTGTAAGAAACTAAATATCAAGTGTAGCAACAGTCCCTTGGAACATCTACCTGAGAGAACTGTGGGGAATGAGACATACACTATCCATTATGACCATGAAATCGCCACAGCTACCTATCTGGAAAACGCAGTTGTCAAACCTGACATTGTCATATGGAACAAGGAGAGAGAGAGTGGCAACTTTGGTTGAGGTCAGTGCCCCTAATTATGGGGGCCTAAACAGAGCTGAAAGGGAGAAAATAACAAAATATCAAAGTCTAATGTATGATGTGAAAAGAAACTGGAACCTCAAAGAGATCTCGATCATTCCAGTTATCATAGGAGCCACTGGACTCATGAAGAAGAACTTAAAAAAGTACTTAGCAAGTATACCTGGTAAACCAAGTGCAAGAGAAATTTAAAAAACTGCACTCAAAGGAACAACCAGAATCCTGAAAAGAGCTCTCGGTTGGAGTCTGTAAATAGCGAGTGATCGTATGGCATTTGGAAGAATGCCCCGCCCTCAGCAAATGAATGAAAAGAAACACAAAAAAGCAATCCTATAGACATACACACTTATAACACGTGTTTCTTCTTTCACGCTGTGTACATTCTACAAGAATGAGAATCTAATTTTCTAAACGAACAATTTATTCACTCAAAATATTATTCGCACCACATACGTAAGTTTGTATATACATACGTAAGTTGTGTTCGTTAACCATGATTGCCTCTCTTTCATTCACAACACTAATTTTATAAATGTAATACTTCCTTAATGGTTACCCATTCTCAATTATTCATAACATGCATTGTTATCCATTTTTGTTATTCGCCACTTAAAACCACCTATAACATTTTTAATCGTCAGCGCGGGTATAGATACATTTCTAAAGTAACGACCGTCGTCTATATTGTATTCAAGCAAGATCTATCTCATGTTTAAAAAAGCCCTAAGCACACGTATTTTTATTATTGACATGTTTGTCATAACTCATCTGAATGTGAGACCCATACAAAGGGGTGACGTGTAAGACACATTTAGAAATAGACCAAAGCCCACGATGATAATATAACTGCCAAAGCAAGCTATGATGTCCAGGAAAATTCATGAACGCATGGTACAAGCACTCGATGAAGATCCTGTTCCTATGCAACTGGGAATATATGCGCTGCAGAATTCTAGTGGAACAGAGACAACACAAAAAATGCTCCGATGACATGTTACACCGGTCGAAAGGTTGTGAGAATAATATCCTAGATGAGAACAGTAGTTCGAATAATCAAAATGATCCAAATCTGTAAGATATATTCTTTTTTTAATGTTGTATGAGAACAATCGAGAGTATGTCATAGCTAAAAAGGATACAGACTTACTGGGGTTATTTTTGGATTCAAGAGCCACAAGTTACGTAAAACCAAGTTTTAGATATAACTCAACAAAAATTGTGCTGCGTAATATAATCATTATTATTAATTGTATAATTCCTTAAATATGGCTGAAACACTGGTTACATTTTGTCGAAGAGGAATCGGTTTACGTGTAGGATATATTGCAAGTCCAAGAAGGCGTTATTTTGATAGTATCGATCGAAGAAAGGATGCGTTCTGGAGCATCAGACCAGATAGAAGAGCAATTACTCCAAGGTAGGACGAATTAGATTGTTGTAGAAATAGAAAATCGAAGAAGCGAAAGATATATGCGATAAACAGCAGCATAAAGCAGCCATCTTGAATGTAACCAGAAAAATGTATTGGTCCCACTTAAGATAGCAAGTAATTTTCAGAAATTACATATACCAACGCGCTCACATACACACACACATATATATATGTATATGTCTTGGTCCAAAGGTAAAGACGCTGGACTATAGCCATCAATATCGAAGGTTCGATTCTTGACTAAGTTAGCCATGCTGAAAACGGCTGTGAGCCAGAAACATGTGTCCACGGATTACTTTTACGTACGTATGAAATTAATAAATATATATATATATATATATATATATATATATATTAACGAAAGATACGTCCTATAAAGTTAAGGGCGACTAATAATGCAATTTTCTGCATCTTAATCACTTAGGAAGTGAGACAATCAAAATAATAGTAAGCAAAAAACAACGAACGTTGCAATCACTAATAAAAATAATTACATAAAAATACATGGAATATTCAGGTGATAAAAATTGTACAGACTTCTAGACAGGGCGTCTTAATTTAATAGTAAAGACGCTGGACTATAGACACTAATATCGAAGGTTCGATCTTTGTCTAAGTTAGATACGCTGATGACGGCTGTGAGCCAGAAACAAGTGTCCATTGATTACTTTTATATACGTATAACATTAATATATATATATATTTACTGTCAAATTTGAGATAAATTATCTATATATATATATATATATATATTATTTATCTCAAATTTGACAGTAAAAAATGTCTTTATATAAAACATGAAGATGTGGCACAAGACCAAAATTGGGGTGGGATGGGGGTCAGATGTCGTCCGCTGGGTCCATTCCTTAAACTAGTTTGAGTCATCAAAATACCACATTCACTCCATTGGCAACCCTTCTTGAAATAATCCTCGATTGATACAAATACATAATTGATCGTATGGAGGTTAAGGTGTACTAAAAAACACCCAAAATTATACAAAAATGAGATGTAACAAATTAAAATAAAATGATAAGTGCGTTGGTTAGTAAAACCCTCCCAAATCTAAGTATGAACTGCCCACTGTTTTCTCGTTTTGTTTCAAGAGTCGAACACAAGCAACTTAGTTAGTAAGTTGGGACGGCGGCTATTGTGCTATATATATATATATAAATATATATATGTGTGTGTGTGTGTACGTGTATATGTATGTATATAGTATATTATATCATATTAATTCAATTCCAAAGTCCATGGAGAAAGCAATCCAAAGACATAGTTTACATAAGTTCCTCGAATTCTTTATTTCCACACTTTAGTGGAGAATGATCATTTACATTTTCGTATTACATGCACAACCACCATTTTTTTATATCAATCTATTCGTAAACCTACACGTGTTTCTTGGCGGATGGAACATAAATTACAGTTCGAAAGCCCATTCGTCAATCATCAGCGAATGATAGAAATATATTGTGAAGATGTAGAAACAACTCATACATTTCAAAAGCGGAAGAAAACAACGCAGAAGTCAACAAACGATGAGATGACTCAAAAACTTTGAGAAGACTCAAAGAGGCGAGATCGTAAAAAATTCTGATAATTCAGAAGAGCATTGAATAGTATTGAAATAACTGATGTAAATTATATCTTTGGATTGCTGTTTGCATTTACTTTTGGATTTAATTAATACAATATATGTTCTTAACTTTGTAAAACATATTTATTTAGCTTGTCTTATGAAATTTTCGGATACTGTAAGAAATATAATATTGCCAACATATTTTTCTTTAAAAAATCAAATTATTATTATATATATATATATATATATATATATATATATATATATATATATATATATAATGAAAAGTCACACTTGGACGCGTTGATGAAATGGCAATAATAAGAATATTTTGAACACCTGGACAACGCATTTATTTATGTTTTTTAAAATAAATTATTTATTTACTTTACAAACTTGAGTACTTTCGGTGAATACACCTTTGTCAAAGGCATAACCATATTTTTTTCTCTTATTTTTTCGTATAATCCTACTTGACTGACACATATTTATCGCAATAAAGTTGAAATTCGTCTTGATGTTATCGACGATTAATGTTGATACGCCGCTGTGTGTAGCACGCGGTTACGTGAATAAGGTAGAATGAAAAGTCACACTTGGAAGCGTTGATGCAATGGCAATAATAAGGAGAATATTTTGAAAAAATATTTTGAAAAACTGGACAACGCATTTATTTATGTTTATATATATATATATATATATATATATATATGAGAGAGAGATGAGGGAGAGGGAGAGAGATGTGAGTTTTTGTTGTTTTATGTACTACTTGAGGATAAGGGTTAATGAATTCGTCAGGAGGACAATGAAACAACAACGTGATGATTAGTACCAATGGTTGAGATGCTTAGAATATGATTATTTAAAATGACCGCATAACAAGAATTTGGTTAACGTAGCCTTGAAAACGACCATCCTATAATCAGTTGGCAAACAACCTGATCGTATTATGCTCCACGGACGGATAGTTAATAAAAATCTTTGCTCATGAAAGTTTCGTTTAGTTTTAGATACACAGATGGAGAAAAGAAAATAAATATTTACAGTTGTTGTAGATAGACGAGTTTTAGTAATGAATGTTTTACAGGGGGTAACCATAGATTGGAACCCAGTGGAGCCCCTACCATGAAATAATAATGAAGTAGAGAAAGAATAACAACCTCTTTTTTCTATTAGAAAGTGTGTGTAGGTACAAGAAGAGATCATCGGCCACTAGATTTCGAAGTCGTTTTTGTACTCTGTAAAAGTGGGAAAGGATGCTCTGAGCAGCACCTCCCCAGATGTGGCAACAGTACTCAATCTTATGATGTATTTGTCTCTTATACAGGTAGAGGATTGCGCTAAGAGTGAGATACTTTCGTGATCGGTAGAATTATCCAACATTTTTTCCAGTGATCTTAGCAACATGTTTAATATAAGGCTTTCTATTTGAAGTCTAGAGTGAGACTTCTACCCGGTCAGTGTTATCGGGACGAAGGCAAGCTAGCCTCGTAGGCCATTCATTTCAATTGGGGCCCAGTGAGGATTGCGCGGTAGGGGTGAAAAGAGCGAAGCTTGGTTTTAGATGTATTAAAAGTAACCAGCTACCCTTTTTCCTCATTGCACTACGCCCTCTAGGTCGGAAGAAAGAGAATTACAGAGATCTTGGTCATTAATGCTTTTAGAAGTGCAGCTATAGATTGTTGTGTCATCTGCATAAATGTCAACAAATGAACTTAGAATCTGATTTGGGAGATCATTGATGAAGTTAAGGAAGAGTTTTGGGCGCAGAATACATCTCTGAAGTACGCCGGCAGTGATAAGATGAGCTTGATACTTCTGCCAATCAACGACAACTTTTATAAATCTATGAAAAAGAAAGGATTTGAAGGTTGAAAATACATCTCCAGATATTCAATAGCTAGCTAGCTTGTTAAGCAAACATTCGTGCCAAACACTATGAAAGGCCTTTGGTATGTCAAGAGCTATTGCTTTAGATACAAAGACTCAGTCAATAAATTAACTGATCCTTTGTGATATTATAATCAGCACATCAGCAGTTAATTATGCAGGACGTAATCCATATTGCTTGTCACTGAGTATATTTTTTGCTGAGATGGTTGACAACTTCTTGATTTATCACAGATTGAAACAACTTACTCATGACGCAGAGGAGACTGATTAGTCTCTTCTGAAACGCAGAAAGTCGATCTCCAGTATTTTGGTGTACTGGTCAGATTGACAACATTTTCCAATGTGGTAGGAAGCATTTCTCCTGTTAGCAACGATTAGACAGGAGCTAGTGCTAGTTCCAGCTAGGAATATTGTCAGGGCCAGTAGCCTTGCTGGGATCTAGATTTCTGATAAGTTTGTCAACATCTTGTACAGATAGATGGATGTCGCCCAGAGTGTTTACCGTGATAGGGGGAAATTTAGGCGGTACGCGGTCCGGTTTGCAAAGAATGAGATTTGATGCAAAGTTTTTTGCAAAAACGTTTGCTATATCGGATGCTAAAAATAATTATCTCTGGTCCTTTATGATGGTTGGAATTTAGGTTATACTTCTCTTCAAGACCACTCTAGATTAAACTGATTGGTCATGGGACTCTTTCACGTATTTTATAACCCCATTGCAGTGGTTTCGACAGTCTTAAAGGCGGCTTTTGTTTCGAAGCATCTATTTCTTTGAAAGCAATTGGAATAGTAGTTTCTGTGAGCAATGGCACGGCACATTCAGGGTTAACCCTAACCCTAGCCCAAACCTTTCTTTAGTTATTTATAACCCAAGCCACAATTTGACGGTATATTAACCATTACTTTAGTCATTAGTAATACGTAATCCACAATTTTACGGTATATTAACCATTACTTTAGTCATTAGTAATACGTAATCCACAATTTTACGGCATATCAACCCTTTGTTACACATTTAATACCGAAGCTACAATTTTGCGGCATATCAACCCTTTTCATTAGTTATTTAATACCAACCTTTGTTAAGTTATTTGAAGGATAGCATAGATATGCGACTAGTGGTATCATATATTTGCTAGTATATATATATATATATAGACATCATTACTATTCATGTATATACATATATACTATTATAAAATAGTATATGTTTATCAGTATTTATTTCAATAGTGTTCAATACGTGAGTAGAGCTTAGTAGTTGTAGCTTGAAGATTTCTTTGAGAATTAAAAATGAACGTTTCTGTGTAGCTTACTTGCCATAAATATATATATATATATATATATATATATATATATATATATATAAATGTTTGGAGGTACAAAACTTATAAATACATTTAAAAATGATACGCGGAAATCTCTCTAAGGCCCTTTCGACTATCATCTCGTCAGAAGAAAATCGATAGTTTTAATTAATAATATTGTCGAAAGAAAGAGCAAATGTATATATATATATAGGGTGGGCCAAAATAAGGGTCCTATCTTTAAATTTGAATAACTTGAATTTGAATAACTTCCACAAAATAAAAGTTAAACTCACCAAACTTTATGTGTGTGTAGACTGACCCTTCCGAGATTTTTTGAAATAAACAAAACAAATTTTAGCCCAAAAACACCTCTTTAAAACTTCCAAAAACTAAAGTATTGTTTTTTACACTGTTTTGAGTTTTTTAAGCAAAAATAATGTTTTCTAAATGAGGGTACGTTCCTTAGGGCTAATACGGCTCATGCTTGCTTCGGAAGGGGTCCTTTACTTATTCTAAAAAAAAAAAAAAAAAAAATCAATAAATAAAAAAGTTATGAATTTTAAAAAATAGGACCCTTATTTTTGCCCACCCTATATATATATTTTATTTTTTTTATTAATTAATGATTAATTGTTGAACAATAACAAAAAAACTATATATATATATATATATATATATATATATATATATATATATAGAGAGAGAGAGAGAGAGAGAGAGAGAGAGAGAGTAAGAGAGAGGGAGTGAATCACTGTTTAATCATATGTTGTCAGCCCATTTCATTTACACGTCCAAACGCATCACGTGCTTCCCGGACTGCCTTTCTTGCTATTACGCTCTCACTCAGGGCCATGTGACGTAATATCCTGTTAGAAAATATATTACAACCGCTTAGCTAATTTTACTTCGCGTTACCGAGTAAACCTCTGCTGACCTTTGGTCTGTCACACTTCCTGTTATTCTCTACCCGTCCAATATTTAACAAGTGTATCCACGCTAAGATTTGAAACCTGAATTCCAGGCCACTTACAACTGTGACGAACGGTGTACCGTGTCTTAACTTCACGCTAACAAATTCGCTACTGACATGAAGGTAAATACATGATGTATTTTCTTTGTTTTCATATTTAGTTTGTAACGTAATAGAAATGTATACTGAACCCGAACCTATGGTGTCCGTAAAAAAAATAATACATTTATACACATGCGAACAAGTAGGTGCAATCGCATCTGTGTTAAAAAAAAATATGATGGCAAAGCGGTAGAAAACAGTCTATCAAACACATCGCAATTAATCGTTAATATACCGAAAAAATCAACTCTCACCAACACAAAAAATAGGAAACGCCTAACTATTACATTGGCGGTCAGGGTTCGAATCTCAGCTGTAAACGGTCATCCAGTCTAGCCACACAGAGGAGTCATGATATTTCTATTCATGAAAGGTAAGGTAGGTGTATATGTTTATACCTTTGTATGTACAGGGTAAACTTTTATACTGATTAACCGATGAAGTTTAGAACACAGCTGTTAGGCGAGTGTATCCATATTTTGTTTAATTTAGCTGTATGCAAATAAGGAGGTAGAATCACTTCTTGACAGTTTACCAATTGTTATAGGACGTCAATGAATAAATATTTCTCAGATTTCAGTTCATGCGAAGTATTTTCAAGAGATTGTAATCGCCAAAATATTGGCACAAACATCCATTTGAACATTCAAATATTAAAGATTTGCATTGAATTTTAGCTACAGTCGTTAGACACCAAGTAAGCAACATTTCCTGAATGTAAATGTATTCTTAAGACTCCTTAAGCTTAAGCCTTACATTTGAGACATTTTCTAGAATCAAAATCATTTAATTCATTTTGAATAAAATTTGAATACAAATTCTAGACATTAGATTTAGCAGCATCGTAACAGGACATCAAAGTGGTGAAAACTATACTGTTCGGGGAATTCATATATATATATATATATATATATATATATATATATATATATATATATATATAATAAATGATAGTTTGCTTGAACCATTGATGGGAATTGTAGAAAATATAGTAAGACGGCTGGGAGCAATGCAGAGTGCCGGATTGCTGAGAATATCGAAAGAACAAAAATCATAAATCGAAAGGGGGGACTTACTATTTAGTTTTTTTACAATCTTACATAACAGCAAGTGTGGTGTCGGATGTGTGTGTTGTCTAGATGATGATTAAGAATCATTTAATAGTTGAGGAAAATCTTCCGTTTTTCAAAAATAGACAACAAAAGAAAAGTCTGTCTGTGTGGAAAATTCCCCCTCCCCCACTTCGATTTATTATTTTTGTTCTTTCCAGCTTCTCATCAATCCGACACTTTGCATTGCCCCCAGCCTTCTTAATATATATATATATATATATATATATATATATATATATATATATATATATATATATATATATATATATATATATAATAAGCAAAACCCCAACAGGGAGACGAAAAAGGCAAACAATTAATTTTCAAACGAAGAAAAATAATACCAAGAAAGAGGAAGAGAAATGTTGATGTAAAGGAAAAGAATTTGCTCCGTCGTCACCAGTTAGTAGTAGTAGTAGTAGTAGTAGTAGTAGTAGTATTTTGGTAAGAAAGAAGAAACAAAGGCGACTACCAAGATGAACGACAGAACAAGATCTTAGTAAAGAATGTTGTTAAATAAAGAAAAAAAGATAAAATGTACGAAGAAAATAGTTAAGAAAATAAAAATGAAAGAAAAGAAGCAAAAAGTAGAGCAGACAACCAAACTAAAAAAGGAAAAGGAAAATAAATGGAGAAGAAAAAGAAGAATATAGCGAATATAACGAAAAAAGGAGAAGATAGCGAAGAAGAAGGAGAAAGTGACTATAACGAAAAACGGGGGGGGGAAGGATGCAGGGGATAGAGGGGACGGAGGAAAAGCGGTATGTGGAGAGAAGAAGAAACAAGGGGTGGGGAAAATACTACTATGAAGAAGAAAAAGGTAAAGAAGAAGATGAAAACGGATGTTGTGGATGAGGATAAAGAATAGCTGAAGAAGAAGAAAAGAAGAGGCAACTGTCGGGAGATAAAGGAGATGGTTGTGAAGAATACAACGGAGAAGAAGAAAAAGCAGAAAGTAAGGCAGAAAAGACAATGAAAGAGAAAAAAAAAGTGATGCAGGGGAAAAGAAGTAGGTGGGAGGAAGCAAGATCTGCAGAAGAATGAAAATAAAGACAGGAACAGAAGAATCAAGAGGGAAAGGAAGAAAGAAAGAAAGAAATGAATAAAGTCAGAAGAAGAAGACAAAGAAAGAAAGAAAGAAAACTAAAGAAAAGATTAAGAAGAAAGAAAAAAGAGAAACATAAAGGAAGAAAGACAAAAATAATAAAAAGAAATAAAGAAGAAGAAACACGACAGTAAACAGAAGAAGAAAAGCAAGAGACGGAGGAGAGACCATAATGCAAAAGGATAAAAAGAAAAAGAAAGAGATGGATGGGAAACAGAAGAAAGAGGTAGAGGAGAAGACAGCGAATAAAAAGAAGACACTCTAAAAAGAAGAAAAAGAAAACGAAAGAAAAGAAGAAAAGAAGACAACGGAGAAAAAGAAGAAAAGGCAGGAGCTTGAGCAGAAAAAAGACAATGAAGAAGATGAAGAAAAGAAGAAAGACATAGAAGGAGTGTGAGGTAGACGAGGGGAAGACAACGAAGACGAATGGGTGGAGGTGTTGAAGACAACAGAGAAGTAGATAAAGCAAGAGAAGGAGGAGGAAAAGACAATAAAGAAAAATTAGGTGATGGAAAGGGATAAGACACCGAAGAAGATGAAGGAAAAGTGAAAGAAAAGAAAACGAAGAAGATGAAGCAAAATGAAGCAAGGGGTGGCCGAGAAGAAGAAGAAGAAGTAGATAAAGCGTGGAGAGTAAGAGTATACATTCTAAAAGAAGATGGATAATCAAAAAGGCGGAATTGCAAGAGAAAAATACATGCAATAAGATTACATAATATAATGAAATGAAGTAAGAAAGAAATAAAGAAAAAGAACGTAAGAATAAAAAAGAAAACGAAACTCACATACAAGCAAGGTTAGAAGAGAGCAGAAAAAAGAGGTAAACAAAGTTGAGAGAATGCTGAATAGGAAGAGAGAAAGAGGGAAAAAGACCCCCCCCCCCCACACGGAAAAAGAGGAGATGGTGAGTAAGCGAGAGAGAGAGAGAGAGAGAGAGAGAGAGAGAGAGAGAGAGAGAGAGGGGCGGATAGGGAAGTGGGGCGGTAGAGGAGGGGCGAAAGAATGCTAAGAAAGGGCCAAGAAGAGTCCCAGAATGCTGCGGCTTTTCATGACGCGGGAATGTCTGCTGTCGCTGTCTGGAAAAGGAAACGTCATCATGTTTTTCCGAAAGTGGGTCATTCTGCCTCACATATAAATATAAAAAAGAGAACCACAATCACAATATACCTACCCGCATAGATAGCGTCGAACTATATATATATATATATATATATATATATATATATATATATATATATATATATATATATATACACACATAGACTAATGAATGTGTGCGTTTACGAATTTTAGATTTTACAATATAGAAAAAAGAATGACGTATAGTTACACTTGATACAGAACTGTTACTAGAGGTTAATAAAGACGATGTCAATGTCTTTCCGTTCTGAAAGTCGATATTTATGAAGTTGGCATGGCGCAATCGTTGCCAAACAGGACGTGTGGTTTAATGTTACATTGCTGCTACGTAGCACGTCTGTTACTAACATTTAGTTATTATAGAAGCTTAGATACCTGTCCTAGGTCGGGTACATAATACTAAAACTCGCTCAACTTCCTTAAAAATGTTAGAGAGTCAAACTCGAAAAAACTTTAATAGCAATCAAAACACGCGTCTAATCTCATTCACAGCAAGAACTCGTCTAGCTATCACCACTGTAAAGAACTTTCCTCCCCTCCTCTGTGTACCTAAAACGAACCAGAACTTCCTTGAACAGAGTTTATTTCTAATAACAGCCCATATGTGGACACAATAGCACGGGATTGCTTTCTATTTGTCTTCAAGTCCAATGTTGCCAAATATTTGAAGAAATCAGATTCTACCTTATGAAGAAATCAGATTCTACCCTTAAGAAGAAATCAGATTCTACCCTTAACACCTATCGTGTTGAATCCTCTCGTAGTAGTGTTCATCATCCATCTTACAATCTCATTAACCTTTATCCTCGAGTGGCCTTTGGCCTTGCTAAGTGGTGACTCATTAGTATAATATCATTGTGTTAGAATAGAGCTCATACGATTGAAGTTATGGGCTTGGACATTTTTTATTTCATGGATTTATAAAGACCCAGTTAAAGGATTTCAAACGGAATTACATATTCAAGAAAGTTGCGAACATGTTGAACCTAAATTGATTTTATCAGCGTTTACATTTCATTCCAATTAAATGTAACAACTTTTTCGATTGAAGGATTTAGGTTTCCCGAATGATTCCTTTATTAAAATCTAGCAGGAAGACCCGATGTTACTCGGGATTTAATGAGGACAACTATGTTCTTTTTCACCAAGTTCATAAAACCGTATTACTTTCGTTACCTATTACTTCGTTTCGTCTTCTAATATAGTAGGCAGAAAGTTGTGTGTAACTCTCTGAATGAGGTTCTTATGCATATGATTCAATTTTCATTAAAATCCGATATACGTATTTGAAATTTTAAGAGGCTTCTGCTCCGATTGCTCCCTTAAGGGCACATCTAAAGATTCGGCTGATTGAGAGGGCACTTAGAGATTCAATAATACTTCCATTATTTTCTCCTGAAAACTTTACATATGGACACACTTATAGTTTTTATGTGCATTCTCTAACCTTTCTTTCTAAAGGGAACACACGCATATTGACATGTATATATAAATATAATACATACACACATCTCTCTCTCTCTCTCTCTCTCTCTCTGTATATATATATATATATATATATATATAATATATATATATATATGTATATATATATAATATATATATATATATATATATATATATATATATATATATATATATATGTGTGTGTGTGTGTGTCCGTGTGTATGTGAGTGCGTGTGTGTGTATGTATTTCTGATGTTTTTAATGATCGAAAAAATAGTCGGGGTGAATAACGCCAAATATGTACCTTACAGCTGTTCTCAGCGATGGAAATGTATAACAAGCGTAATACCGTAATGGTAAGATGTCCTGACTGCTGACCAAACAGTCGGGTTTGGAATCTCAGCTTGAAAAACTCGCCACATCTAGCCACACTGATACAACGTTATTCTATGAAACAGCTGTCCGTGGAAGTAAACCCGCATCTTAGTCATACCATTTCTTTGATATTAGAATCTGGTGACATCTTACGTGACTCTTTAGGTCGGCTAGTGACTTGTATTTCATTCCACAAGTTGAGCATGGGAAATGGTGAATATGCTTATATTGCTGGTGTAATCAAACATCTATTCCTCAAACAGATGCAGATTGAATATTGTATAGGTTTATGATTCTAGAACCACATGTAACTAGCCAGTCTAAAATTTGAGCGGTAATCACTGCCACATATATTACAAGGAAAAGCATTTTCAACTTCAGAATTGTTTTTTGTTTATTCGTAACATTTTAATTTAAAATCGAAAACGCATGATACATTGCTAGAATTACTAGTCACGATATAATAACATCATTACGAGACTACGGTCGCGGACAGACTGGCAAATAAATAATCAAACTAATCCAGTAGCACCCACTAGAATAGCTGTATTTACTGGTTAATTTCGAATATAGATTCATAACCTATCTCAAATAAAGTGTTTTTATTTCGCAAAAATATATTCATTAAACTGCATAATTACTCCAACATAACATAACACAAGATCTAAAACAAAAAATCGTCATTTAATTTACAAAATAAGGAGAAAAACGAGACGTCTCATAACTACAACGGAAACGGACGCTATAGTCCGACAGATACTGCTTACACGTAAATAATCAAATAATCACTTGAATAATAATAATAATAATAATAATAATAATAATAATAATAATAATAACGGCCCCATAACAGATAAAAAAAAACACCTGTCCGACTTCTAAATATATTAACTAAAATACATTATCACTCTAACTAAACAGAACACAAGATCTTAAATACAAAACATCATCGTCATTCCTTTCATTAACAACACATAGGTAAACACGAGACTGAAGTGGTCGATATAGCCCTGCAGATAACACATTATTGTACACAGATTATCAAATAACCACATTAAAAATATAATAACAGCCTCTAAACATATTTTAACAAAACTTAACCGACTTCCTCCCTCCCCAAAATATGACTGTTCAATGTCTTGCACAATAATACCCCGCACATAGGCAATCTCATCCCCGATGAAAAACACAGGGCGTTCGAAATATTGAATTAAAATTATAGCAATAAATAACTATGAAAAAAATACAACATCATGTTATGCTTCAACCATCACCCACTCGTTATTCAAAAATATATCTGTAGAAGCATACGTGGAATACAAAACTATATATATAATTCCACAATCAGATCACGCTGCAGTTTGCAGAAACAAAAAAAGGCCACAGACCAAAAGCCCTAGTCTCGAGTTTCGCTTTCCATTTTATTCATCAGTGAGACATATCTGAACTCAGGATTCGAAAACCGAGTCGCCTGCCTGAGAGGTGAGTACTCTGCAACCTGAGTCATTACGCCGGATGTAAATAAGTATATTTACTAACACAGATTATGCAGCGAGTGTGGGATGTTCCCACTTTTCTCAACAGGTGTAGTCATCCATAAAAAACAAAACAAAAAAAACATGTCGATGTCTCATAAGTACGATTTTATATGCACTATGACGAAGACATTTAACAAGAGAACCCAACAAGCAAATTAATATTAGATGTGAGATACTATATAATTATTACCACAATCAGACAACACCGCAGCCAACACAAACTCTGAAAGCCACCGGTCCGAATAACTAGACTACCTGGAAATAATTATAAGTATCTCAAATTATATCTATCCCCTCTCTCTCTCTCTCTCTCTCTCTCTCTCTCTCTATATATATATATATATATATATATATATATATATATATATATATATATATACAGGGTGACAAAAAAAAACAGGCCCCGTGTACACTTTATGTGATATCTCCTTTATTTATTCACCGATTGCCCTTATTTTACAGGACATGGCAGAATCAACGACCGTGAGTACACCAATACCTCAGTGGGAGCTGGGACAAAGAATACACTGTGTTAAATTTTACTACAAGACAGGCTCCTTTAAGAAAACCCAGGACAGTTTCATTCATCAGTTCGGATGTGAAAAGGCTCCCCCCAAAAGACGAATTCAGAACTGGGTGGGCCACTTCGAGAAGTATGGGACCGTAGAGAACTTCAACGCTGCCAGTGAGAATCGTCCAAGCCACTCGGCACGTCCCAAGAAGCAGACAGCCGAGCTGGTCGAAAGTGTGAGAGAGTCTCTCCAGGAGAGTCCGAAACGCTCTGTCCGTAAGCGAAGTTAGTCCCTCGGTATCTCCAGTGAGACTTGTAGGAGAGTGCTGGTGAACAATATCAGGGCTTACCCATACAGAATACAGACGCTGCAGACCCTTACAGCCTCAGACAATAAGCAAAGGAGCGCTATGGCAGTCAAGATGCTCGATAAAATCGAGGAAACACTAGGTTTCCTTAAACTCCTTTGGACCTTAGATGAAGCCCACTTCCATCTTGACAGAAAGGCGAACTCTAAGACAAATGTCTTCTGGGGGTCCTCCAGACCCAATGAAGTAGCCACCAAGCCCCTGCACTCTCCTAATTGCACGGTGTGGGCTGCAATCTCGGTCAGAGGCATCATCGGACCAATCTTCATCGAAGAATCTAGCATAGCAGTGACAGTCACCAAGGAGCGGTATGTGGAGGTCCTCAAAACCTTCAAGAGTGAGCTCCAGACCCATTACCCGTCGCCCATGAGCAAGTTCTGGTTCCAGCAAGACGGAGCAAGTTCTCACACCTCAAACCTGTCGTGAGATTGGCTGAAAGAGAAATTCGGAGGCCGAGTGATCAGTCTCAAGACAAATTTTGAGTGGCCACCCCATAGCCCGGACCTAATCCCCCCAGGTTATTTCCTTTGGAGCTATCTTAAGGACAGAATGTACGCAAGGAAACCCAGAACCATCACGGAACTCAAGGAAGCCATCAGGGAGGAGATGAGAGCCATTCCCAATTCAGTCTGTAAGAACGTCATGGACAACTTCGTTCTGCGCCTCAAGAAATGCACGGAGCTAAAAGGAGTCCATCTAGAACACATGCTGTAGAACGGAGAAAAGAGGCCAAATACCCTAGTGTTTTGATATGATGTTGTGAATATAATAAACTAGTTATGCCCCAAAATTCATTTAATTCGGACGAAACACTAAGAAACGGGGCCTAATTAGATTTGGGGCCCGTTTTTGGGGGGGTCACCCTGTGTATATATATATATATATACTTTGAAAAGCTGGGTGGGTGGCAATAATAACGAAGATATTTTTTTTATAAACGTGAGTACTTTCGGTATTCTACCATCTTCAGAAGAATATTTCTTCTTTTTTTTTTCTTTTTTCCTCTTGGTTGACCAAGAGGAAAAAAGAAAAAAAAAAAGAAGAAATATTCTTCTGAAGATGGTAGAATTACCAAAAGTACTCACGTTTATAAAAATAAAAAAACGTTTTTAAGATGAATAAATAATTTATTTTTACAAACAAGTAATCTGCGTTGTGCAAGGTTTTCTAAATATTTTATAAAAAAATATCTTCGTTATTATATATATATATATATATATATATATATATATATATATATATATATATATATATATATATATCAGAGGGTGTGTATTATAAGACTGGAAAAATGGCTAAATAAAAAGATTTATAGGGAGAGAGATCATTCAAAACATATGCTGACTGTAAATGTTTAGTTGTTTGTAAGCTGATTCGGTCTGGTACAAGGTCTAAATTATTTCACATCCAAACAGAAATTGCATATTAAATAAGTATTTCGAAGACCCGCGCGAAGCTTCTTTTTACGGAGACAAACGACGTTACGACCAAATGAGCAAGTTCTGGTAAGCAGAAAGCAAATATGTATGAGTGCACACGTAAATATGTGTATCTCCATGTGCATGGGTGCATATGGATTGATTCATGTATGTGTGAGCGTGTGATGACGTACATGGCTGTCTGACTGTATGTCAGTCAGTAAGCACGTCGCTGCTGTTCTGGGCTGTTTCCCCCTCTTTCTCAGTACAAAATCTCGCTCATTTTCGAATCAGCAATCTACTGTCGCTGAGCAGTCAAAGTTCTTGGCGTGCTCTTTGAATCTGTAATCTGATGTCGCTAATGATCGCCGCAGAGTGCGGCAAGCTTTTCTTTCTTTCTTATCAGACAGACATGCGCACACGTTCGCACGTGCCCCCATTCCCGCGCGTATGCACTCATCCATAGACACACCCATACATAACGACGCTCATAAAAACGACATACGTATACACAAAATCATATATACATACACAAAGACATGCACAAAGGCCGACACACTTATACCAACGTGTAGACACATATACACAGAAATACCTAAATGCATACTTTAGTGCATACTTTAATGCATACACACATATACAAAGTCATGAACATAAAAATAAACATACATACACAAGTGCATACACACCGATAAAAATACACATAGAAATGCATACACATACGCACACTCTACGTGTAAACACATACATACATAATGATATACTCACATACACTAAGTAAACACGCGCGTACACAGAGGCATAAACAAACATGCACTCATAAAGGGTATATTCATATACAAAAAAGAATATGGATACACAAAGGCGTACACAGACATACAGATGAGTACACACACATACATACACAAACAAAACGCATAAAGAAGCAGACATGCAAAAAATCAAAATGACACAAATATAGACAAGAACATACATTATAATTATATATATCATCTCACATTAAAATCTAATATATATATATATACATATATATATATATATATATATATATATATATATATGGTACACGTATTGTATTAGTTTCTGTAGATGTAAATCCGTTAAAACTCCAGTGTTTATAACATTTGCTCAATAACAAGTACAGCTGTTCTTAAGTATAAATTTTTAGTGGTGTATATGTATGTATATGTGTGTATGTGTGTATGTGTGTATGTATTTATGTGTATGTGTGGGTATGTACTGGCACGTGCGTGTGTACATGTACGTATGTATGTATGTATATATATATATACATATATGTGTGTATATGTATGTGTGTGTATATGTATATATGTATACATGCGTGTATGTGTATTATGGTGAATAAATGTAAGCAAATAAGGCTCAAATGGGGCCAGATGTATGCGTACGTACGTATATGGATACTTGAACTAATATCGTATATGTATGGGTATGTTTATACAGGGGTAAAGGTTGTATATTTTTATATTTTTATATTTATTTCGTGTGTACGTATGCGTAAGTTAATTGCCATATTTATATGTCACTATGTGTAGTTATGCATGTGCTGTATCAACATGTCTATATATGTGGGTAAGTATTTTTATATAGACATATGTATATGGTATATCAGTATGTGAGAGTATAAGTACAATATTAGTAGTACAAGAATGTACACATGCATGTATATATCTGAGTAAGTATGGGTGGAGGTACATTCTATTGTGATGCATATACATGAGTGTAAGTCTGCACACGTGTTTAGAACGAGTTAATTCAAACACCGTTAGAATAATAACAAAATAAGCATATATATATATGTATATATATTGTAATATATTATGCTGAACTAATCAGTGGAAAAGGAAATCTATCCATGGGATGCATGTGTATGTATGTATATGTGTAAGTGGATGTGGATTTTGAATCTATATGTATGCATGCGTCTATCTATGTATGTGTGTGCATGTGTGTATGTATGTTTATATATATATATATTTATATTTATATATGCGTTGATATGTATGTATATATGTGTATACATGTGTATATCCGTGTATTATTGTTTTATTTTATATATGTATATATATGTATGTTTATGTGTGTACTTGTGTATCTATAGATTTGTGCGACGAGTGTATTTTATATGATGATCAGATATTTATGCTTAAAATGTATATAGGTAGATTACAAGTTTGAAATGTTAAATGGAGAAGAAAGGAATCCAAGCTAAGTGGGTAATAAAAAAAGAAAAAAGAAAGAAATAGAGGAACAGTAAATAATAACAATGGTAAAAAAGATAGAAACTAATTGAAACAGTTAACAATTAAAGAATGTAATCAGATACTGAGCTTGACCGGTGAGAAATATAAACATATCACATCCCCCAAAAAGATTTACTTAATAGAACAGTTTTCCAAATTCATCTCACTTCCTTGTCTTCTTTGGTCAGAAGAGGTTGACTCTCTGTGAAGAGTACAACCGAAACATGTATGCACATATGTAATCAATAATGTTTGTATAAATGAAAATGTATACTATATATATATATATATATATATATATATATATATATATATATAAATATATATTTATTTATTATTCGGTACAAAAAATCAGTACAACATCAGTACCATTGATTTCAAGCTCAGAAGGTGTTAACCTCCCGGCTATCTTCAGCTTTGTTCTCACTTGGTAGAGAAAATGGGGATCTCGCATAAACCACAATCGGATATGTTAGTTGCTTTAAAGGGGTAAATTAGTATCGTCTGAATTATGTGTTAGAGAAGATATATGAGATTAAAAAGTTTAATAACGTCCAAAAAAGGGGAAATGAAATTAAAAATAAAGGATTAAAATTTAAAAAAATATATTTTTCGATTATTGTGAGCTCCAGTTTTTGCTAACGGCTATTTTTTAACTGAGGCGTTATTTGTTTTGAAGGGTTTAATTCGTTTTATCTAAGTTATGTGTTAAAGAAGATACGTGTGGTTAAAAACTTTAATGAACTCCAAAGTGATACAAAATTACAAAATTAAAAATTAAAATTTAAAAATTTATTATTTTAAAAATAAATAATTTTAAAAAAAATTCGTAAATCATAGTTATTCTCACAGCTATATTTATCTGGTTTTCGATTAAAAAAAAACGGTCTAAGGGAGTAACAAATCGTTATTAAATTTAATTTTGAAGGTATAATATAAAAATGTAAAATATAAATATATTATGGAGTATCAATTTATTTTGAAATCAACCAATTATGGCTGATGGAGTCTCTAATGTTAAAATGTTAAAAACGAATCTAAATGGGTTCGTTTCGTATTTTCTTGTCACCAGTCTGTATATATATATATATATATATATATATATATATATATATATATATATAGTCTCGGAAGTTTCTCAACCATTAAAACTATATAAAAAAAAAAAAAAATAAAATAAAAAAACTTATAGTCTCAAGTCTTCCAGTGGAAAATCACTCATGTAAGTCAATTTATTTTTTACAGTTATTTTCTAACACTATTTTAAGGGATCATCAGTTGTTTACCATGAAAAACTGTTTCGGGAATTTATATATATATATATATATATATATATATATATATATATATATATATATATTCGGGAGTTGGTGAAAAAATCTAATGTTTAATAGGTATAATGTAAGTTTCATTTGAAGCTTATCCACAACCTCGTAAATGCTAAACTTCTTTCTGACCTACAGTATGGATTTAAGCAAGCTCGTTCTACTGCGGATATCCTAACAACCATAATCGAACACATATACAATGCACTAGACAAAGCAGATTAAGTCATAGCGTTAGCATATATTGCATAACAAGCCTTTTGCAAGAGATGGCATGAAGGTTTTTTAATAAATTAAATCATACAGTATTACTGGACGAATATTAAATATTATAAGTTGTCTCCTTGCTAAAATAAATATCCATAAGGTCTTTGATTGTCGTAAATGTAAACAACATGACATTAATGCGGGTGTACCCTAGAGGTCGATCCTTGCACCTTTTTATGACTGATAAACGACCTCTCTGATTAAATTGTCTTCGAGATGGGTATATTTTCTGATGTGGGCAGAACAAACGCACACATATCAAACGCAATGTCTAAATCCTTATAAAAATACATCCAGTTTGTGGCGCAATTGGGGCATAAATGGATGGTAACATTTAATGCTACTAAGCAAAACTTCTTTCCTTAAACAATTATAAGAAACATTTTCAACCACTGATTGACACGGATAATAACACCATACCTAACTAACATTCACAGGTAGCGTGAATTGGAACACATACATCGAAGACATTACTAAGGCTGCTGCACAGAAGGAGTGCCCTACCGCGCTAGAAAACTTCTCACAACTGCCACACACCTTATATCTCAACAAAACTACCATTCGCGCATGCATGGGGTATTGTTGCAACATCTGGGCGGAAACATCAACCATTTGTCTCGACCAAATTAGACAGCGTCCAAAAAAGAGTCTCTAAAAGTATAGGTTCCGCACTGTCAGCCAAGCTTCAACCCCTGTCCCATCGCCGCTATTTTGCATCCCTGTGCTTGTTTTACAAGTACTTCAATTGAATGTGCTCCAATGGACTCGCGGCACTGGTGCTTCCTTGATATAAATACCTCCGATTAACACGACCAGAAGCGAAATCCCACCCCATCATTGTAGAGGTCCCCGGATTCCAGAAAGTTTTCTACTATAATTAATTCTTCCCTCGAACTGTTATCCTTTTGAATTTCCCCCGTTTCCTGCTTTTCTGGCTGTACTAACATGCAGAAATGTAAATATAATGTGAACAGACATCTCGCTGCTAAACTCCTTACTTAGGAAGTTCACGTAATTATGGTTCGTAATTCACAGTAGCCCTTTACGTCTTATTTACAATGCGCCTTGTTTGGGGTAAATACAATTTTTAAAAAATAAAAAAAATAAATTAAAATAAATTTAATAAAAAAAATTAAGATTTCTATTAAAATTATCATGCTTATCGCAGAATGATTTTGGTTCAATCCTTTTGATACTTTAACATGCTTTTCGTCTCATCTTTTATAATTGATAGATATAAGATATTTCTTCGGTCGCTTCCGGTTCGCGAATCGGACGGAATATCAAGCAGTGCACAGAATAAACAAATCTCGCCATTTTGTTATACCAAGAAAAAGCATCACGTGACTCTGGGGTTTAGTAATCCTGGTATATTTATTCAATCATTCGGCTGTTCGTTATCGAGTATGGGTGGGGTGATTTAATCCGCCAACCAGCCGGCCAGCTAACCAGTTGGCCCGGTCAAGTTACTCGACTTTCACCATTCATCATACTATAATTACAGTTCCGTTTAAATATCACCATTTCAATATTCCATGGGAAGATGATGGCGATAAGATAGACGCATTGTCGACAGGCTTACAATTGTGTTTGTGTAATGGCGGTGACTTTTGTTTATGAGAATAATGAATGAGATTCGTTTTGAAAAAAATGGATAGTCCTGTCGTGACAAGTCATGTCAAATCATGGCTCGTGATCAGCTGCTTACATTTGGTGAAACGGACTGGTTCAGTTTCAGAATGTTTTAGCTGAGGAGTGATCATTTGTATTATTTGGATTATTCGGACAACTCTCCTCATCTTGGATGTTATTTTCACAACGTTTCGGCCGATATAGCCCCCGACCTTTTCAGGTGTGTTTTGTCTAACTCAGGAATCTTTATGTCGATGTAAGGAATTTATACAAAATTTCCAATGGATCCCTTTCCCGGGGATAGCTTGCACTTATTCCGTCAGCCATAACCGGTAGACATGTTAAGTAATTCGGGGCCGTCGTGCTAAGTATAATTAGTTGGAAGTGACAGTCTTCCCGAGGTTGAAGGTTCAATCCCCAATACGGGCGATACTAAGAATACATCTGCTAATTACTTAAGACTTCTACCGGTCATGGCTTACGGAACGAAAATAAGCCATCTCCGTGGATTACATAAAGGATTTCGTTTGAAATTCAGTAAAGGATCCTGAGTCCGACATGAATATTATCCACTTCAATAATCCGTAACTAAAGAAGGTCGGAGATTACATCGGCCGAAATTTGTGAGAATAACATCCAGCAGTTGTCTGAATAATCTAAATAATACAGACTGGTGTATCTATTGTATCAAGTTGTTTTCTAAAAAAAAGGTAATAATTACTATTATCAACATTAATTATGTAAAAAGAAAATTAGTGAGAAATAAATTATTTTGCTTTACCTATAAATTTGTGACTTATTTGCGTTAAAAAATTAATATCCAACAGAAGTTTTAAGCAATTTAATTTACCGTAACTAATGAGGGTGAGTAAAGTAAGCCGCTTTTTTATTATTGGATTATTTTACTCACAGTCACTATTACTCACAGTCACTATTACTCACAGTCACTATTTATGGCAAATTAAATTGCTTCAAACTTCTTTTCAATATTAAATGTTAAAATGTTTACGTAAATACGTCACAAATGAGTATTGATTTACTCCTCTCCAGGAGTTAGGCACAAGGCCAGTTTTTTATATTACTCCCACAAGTAAGATGTGACCCAAGGTCGGGTCGGGAAAGTGGGGTTTAAAAATTGCCTGGGCAGCCTAGTCGGCATTCCCCGGTAGGGGCGCCTCAGGCAGTAAGTAATAAACTTACTCCTCCTCGAAGAGGGGAGGCGAAGTCTGGGAGGGTGGACCTCCTAGAACTGCACAGGACAGATACTACACTTTAATCTTAGCCAAAAGGCCAAGAACTCAATTCTAGATCAAAATGCACAATAAATCCAGAACGAAGATGAAAGACAAGGTGTGCCATTCCTCGTATTAGCCAATGTGTAGGCATTCCGAGGGAATCTTATTTCGGTTTCGAATACTATGTATTTGGGATATTTGGTACGGGTTTACTGGCCAGTCAGGTTGTCCTGACTAACCCCTGTACAGAAAGGCCGAAAACACTCAAGGATCATGTCTCGTAAGCATTCAAATTATCTAACTTTGCGCGCTTTCGTGTGTGCCTTTATGTATGTGTGAATGAAATTGTGCATGCCTGTATACCTTGGTGCATGTCCTTGTTTCATTTGTGCATGTGTGGGCCTTTTAGTATGTGTGTATGTGTGTTTGTGGTTTTCTCTATGCATGTGTGCATTTATATATACCTTTTCGCATCGGCTGATTATGAAAATACTTATATGTATCATCTCTCATTTAACTCTGATATTAATTTGCTCGCTGGATTTGCTTGTTTGATGACATCGTCCTAGCAAGTATGACATCCTACTTGTACGAGACATTGTGATTGGTACTCAGTAGTTGGATGACTACACCTATTATTGAGAAGAGTAGGTACATTCCACAATCGGCCTTCACCGCAGTTTGCTTAGTCTGTGTTAATAGACTTTCTTGTGTGTAGCGTGGTGGCTCAGTGGTAGAGTACTCGCCTCGCATGCAAGTGACTCAGGTTTCGAGTTCTGAGTTCGAATATTTTCTTATAATGAGCCCAAGGGAGGGCGAAACTAGAGGCTAGGACTTCCGGTCTGTGGCTTTCGTGATTTTGTGGGCTGCGGCGTTGTCTGATTGTGGAAATATTAATTATATATATATATATATATATATATATATATATATATATATATATATATATATCCGTTCCATAACACAAAGTCAGCAAGTAAAAATTTGCCGGTCGAATCCATTTCAAGTATTAATGGGAATTGAAAAGAACAAATAGTAAGTAGACATCCCCTCTTCAATTTATATCAATGATGAGACATTCATTTCACTTTTTTCTGCTTGCTATACCGATATATACGTTTTTTTCCATTTCAGTTTGCGACGTTGTCTTTCTTATTTGTATTTTTAACTTCACTTATTCCGATGTTATTTTATATGAATATGAATATTAGTGTGTACATTGACGAAGAATATTTTTCACCATTTTGACGGAGTGCAGTCACTCTTCCTAGCTAAAACGTTTAACTGATTCACACGAATGGCGAGAGAACATAAATTAGAGTCTATATTACATCCCCAGTAAAATAGTAGGCTTAAAAACGGTTTAATTCGTTAACGGACGTAATTTTACTTCTTAAATCTTATTCTTTAACTCTAAAATAACTTAATCGCCCACCCTTGTTGTTTTTACAATTTCCGACTTCTCCCAAAATAAAGTTGTATTGAAAGTGTTTTTCCAAATATTAAGAATTTATATTATAATCTCTGTTACCGGATAATAGAAACAACAGCCTTGTTACAGCTCTAATTTAGAGTCAGACTTTTCGAGCAATAAATATATAATTTTATTTTTAATTCAATCTTTTAAAATTCGAATTTAATTATTACAGGACAACTTTAAATTAGACTTGAAATTATTGTTGTAAAATCACATTTATGAATTATAAATACCTTAACCAAAATACACTTGTTATAGAATAGCTTCAAATAAGGTATTGAGATGAACCAAACTATGTTGACTATGTTAATGGGAAAGTGATAATTAGAAAAAGAAAATGGAATGTGCTCTGATGAACTCGCGGCACTTGTGCTTCCTTGATGTACATACCCCCGATTAACACGACAAGAAGCGAAATCCCACCCCATCATTATAGAGGTCCCCAGATGCCGTAATGTTTTCTACTGTAATGATTTCTTCCATCAACTGTTAACCTTTTGAATTCCCTCCGTTTCCTGCTTTTCTGGCTGTACTAACAGGCAGAAATTTAAATATAATGTAAACAGACATCTCACTGCTAAACTCCTTACTTAGGAAGTTCCCGTAGTTATGGTTCGTAATTCACAGTAGCCCCTTACGTCTTATTTACAATGTACCTTTTTTCGGGTACATACCATTTTTTTTAAATAAAAAGATTGAATTATAATAAATTTAATGAAAAATTTTTAGATTTCTATTAAAATTATCATACTTATCGCAGAATGATTTTGGTTCAATCCATTTTGTACTTTAACATGCTTTTCGTCTCATCTTTTATAATTTATAGATATAGGATATTTCTTCGGTCGCTTCCGGTTCGCGAATCGGACGGAATATCAAGCAGTGCACAAAATAAACAAATCTCGCCATTTATATATATATATATATATATATATATATATATATATATATATATTGCTCTATATTATAAAGTAGAAATGTATTAACATCCCATTTGAGTTAGCAGTTACTATTTAATTAAGTTATTATCAAATTGGATAAAATAATAAAATAAATAAATGTAATAGATGATATGATATATATATATATATATATATATATATATGCATATATATATATATATATATATATATATATATATTTGTATATTTTAATATAAGAGATAAATTGTGTCAGCATTTTTTTTAATCCTTTCTAAAACTTGATACTTGTTCGAGTTTCAGGCTTGAACTAGCAGATGTGTTTGCCCTACTCGTTGTGTATAACGTTCGGTTACTTCCGAAGTCATCTTCAGAGTGCGTATCAAGTATAGAACATATATTTTAAATGTTGAGTCATCGTTTTAGTGATAATCGTGTGACTAGTTGTAGTATTGATAGAGAATAAGTATTTTTCTTAATTAATACGACACGGTTTCCGCTAAAACCATCACTAAACATTTCGAAATACATGTTCTTACTTGATACCCACCCCTGAAGATAATTCCATAAGTATTAGATGACACAACGAGTACGGCAAATACATCTGCCAGTCACATTCTGAAACTTGAAAATGAATTAGGAATTTAGAAAGTCTCATAGGGTGATAATTATGTACCCTAATTCTTGTATAGATGGACTCTTCCAGATACTTTGAATAGAGTTAAAACTAGGTATCGTTGTTATTAGTGGCAGTCATATACTGCAGAATCGGACACAGAATTTCTGTAACATACTATTCATGGACTTCTGTAAATACACTCTTGTAAATAAACCACTGTGTTTTTTAAAATTATTATCGGCTCTTCAAGATTACAACACTGACGACGAGGATTGGACACCTATATCTCCCAACACTGGCGACGAGAATTCAAAATATATATTCCACAACACTGGTGACGAGGATTTGAAACCTACATTCCATAACACCGAAGAAAATGTACTCGGACTTATTCGGGCCAACATTTTTTTCGAACATATGTCGCACAACTCTGGCGAAAGTGAATTCAGACACGAAAACAACCCAGACTTATGTTGCGCACAAAACCAGCAACGGAAACTCGGATTTATGTCTACAATTTGAATGTTGGATTAAAAAAAAAGACGTGTGTGGTATGCTCAAGATATTTGTTGATTATAACAATAGAGAGAAAAGTGTTTAAACAAAGTGTGTTTCGTTTGCGGACAGTTACATTGGTTCAAAGATTATCTATATTAAACGAAAAAGGGGTGTAAGTGTTATCGCGTGAGCGACAAGAGTACGGACTGCAGAGTAAAAAAATAAAATTTAAAAAAAAGTTATATTCGAATCACTAAATGTGACGAAATGGAAAATATTAGGAAGTTTGTCTAAGTAAGAATATCGAATAGAAATATTAAAATGCAACTTGATCCAAGTTCCGACTTTTCAATTATACATCTTCAGACATCGAAGAACATTGGAAAGACGACTTTATTGAGGACTTACAACGTAGCTAAAAGTGTCACTGAAGAAAAAATCAAATTCGAGTGCGGACGAATAATTACAGTTATACTACAAGGAAAAACTTTAAAATAGAAAATGTTTGTGATGAGCAATTTAAGTATTATTTCGGACACAGACTGGATGAAAATTTTCCAATTATGGGATATGCCTAATAATTGTAAAGAAATCTATTCGTGAGAATTAAAAAAAAAATTGTTCAGAAGTTTTTTCTTACGAACTAGATAGAGCAAGAAAATACTGACAACGCTTAATTTAAAATATATATTCAACCTGTTTCTAAAAAGAAAACAAATGTTCCATTCGCGTCATTAGATAAGATTGACGAGAAAGTGAATACATTAAAAAAAACTGGATGTAAGATATAGCAAATGATTTTCGCCTATAGTTCACAAAAAGAAAAGGAAATAAAATGTATTAGTCGTATCATGGACAGAGATTAGACTCAGCACCAGCAAGTACGTCAACAAATATGTTAGCTCCACCAAATGTATCGCCTGGACAAACTTCTCTTAATTTTGCGAATTGTTACAATGTGTGTAGCCAACATATACACGATTTGTGAGATTCTCTTAATGTGATATTAAAAATGAAAATAATGGAAAAGATTGGGTCTGGACGAGTAAATGCCAGAAGGCGTTTCATTGCTAAAATGCCTCTTAAGGCCGTATCGTTTGCCCCTCTAAGAGGAAACTTTAGAATGATGAATTAAAATCTAAGCACATCGGATGAAAACTGAACGAAATATATATATATATATATATATATATATATATATATATATATATTTATATATATATATATATATATATATATATATATGTGTGTGTGTGTATATATATATATATGTATACTAATGTGTACTTACAATCAATCATTCATATATATATATATATATATATATATATGTATATATATGTATATATATATATATATATATATATATATATTTAAGAAACTTTTCTCCTCCCTCATATCTCACATGTACTCATGCACTTGTCTGTGCACTGATGCTAGTATAGTCCCAACTATACTCTTATTCGATTACATCCCTTATTTCCTGGTTTTCTCCCCCTAAAAATTACCGTTGTCCATATTTCCCATGTGCTCTTCCTCCTCTCCTCTTACCCTACTCCTCTCCTTGCGTGATGTTTTCTTAAAAAATCTTTAGAAAAGGAGCCATGACAATATTCAACCTTTGTTTTCTAAACTTATTTATGTTTCTATCTTATTTTTATTTATAGTTCTAACTTGTTATTAATTCATATCATTATTATCAATTATTTATTTTATATTTATCTTATATTTTCATTTTGTATTTCTAAATTTTATTATCATCTCCTTATTGGTACTTTTGTTTTCATCTTTATTTTTAATTTTTAATTTTACTAAGTTATTATTATTTTTTAATAGGATCTCGAAAGTTTAATTTAAATTATTCGGACACGCTTGAACATTATCAGTTGAACAACATTAACTGAACCAAATTGTCATAAAACTTGTCTGTCTATCTCAAGAGACAATGGAGTTCGGCGCCCTAGATTAGTCTGTTACCGAATTGCAGCGTCTGTTATGAAAGTGCAAGCGTATCCTTGATCGGCAGGCTGCGTTGCAGTTGCCACAGGTGTAGAAGGTGTCTGGTTCTGAGCGCTCTGTTGCGCCATTCTGCCGTATGTGCACTCTCATCTCCCTCCACTGCTAGTCTATCCTGTCCTCAATCCTCTTGGAGCACTTTTTCCAGCGGCTGCTGTCTTCAGCCACGGACTCCCAGCCTGCTTGACCGATGCCACATGCCCTCATATCTCGATTGCAGATATCCTTATCGCATAAGACAGATATCCATGTTGGTTTCAAGCCGGTTTCGAGCTCTTCGTATAGAATGGCATTTGGGATCCACCCATCGCTCATTCGGTTGGCATGCCCAGGTAATTTTAATAAGGTCATTTTGTTTTAATAACTATTCATACATTTATAGAATTTAAATAACTTGCCAAACTTTCAACTTTTTAATGGCAACATGTCAACGCGATGAGCTATGTACGTGACACACTGCTGTCCGGATAATCTGCGAGGATCAAACAAGTGGTCACCTCGAGTGATATTACAAATGCCACAACTTAGCTCGCAATCGATTAGTTTTTGCTGCACAAACATTGTTAAATCTCATTGTGATTACAAGTATTAAATGAATATAGATAAATAGACCAGATTAAAGGCATTGCACCACCAATTTCCACAAATTCACCTCTTTTCGATAACGATGCGGTATTGCAACAGCCTCTTACCATTGATTTCTAGCTGGTAAGGACAATTGGTCTTCTCTGGGATTTGGATGGCCCCTCAAGCTCCCAGCATTCTCCGCACTTTTCCAGTGGAGGTCTGGTTTGTGCTGTCCCTCCTCGGTCTTCACACCCTCGTCGACCCTCTACAAATATTTTGTCTGGTGTCAACATAGACCGGCACCATTAAAAGAAATGAGTTTAATTAATTAAAAAAAACAATTTTTTTTTAAATTAAATTTTTTTTTTTTTTTAATAATTTTTTTATTATTATTATTATTTTTATATAGAGTCGGTCAAAAGTTTTAAGCCTTGCTCATAAACTATGGACGTGGCTAAACATATTTGTTGTACAGCACCACAACTTATAAAACACGATTTCTGTGTATGTGAGGTTCATACAAAGTGTTCGACAAATCAAAGCTTAGATGAAACAGAAATCCGAGCAATCATGATGTATTCGCAAATGTAAAGTATGCCACCTAAAGAAATCCACGAGGACAAAGTATAAACATTTATTAAAGATCCCCTTCCTATGCAACTGTGAATATGTTGACTGCAGTATTGAATAAGGGGTTTTTGTCAATGGTTTTATCATTAAAAAAAAAATATTAAACTCTGGTAATACTTTGAATAAATTGTCGACGTTGACCACACACAGAGATTAGAAAGAGTCAAATGAGACTATACTGAAAAATAGTGAAAAGAACATTTTTGTTTCATTGACTCCTTTTGGGTGAGGCTTTTTAAGCGACTATCGTACTGAAAATACACACAATGCTGCATTGATAACGTTAATACCCTGAATTACACATCTAAAGATACGAATGAAAATAAATGCACTAACAGGCATTGACCTACCGGACACCACCATGTATCCAATCAAGTCAAACATTATCCACTGTCTTCAAGTGACATTGACAAATGTTGTCCCGGCGAACACGAATAGCAACCGTAGAATAAATAAAGAATAGGGAAATATAGGGTCTAAAATAAAGCACCTGTCAAATAAGATGAGGCATGCGGACAGAAAGGACCGTGGGGGTCAGGTAAAGAAGTCGGCGCTGGGGTCGGGGTTGTGGTCAGATGTGCCAAAAAAGACTTGATCCATGAGCTAGCTTAGAAAAGAATAATATGAAGAAAAAGTCCTGACATTGATCAGTGAGAAACTATTGTCTGCTCCCCTCTACTTGTTTTGCTGGGTTTATTTTTGCTTCTTTGCTGTTTTCCCCGTCTGGAGGTCAACGCAAACGACCTCCTCGATATGTATTGTAAACCTTTATTGTGGGTTCGTGTAGTACATATCTGAAATATGAGGGATTATTTTTATTTTCTCAGTGGTCTAGCCTTATTAGGAATTTTTGTTTTATTATGAGCAATACTATTTAAAAGCAATTGTTTTACTATAAATTTGTTGAAGATGCTGACTACATACAGAGATTAAGAAAATAGTAGCATATTCTAGTTTCAGAGAAGAATAACTAATTTTGATCGAGCCTATATTTTTGTGTTGCTGTTTGTTTGTTTGCTTGTTTGTCTGTTTGTTTGTTTGCTTTTTTGTCTGTTTGCTAGCCGAGTCGAACTTCTACATAGAGCTAACGAATATCGTCCTTCAGGATTATGTGGTCTGCATGAAGACTTCGTTGGTCGCAGCTATACGCTAACCGGTAAGATTGAAGCTGTTTACTTTCACACCGAAAACACAAAAACTCAGCGGTTGCATGCGAAGTCGGGGAAAGTTTGGCCCTGAACAGACAAAGAAAGAAACGTTACCACTTTCACCGCATTGATTTTCGGTTTCGCTCCTGACACGTATTTGCTTGCCACATGCAGAGGCAAAGACAACCAGAAGACGACGGATCATGGTGCCGACTCCTCCTTGATTATTAACACATCTCTACTAGTCTTGTATAATATCAGGTTGCTATCGGCCCTACCACGGCGAGTGAGGGTTGGACTTTAGGGGGTTGTGCTGCTGTAAAATAATTTGTTTCAAATAATTGCACATCCGAATTATACAAGATTCAATTCAAGAAAACGTAATTCTTTCAACAAAGATACTTATTCCCCTTCTTTGTTCCGTGTCCTACCAAACTGAATTATTAAAGGTTATTATTTTTCTCAATGATCTCGTCATTTAAGGAAATATTTACTACTTTGTGATACAGAGCTGCAATACCCCCCCCCCCCCGAGAAACTTTCACATTAAGAACTCGCTTAGCTCCAACCACAGAAATACACTTTCATTTTCCCCTCTTTGTACCAAGAGCCAAGCGGAACTTCCATGAACAAAGTTTATTTTCTTAGAACATCCCTATCTGTGTAATAAATACAACGAGACTGGTTCCCAACCGACTAAAACATGCTGTCTTTAAGTCTAATGTAAACAAATACTTGTTGAGCCGCCGTCTTGGATAATAAACTCCTTTTAAGCAAGATTCTGCCACCCCATCTATTTGTTTCTAATCTCTTCGTGGTGGCGTTTATAGTCTAACTGAAAACCGCTTTAACACTTATCCTCAAGTGGCCCCGGGACTTTATAAGTGGTGGCCCATTAGTAAACAAAATACTATAAATCTCATAAAGATGTGGACCACACAAACTTGGCAAAGTTTTCAAAATTCCAAGTCGTTCTCATAAACATAAAACAACAATGGGAGTTACTTTTTTTATTTTAATGGAAGACAGAGTCTTTACTGTTCAATTTTAAAATATCCTTTTCTGATATTATGAATCAGGTGAAAGAAATATACGGCACACAGAGGTTATGAAGAATCTATAATAGTCTAACTTGTTACTCCCGAAGGAGAAGGTAAGGAATGGGAGAGTGTAACTTAAAATAGGGCTCAGTCCGATCATACCTTATCCTCACAAACAAAGGTCTGGTGTTTCAAGTATATCCTTAGTTTCTCAGAATTATGCCAAGATCGATCTCGGCTTGTATACCATGCTTAACTTTAAACATTGATAAAAGTCGCTTATGTGAAAATAGCTTCGAGAAATTAAAATAATTATCCATTCCTTTATTTTAAGGTCGTTTAGCAGAAACTAAATCATAAGGGTTTTCTTTTCTTTTTATTTCAGTTGTCTGGTCATTAATTAAATGAATTGTTTAACCTTCTGTGATTCTATGCGTTTCTTGGGGAAATTGACGACACAGAGATTATAAAGTGTTTATACGCGCCCTTCTAGCAAACTGAGTAATTATGACTTCTTTTATTTTGGGCCCGTGTTGTAATCGTGCAATAAGTAATTGTTCAATTGTACAATAAGAAAGTGATTTGTTATAGCAGCAACTGTGTCTTGAAAACATATTAAAAAAGCATTTCTCTTGTTTCTTTGAGAATACATTATTAAAAATAATTCACCCCTTTTAGTATTTAATAGAAACGAGCGGGTATGCTGAAATTAGCTGGCAAAGTATGTTACCTAGCACGAGTGTAAAAATAACATACTTTAATGTTTTTTTAACACGTGTAATTGGTTATCTGATTGCCGAACAATAACAGAAAATGGCGAAACTTTTATTTTTCATGAATTGTTTTAGCTCACGGTTTTGTTAAGGTCGATAAGAGCAGTGCTTCTTTTTTAACGCGATTACTATCCGGTCAAAATATTATCAGAAAAATATCGAATAAAAATAAATTATAGTCGTGCCAAAAACATAGTAGGAAAAACAGCAAAAAATAGGCTAGTCCGAATAAAATATCTATTTCTATTTGGGTCTTACTACAAGATAATTATATATGTATATAAAGTTATCTTGTAGGATTTTTAAGTAAGACCCAACTTTTCTGATTTTAATAGGATCAGTAGTTTATTTGGACTCCACTATAGTACATCACTTGGTTTAAATTCTGTGTTGTATAAGAAAAATGAAGTGTTTTGAGGTCTTGCATAGAGCGGATTCCAAAAACAATTTGAAAAGTTTGGATACCTTTTTTATGCAGGCAGAAGAAATTCATCAAATTGTTATCTCCATTTGGGTGAACTTTGACCCCTCATCCAGTATATATATATATATATATATATATATATATATATATATATATATATATATATATATATATATATATATATATATAGAGAGAGAGAGAGAGAGAGGGAGAGA
The DNA here is from genome assembly GCA_963556195.1 of Sepiola atlantica. Taxonomy (NCBI): domain Eukaryota; kingdom Metazoa; phylum Mollusca; class Cephalopoda; order Sepiida; family Sepiolidae; genus Sepiola; species Sepiola atlantica. Next base: position 69,790,743 of record OY744537.1, on the reverse strand, counting down.
GAGAGAGAGAATAGAAATTACTGTCGGAAATTTTGAGTCGGAAAGCTAAATGTTAAAACAGAGAAATAAATGAAGTGAGCAAAGAAATAACTCAAACCAACGATCCAATCATTTCTCCTTATAATGTATTTATTCTCCTCAGGACGAGAACAGTCTCACAACCAGCTGTGATGATTCTCGTCCTGACGAGAAGAAATAAATTATAACGTGAAATGACTGGATTGTTGGTTTCAGTAATTTTGTTCTATCTTATATATATATATATATATATATATATATATATATATATATATATATATATATATATATATAGAGAGAGAGAGAGAGAGAGAGAGAGAGAGAGCGTGATTCATAAGTAACTATTTCTTTTTTAAATTCTAAAGTTAAAAAATACGGTAATACAAAACAGAAAGTTTATTCAACAAATTCATTCATGGGAGTATACGATTACAGCACATTTTCAAAATTTCCACCTTTGTTCTGCATGCATAGCTCCATTCTTTTTGCAAGGAATTTACGACGCTTTGTAGCATAAACAAATATATAAACGAACAAATTTAAAATAACAAATAGCAGTAATTAGAGAGTAAGATAGCAATTATCAAAAGTTCATAGTATGTTTGTGCTTCATATGGTTATCATTTTAAATAGCTAAGTGAAGTGACTTATGAATCACCCTGTATATATATATATATATATATATATATATATATATATATATATATATATATATATATATATATATATATATATATAATGCTGTTTTTGGGTTGCCACTTGCACTTGTATTAATAAATATACCAATATATATATATATATATAGTTTTGTTTAAGACATTTATAGGGTGCCAAGATTTATGGTTATACAATAAATCAAATATTTCAATCAATTAGCCGATCTTTTTCAATGAAACTGAGAATAGTACATTGGTATTATATTTAAAAATATTTCTCAACGCCGACCGTTGCCAACGAGCTGACAACGGTCGACGTTCTCCTGCTATAATTTGAGACAGTTTAATGTCACGATCATGTGATGGTGGTAGTAGCACAGTAGTTGTGGAGATAGGCGCTCAATTCCGCCGATAGGTAATGAAATGTTTTTTCCACATTAGAAGACATCTTAAAATCAAATACGATTTTTGTTTAAGAAGAAAAAGTACAATGTCGGATTCTCAGTTTCATTGAAAAAAATCGGTTAATCGATCTAAATATTTTATTTTTTGTATAAAAAAATGAATCTTGGCATCCTATCGATTTCTTAAGCAAAATTGTATTTCATTTCAAGATGACTTCTTATGGGAATTTCTTTTATTATCTATCGGCAGAAACAAACACCCATCTCCACAACTACTTTTGATACGACCACCATCACATAATTGTGACAAAAAACTCAAATTACAGCAGGAAAACGTCGGCCGTTGTAAACTCGCTGCCAAGGGTCGTCGTTGAGAAATATTTAAAAAAAAAAATAATAACAATGTTGGATTCGCAGTTTCATTGAAAAAGATCGGTTAATCGATCGACATATTTTATTTATTGTATTAAAATAAATCTTGGCATCCTATCAGTTTCTTAAACAAAATTGTATTTCATTTGAAGATGGCTTCTAATGTGGAAAAAACATTTTATATATGTATGTATATATATATATATATATATATATATATATATATAAATATATATTCTTTTTATTTAAGCACTATACATTACTCTATTTGTTGGGGATACCGAGGTTAAATTTATATGGTCATAGCATTTATACTTTGTATATTTGCCTCGTGTGGTTGATTTTAATAAACTACATTGACCAAAAATATAAAATCATATCAAATTATACAGATAAATAGAAGCCAATTTTAGGATTGTGGTTTATGGACTTGCTATTTATACATACAATATTAACTTAGGCGTGTTATACCAGCCGAAGTGTATCCTTGGCATCGTTCTGGAAACCTAAGGGTGACTTGAAATACTGGACCCTTATTTGTCGAAATGAGCCATGATCGCACCTAATGAATATTCCAAATTTTAAATATTCCCGACCCCTTTAATGTCGGTATTTTCTGAATATTAATTTTGTTATACAGATTTATTTTTTTTGTTTTCATTTAACATATACGAAACTGAGTTTTTTCTATTTTAGATTTATCAGCGCGTGGAGGGTATTTCACAAGAAACATATTTATAAAATACAGTCTACAAGAATTCTTTACTTCTTCACCTTTCTGTTGTCATCTATTGACGGGTCAGCCTTAAAGTAGAATTTTATTGATACACGTTTTTCCATAGTAAATATACAGCAAGAGGTGAGGGAAAGTTTTTAATAATACTAATATTACTGTCTACAACTGGAGGTTACGTATTTTAAAATAATAATATTCATAAACAACTACTTAAGAAACACACATAAAGGAAATTAAAGAACCTTATCTCTCACGAAACGAATGACAGTTGGGTTGTATTTGTTCACCACAGCTAAAACTATTAATAACAACTTCCTTTAGTAATTATCAAACGATGGGGTATTATTTAACACTAATAATATTCAGAAAATACAGCCAACATTAACGATGGTTTTTTTTTTTTAAGTCAAAAATATTCTTTGGCTGCGGGTTGAATATTAAAAAATAATATTCATAAAATACTACCTACAATATTTACTTATTATTTTCTTACTTTTCTGCCGCTACCATTTTTTAATAATATTTTTCAAAATCTGTTTTTTTTATCTATCCGTTGGGGGATTACAGTAATATATTGAGGTTTGCGTAAAATGAAATGCTCCTGGATAACACTTGGCCGGATAAGCTAGTATATATATATTGATAATAATTAAGGAAATAATAATCCAACGTAATATAAAATAAAAAAGTGAAAATACGAAAAAGCGAAAAACCAAAACAGTTTTTATATTCATCAACGCTTTGCTCAATAACTGATTTGAAAATACGTGGTGCTTTTATGACGTGAAAATAATGTTTTTGTGCTTTTCTATATTTTAGAAAAAAAAGAACAAAAACATTTTTTCACGTCATAGACGCACCACGTATTTTCAAGTATTGACTTCGATGTTATTTCTTCAAATCAGTTATCTTGAGAAAGCCTTGAAGCAAAGACGAAACGTTGATGACTATATAAACAATTTTCGGTTTTTCCTTTTTCACTTTCCACGTACATCTAGTTTCTCTCTACTCTATAGTTATTTTCATTGTAGGTTCTCGACTGAGCTCCAGTCTTTGGTTCTCCTGTAAAACATTCAAAGTGGAAACTCGTCTCTCTACTACCACTGTAAGGAAAGTTTCTTTCATTTTTTGTGTACCTGGAACTTCCATGAGCAGTGTTTCTTTAAAAGAATTGTCCGTCCGTGGAATGCAATCCTACGGGGTTGCTTACCAGCCGATTACCGCATGGTAGTTTTCAAGCCCAATGTTAAAAAGTTATTTCTGAGCTGTCTCTCATGTAATTCAAACACTGCCAAGATCGAATCCATCCTCTGCAATCCTCAAACCTTTGTCTTCGAGTGGCCTTTGAGCCTTGATGAACTGTGACTCGTTACTAAATCTATCTATCTATCTATCTATCTATCTTTCTATCTATATAAAAAGGGGTTGGTACATCATAGAAAACATTATTTTCGTAAAGTTATTCGAATAACTTTACGAAAATACTGTTTTCTATAATGTGCCAACCCTTTCTATATACTTACAATTTCTCTTGTTTTTGTTTATAAATATTAAGTCGGGTTTCAAGTATTCAAGAACCTTATCAGTCTGTATTCGCATGCCCCCCCCCCCAAAAAAAAAGTTATAAATTGCCGTTTTTCTGACAACTTCTGGCTTGTGCTCATACACCCTCTCATTGCATATATTCCTGTGTTTAACTTGAGCTACTTTATCGTGTCTCCATTTTTATATTGATGTTTTTCTAGCATATGGCATTCAGATACAATATGCGATAGGGTTTATTCCCTTTCATTACACAATCGGCACATCGATGATTCTGCAGTTTTGTCAATGGTTCGTTTGATGGACCTTCTGTGAGTGGTTTGTTCCTAAGCTGCCATTAATGCGCACTAAGTAGATATCATAAGATCACCCCTGACTAACCACTTTAAGCTGCCATTATCTCTAAATGCAGTCTTCTTAAAGAATACACTGTGTAGTTCCTTTCCAAAAAATTGTAACCCTCTCTCTTGTCACTTTTGATTTTTTTTTCATCCCAGTTCTTAGTATTTCCTCCCTTTTTACTTCACGAGGACGAATCTCATTACTTTCAGAAATATATTTATATAGACAACTTTCTTCTGTATTTATGACATTTTTAACACTAAGTAAACCTCGATTACCTTTCTTTCTAGGTAGATACAATCGATCTGTATCTCATTACTTTGCAAAAGCTCCATAAATTGTAAAGACTTTCCGTGTTTTTGTGTCTAAACATTTTAATTCATCTTCATTCGAGTCAAGTATACCAGCATTATATCGAAGCATAGCTACTTCTCTGGCATTGGTAGCATAGATTGCATTTCGCCTGTGGAGGTGCGATTTAAGAATAACCCTTAATCTTTTTTTACTCATCAGTGACCTGTTTTTTCATATCCTTGTTTTTATTCTTATTTGCCTCCAATATTCCCAAGTATTTGTAACCCCTCTAACTGTCAACATTATCTATCAGATTTGTCGTAGGGAGTTCAAGACTATCTGAGTGGACAAGTTTACCTCTATAACAAAAATAACATATTTACTGAAACTAAATTCCATTCGTATGTCGTAGCAAAATAATCAAACCGTATTCATTAGGGTATTAAGTTGGTTTTCATTCTTTCCAAACACTTTAAGATCATCCATGAATAGTAAGTGGTTGGCTGTAGGAAGTCATTTCCTAAGTTCATATCCTGCCTTCACATTACGTAAGAGAAATGTCATCGGGATAAAATTAATGATAAAAATCCCTCTCCTGATTTTCACGTTACCTAATGCAAATAATAATAATAATAATAATAATAATAATAATAATAATAATAATAATAATTATTATTATTATTATTATTATTATTATTATTATTATTATTATTATTATTATTATTATTATTATTGTTATTGTTGTTGTTGTTGTTGTTGTTGTTATTGTTATTATTGTTGTTATTATTATTATTATTATTATTATCATCATCATCATCATCATCATCATCATGCATTATTATTATTATTATTTATTATCATTATTATTATTATTTATTATTATTATTATTATTATTATTATTATTATTATTATTATTATTATTATTATTTATTATTATTATTATTTATCATTATTATTATTATTATTATTATTATTATTTATTATTATTATTATTATTATTATTATTATTACTAATGTTATTATTATTATTATTATTAATGTTATTATTATTATTATTATTATTATTATTATTTTGTTGTTGTTGCAGTGAAAATGTGACACAAGTCGAAACGGGCTGATAGAAGTGACGGGTTGAGTGTGTTAGTGTTAATGCTTTTGTGATGTCCAGTGTAACTATTGCTGCGGTGAAGGGGTCAGGTCCCGGCCAAATCACTGGGTGTCAGAAAAGGAGAAAGAAAGCGAAGGTGTGATTGATGATGGCATTTGAAAAATAAATGAACAAATACCCGGGGACATGAGTTAACTGAGGACAATAGAGAACGGGGATGATGTGTGACTGAGTAAACGTCAGGTACAGGTTTACAAATGGAGTGGAAAAGCTTGCAGACATGAATAACATTCAAGAGCTGAAGAAAAACAAAGAGAGAAAGATGATTATATATATATATATATATATATATATATATATATATATATATATATATATATATACTAGATGAAGTATCCGTGAACGCCGTGTTTCTCAAACTGCCCGAATGATAGCATTATTTAAATACCCTTGGGATTGATTTAAAGTCTTTTAATCCAGGATTTAAACTTGAATTTAATGTTGCTTTTTTAACCTTTTTTATCTCTTCATAAGTATACTTCCTTAACCATTTTCTCTCCCTAATTTCTTTAGAAGACACATCATTAAACCCCAACACAGTCCGCCGATAAGGTGTCCAATGGAAGAAAGTTTCGATGGAGAAGAAAAAGTTACGTGGAGGCATTACAGATACATTGTTTTTAAATGGTCAGATTTCTTCATTTTAATTCCGTTTAAGTGCGCTCCATCTACGACTTGAACTCAATTTTCACCATTGGATTTACTTCATTTTGAACGCCTTTCTGTAATGCCTCCACGAAACATTTTCTTCTCCATCGAAACTTTCTTCCATTGGACACCTTATCGGCGAAAAATTACCACCTGGACAAACCCAATATCTTTTTACACGAACTTTTTTCACCCATCATTTTTAAAAATATTTTTTCAAATGTTGAATTTTTACTCTTCTATTGCCAACTTATCTATCTGTATAATTCCTCTGATGATAAGATCTCGATCTTTGAACAGCCCTGGCTTAAGGAAATAATAATAAACATAATTTTATTACAGAATATACCTTGCATTGAACAATCGAAGTTTGATATGAATTTGGACATTCGTGCATTTTTATCACTCTTCGTCTATCTATCTTTATAATTGCTCTATCTCGTATATTGAGCTATTACCATTTCACTATAGAACCGGTGTGTCAACGCGATTATGCCGTGTACTAGTTTATACACGCTTTGTCAGCGATATAGGTACAGTATCTTGGTATGAAAATGCCCACCTATACTTAGCTTCTACCGCTTTATAGTTATTACGAAATAAAATAATTGTAAAATTTCGTGGAACAAATACGATACTTTATATGTGAAAGAGTAATTGACTCGATGAATGTATTTGCGTATTGTTTTTATTTGGTTAAAATATTTAGACATTATGTTTATAACAAAAATAATTCGTTTTGAACTAATGCCGAATGTATTTTAATGTCTACCATTTTTGCGGATTATCTAAAAAATCTCACTTATTTTTAACAAATATTTATGTATTGTTTTTTGATGTTATTATGTTCATTTCTTTAAATGTATAAAACACGTATCCAATTAAAAATATTTTTTAGATTTACATGTGATTCAAACTCGAGTATTGACATTATAACACTTACTGCCTTAGTAATGTGTACTCTGCCTATTCCCTTTTTTATCAACCAATCTCATGTTTCTATTTTACGTATGCACAGACAAACTTCAAAACACCATGACTTTATGATAGTATATAGATTATTAAATATAAGGCATTTTACGTATATGGACAACAGGGTCGGTTGATTTTAAACATATTGTTGTATTTCAAGTATGCTCATGCGAAAAAAGATTGGTATCGCCATCGTGAGTACTGAAAACAGAGTTCTGAAAAAAAACTGTGCTAATGATATTTAGGAATAATCAACTATTAAACTACAATCGATAATAGTAAATGTATCCAAACTGACTATGCCATTTTCCAGACAAGGCGATCCATCAGGATAATTATCTTGCGAGATTAATAGATTAACGTTTAAATTAGAAAAGAAAGAAAGGAAGCCTGCAAAAATATTCTGAAAATAAATCATGTTTGGAAAATGAGTAAAACCGATTTTAACAAATAAAATGAGAATGACACAGGATTAAAGCATGAAAATAAGATTGTTAAAAAAACAGTCGAGAGGTTAGGATCATGACGAACCAACACATATACTGAACTACACTTCCGTCAAAAGAAGAAGAAAAGCCTGGAAGGATCGTCCGATGAGAACAGAACATATACTACACTAAGATGGAGCCCTGTTGCCACATCTAGGGATGTGCCGCTCAAAGTACCCCTTCCTGCCTTGACAGAGTAAAAAACCGACTTCAAAATCTAGTGAGGGGTGTCATTTTCTCTTCCCTACATATTCTTTCTCGCAGAAAAGAGGTTGCTACTCATTCTCTACTCTATCGTTATTTTCATGGTAGACTCACCACCAAGCTACCAACCTCTGTTTCCTCCTGTACAACTTTCACAACAAAAACTCGTCTGACTACATCCACTATAAATAACCTTTCTTTCTCGTTCTGCAACTAAAACTAAACGGATCTTCATTGAACAAAGTGTCTTCCTTCTGTTGAACACAATATCACGGGGCAGTTACCCAGCTGACTATAACATAGTTGTTTTAAGTCCAATGTACACAAATTCTTCTTGAGCTGTTCTTATGAATAATAACATTTTACCCAGTTTCAACCATCGTTACCAATCCTCAAGGTGTTGTCTCACCGTCCACGTGACAATCTCATTAACCCGTATCCTGGAGTGGCATTTGAGTCTTGATAAGCAGTGAATCATCAGTACATAAAACACTCTCCTATATTGAGCTTGAAATATAGTACATTAATCTGAAATAGTATAGTAAACTGAACTGAGCAGTAACGGATAGTACAATAGTACATTAATAGACGTCATAGTATTGTGGCAGCTGCAGATAGACATATACCAAATCTTCATTAGCAATGGAAATAGTATAGTAAACTGAACTGAGCAATAACTGATAGTACAATTGTACAGTAATAGGAGTAATTTTATAGTTTCGGTTTCAGACAAACAGACAGACACCGAATCTTCATAAGTAATAGATATGTAAACAAAGTACTAATATTGTAAAAAATGTTAGTAAAATGTAAAAAAATAATAAACAGATTCACGAGTTGAGAACGTATTTTTTTTAGTTTTGTTCACTCCAAAGAAGTTATATTGCCACTGAGGCTTAGAGGCCAGAGTTATAAGGTGCAATGTATGTGAGGAGTTAGGTAGAAATATGTTGGTTCAAATTATAATTAAATGGCTGCATGTCGGTATGTTCGGGGAAACAGAGAGCAGGGGGGATTCCAAAATCGAACTGTCATAGGAAACAAGTTATTAAAGAGGGAAATCTTCCGGCATCTAGGTACCTCTAGAATGTAATGGTGGGATTTTGTGTACGTTGAGTGGGTACATGTGCCGTAAGTTTGTCGGAGCACATTTCACAGAATTACTTGCATAACAAACACTGAAATTCAACATTACGGCGAGGTGACAAGGGCTACATCTTGGAAAACATTGCGGGAATTATTGGATTAGATATTTTCTTGAATCCTGTCGAAAATGAACAGGGTAGTGGTTGGTGCACCAGCCCAGATGTATTGTGAATATTCTGAAAATGTCCATACAAGTTTTATTCTTAGAAATAAACTAAACTACTCTTGATTAGATTAAAAACATACTAAATGTATTTGTGACCTGTTGGGCCACAATTACTACAATTATGTTTTCAACTTTGTCCTCATCAGGAAATTCAAAAACTGTGATATATACCTTAAGACATTCCTACTGCATAACTACAAATAATAAATATCTTCAACAATTAATCTCGAGTGGCTTTAGCCTTGATAAATGGTGGCTCATTAGTAAAGAAAATCTGTATCATCCTGATGAATAATAAAGAAGTAACGCGCCCTTTTAGTGTGCTATCTAATTTACATACGTGTTTACGGTTTTTACGTACATACTCTGTAAATTAGCTGGAAAAAGAGAGTGCCACCTTTTCCGAATGCCCACGGAGACATTAAGAAATATTAGAGAGTGGTTGAATCAACATAGGTTTAGAAGGTAATATTTAGAAAACCAACAGAGATATAAGTGACTTGTTCAATTAATTATATATTACGGCCAATTAGAACAATTAAAACTATTTTTCAAACATTACTCAATCCACGAGGTAAGATATATTTTAGTATGTATTTTGTGTGATTAAAGTATTCAGAAGAAAGGTTTAGAGAAACAAACGTTGATTAATTCACATTAAGTATAATAATAGATGCTTATAATTATGTGCTAGAAGACCATTTTCGCTTCAAATGAACAAAAAATGCAAAAGCAAATTAACAATTTATAAACTTTTTTACTATAAAAATTAAAAATAAGTTAAATTTCAAATCATAAAACTCAATTACAAATACGAATAACATTTTAATTTAAAATTCAACTTTTGTCAATTTTTAACTCAGCGTTTATGATTTGAGTCGAGGATAATTAATTTGGGGTTGAGCTTTTTTAATTTAAAGTTCACGTTTTAAATTTTGGGATAAACGAACGCCATCTTAATCTACAAGGACGTATTTCAGAATAACAGAATTGCACAAATACTGCTTTAATCTCTCCTGAAAATATTAAACAACTTGCAGTGACAATAGGCATTTAGTATATATTTAAATAACTTAAAAAACAGTGAGTATTGAGAAACGAATTGAAGGAATGAAGAAATGGAATGATTACTCATAAGGCTATGACATTGACAGTATACGCAAATAACCCTGTTCCGAGTTAAAAACAACCACACAAAACAGAAGCAATGAACAGAACAGCAACAGAAAAAAACGATTTCTGCAAAATACTAGATTTTCATTGATATTGAATTCTGATTTATCAGCAAAATCGGACTTCAATCAATCAGAAAAAAGTCACTTCTTTATGTACAGACTACATAAGCGAGAACCCAAGCATAGCTAGCAGTGAGAGATGCAGCGTACCCACGAACCCTTGCCAGTCACAACACGACAACACAGACTTCTTCCAGGACAAACTAGATCTTGCCTTGGCGGCTAGGTCACAGGCAGCTCGGCAGACATTACTGGGGACATGCACCAACTCTTATTAACTCTTCACTTTTTGTTGTTCTGACAAAACGTAAATAAAATTGATATATCATGTATGAATAAATGTTGTCATTATTTGATATTCCGTTTCTACCACCATACCCGTGTCATTGTTAATTTATTATTATTAAACAGGATGGATCCCCCCCCCCCCAAAAAAAAATGCTACCCATTGAACTATTAATACGATTCATAATCCTTTCTGAAATCAACCTATACTTGCCCACAAAGTTTTAGTCATAAATAGCCAACGGTCTTTATTTTATCATCGCCCACTTATCTTGGCACTGTCCTGATTTGGGATGCGATAGCTCTATTCAGTTCAGGAATAGTGTGGGAACATTTTAGACGTTATCTTTGAGGTAACCTCACATTGAAAATCTGGAGGTCTAAGGTTTTGTGAGTGTGAAGTCTATTCAGGATCATACCTCTTACTTATGAGATGCTTACTAAAGTGTCCCCGCACACCATTGAATGGCGATAAAAATAAGACTGTTTGACAATAATGACTGATATTTTGCAGACAAGTCGGCCATACACTACAGTTTATTTGTACAAGATATGGTTGGATTGCAGACATGGTTGGTGAATTTCATTAACGATTTTCTGAGTTGTTTTCTTGGGGGGTCACCCTGTACTGTATTCAGTGCTTCTGAAGAAATTCATAGAAATATAGCTTATTAGGATCTTCCTTAATTAAAAAAAGTCTAGATAATAAATACTGATAAAATAATTTATTTTTGTTAAATCATCGATGAGGCTGAGTACGATCCAATATTTTAGTACGCTAATAAAAGGGGAAATAACCCTTTATATAACTTAATACTAGTTGTCACGATCCAGACGTTGCCGATCAGTATTTTTACTTGCATTAGTATTTCGTAACAAAATATTATTTCTAAATCGTCTTCGGAAAAGTTCGTTTAAACGTTTTCGTTCTATCTATTAAATATATTATTAATCTGCTAAGTAAACCATTTTGTAACGTAAGGAAACAAACAGAACATTTATTGTTATTTGGTTAAAGTAAATATTTAACGAAGATAAAATGTGTAAGACGCTATTTTTAAAGTAGGAAATGTATTTATGACATCTCTTAAAGTTTAACTGTGACATAAAACGTTCTAACATTGTAATTCGAAAAGGTGCAGATATTTTATCATTTTTAGCACGTGTGTTTCTATAGTAATAATTTGAATTTAAAGTATGAATGTTATTTACCAACGAAAAATGCAATAATGGAGTACTAATAACAAGAACATTTTCTGCTAAGAATAAATATGCTGGCTATGTGAATATGAATTTATTGCGGATAAAAGATGGAAGACAGGAAAAGTGATCGTTGTTGGATAATGTATATTTTGAAAGGAACACATTAGAATGGGTTTTTATATATCTTACACTGGGAGAGAGATAGGAAGAATAGATATATATATATGTGTATATATATATATATATATATATATATATATATGTATATATATATATATATATATAGAGAGAGAGAGAGAGAGAGAGAGAGAGAGACAGACAGACAGACAGACAGACAGACAGATAGACAGACAGATAGAGACACGTTTTATACTTTTTGACGGAGAACGCTTCACCGTTACATAACGCTACGAATGCTCATTGTAGTAAAAATCTATTTAATTTCCCTGCATTAACAGACATGAGTTAACAATGCTTCTTTCAATAATTGCTTAACTTACAGCAAATACCGAGTCGTCCTTCACAAAATTTGTTAAAATATTAAAGGAAATGAAATGTCTAGTCAGAATCAAAGAACGATATGACAGATATGTTGCTATATAGATCTAATTTGGAAAATCAAACCTACTTAAATGTATATGGTAGATAAATAATACACTGCTTAAGCATGATTCAATATTAATGTACAAAACCGAATCCAAAACTTAAATTTAAAAGACATATTTAACCAGTTAGTACACTGACTTTTCTGAAACGTTGTATAACCGCTGCCAAAATCGTTGACAGTTCATGACTTGAAATTTAGCTTTAAAATTTTGGGCTAAAAATTAAGTAAATAAAATCAAATTAAGAAAGGTTCGCATGCTTATTTGTGAAGCACGCAGAATGAAGCCGTACGGAAACCAGGTGGAAAGCTGCAATCTTTTGGCAAAATGGAAGTATCTCGTATTTGGATAACACATGAGAGAACGGGTAGGCGTTGAACCAAGAAGGAAGTGAAAAGAAGATGCGATATCCACGAGGTTTTCTCGATGGTCCAGATAAGAGGCGTATGTTTGGATAACCGAGCCGCCTGTCTTTCATCTCTGGCAGTGACGTAATTCGATGCATGCAGGTGTGCGCATGCGTGTTAGTTTGACTTCCTTTCAGATCTTTCCTTTTAACCGGAAATGATAATAGCGTTTTCGTGTTTGCTCTTTGTAGTCTGCGTTAAAACCGAGACAAAGATAAGAAACCAAAACCGTCGCTTCACACGTTAAATGAAGCCAGAAAACATAGACCAATAATAAACGTAGATACGCACCCTCACACACACGCATATACATATGAAAAAGTAGTTATTCAAAGTAGCTGTTTCGTTGTTTTACGATTCAGCAGCGTAAGTAGACGTATCGGGTGCACCAACCCCAAGATTCAAGACCGGAAACGCCAATCACTGCCAAGCGGTACCATTGTTTTCCGATGCTCTAATATATGTGCTTATAAACTCGCTAGTGCGAGTGAACGAAATTTTATCGCTTTTGAAAAATGAAATTATTAATTTAATTACAGTTTATATCCGAAAGGACTCAAGTACTTTTACGGAAAAATATTAGGTTACGCTAAATAAAAATAATAATTTTCTCAAAATTTGCGCACCCAGTGATGATTACTACTTTTTCTCATCAACCCATCATGTCAACCCAATATTTTCACGTACTTGCATGATATTTTTCTAAAAATTATCATCCTGAGGAATTCTTACAAATAAAGACGAAACGTTGATGAATATATAAAAAAAAAACATCCTTTTTGGTTTTTCCTTTTTCATTTCCCATTACGTCGAATTACCTTCATCCTTCCTTTCTCATATATATATATATATATATATATATATATATATATATATATATATATATATATATATATATATATATATAATATGTCAGTTCAGCTACACTAAGGCGTCCATGTTTCATACCCGTGGGCAATCATGAAGCTACGCATTTCACATTAATAATCTTTACTTACGTATTAAGCAGCTGTGAAGTAAATACTGAAAATCTACACATACGTTATATCACCTTATATATATATATATATATATATATATATATATATATATATATATATATATATATATATATACGTTGTATACGAAGCAATAACTCTATAGTAACGAAAATCTATTTAAGAAATGATGCAACACTTATAACACAGCTCTTAACATTTTGGGTATAATAACATCGAGATTACATATAAGCAACAGAATACCAACAACTATGGTAACAAATGAAAATAGAAGACAGAAAAATTGCATCTTGTATACACATCACTATGAACAGATTCTAAAAACTAAACTTAAAAAACGATAATTCACAACAACAACAAAAAAACTAAATGAGAACAGTAGAGCAAAAGATAAAAACAGAATGCGTAGAAAATGATCAATATAGCAAAAATACATACAACAGAAATTATTCTAATCACGCACGTGCTAAAATAAAGTAAACTATTAGCTCGAAACATTAACAAAAAGAAACGCCGCAAAAAAAAACAAATGAAAAATGATATCAAGTAAAGTTAAGTCTGGTCTTTGTTTGAAAGAAACTCGGACATTGGCTAATGAAAACATTAACCCGTGGGTGAAAAATTACAAAGAATTTAATGGGTTTAGTTAGTTAAGCTAAACACTACGTGGATATAGAAAACAGTAACAAAATATCTGTGCACTTAGCCTGACGATTCTATACGAAGATGACACGCTTACGTCTCTGTGTAGCTTAATGGCCATAAATATATTTTCATAATTATATATATATATATATATATATATATATATGTCTGTGTGTATATATATATATATGTATATATATATATACAATATATATATATATATATATATATATATATATACACAGTTATAGATTGACAGATGTTCGCCATTTCACAACTAATTCGTTTGCCTAAACGTAGTGAGCGCATCACAGAGTCAGCGTCGGATCTGCACGGCCATATCAAATTACCACGCGATGCGGAGATTTTAATTTATATTTATGCCGATTACACCGTAAACATAAAGACAGACTATAGAACTCAACGAACATAACCAGAGTCTTATTTTATAGCTAAGTGAATGTCTATGTTTAAATATCTTCTAAAAGTACTCAACTTTACTTACTCTTAAAGGGGCTTATTATCATAATATTTTTATAAATAAATATTTAATTATATTTTTAAATGCAGACGATGTCGTTTCCAGCTTATTGCTCTCGACAGTGTAGGAAAGTAAGAATTTCAGACGCTCATGAGGCACGAACCCGGTTCACAGAGCCACCTTCGAATCTGCACGCTATATATATATATATATATATATATATATATACATTTCTTTAAGTTGGCACGAGGGTTATATAGTAGCTCAATAATGTATAATACGACTAGAGATCTTAATTTAACATGATATTATCCCAGCTCATTAAAAAAAACTCGCAAAACAATCGTTTCTATTCATTTTGGTAAATATACACATTTACAGCATGACAAAACAAGCTACATCAAATATCTATTAAATTAATAAGAAAAATATTTAATTGTATTTTCCTTTTTCTGCTTCTTTTCATCATTCCATCAAAAAGGAAATTTTACTTAGACTCGTTTTTTTTTGCATTTAAAAGTTCATGAAACTTTGTATCTACAATAATTGTTTGTTTTCTTTCTTCGAAATACTAATATGTAACTTACAAAAACACGTGTCAATATGCACACATAAGAGAACACATATTCAATTCCCGCCAACCGTTACTCTCCTTATTCTACACTGTTTCTCTTTTTCTCTTCTTTTTCTTCATTTCACTCCTCTTTTTCGTTTTTCTATTTTTAAGAAGTACATATCTATCATATCGCTATGTTTGTGTAAGTAAATTATGAACGTATCTTTTAAATATTATAATCCACCCCCGAAAATTATGGAAAACACTTGAAAATGTTTATTCATATGAATACGCATTTCAGAAAACAATTTGTAAAAACTATTACATAAAAGTAAAGCTTGAAGCTGTATATCATTTTCCTCATCACCATATAGATTATATTAATTACAATTTAGATATCATCTATTGGATATATCAGCAACCAGTTCGAGAACAAAACAATGTCAAACTTGAGGGACAAAATAAACCATTTTTCCAACAATAATGTCAGAAAAAACATGAAAATCACTAACACAATCCAGAGTTTGATCAAATATTGAAGATAATCCATTATACTCAAATCCAGTTTTAAATGAGATATTTTGTCATAAACAAAACTTAATCTTAAAGAAAACACTTTTAAATATTGATTGATCATGATGTAAGATATTTTAGGTACATTTGTATAGTTTTATGAAACGCGTATACATTTGAATACACATTGTGTTTAGTTTTTATTTTCAGAGCTTAATTATGATATTACATTGTTTTATTTTCTTAACTCATAAATACTATAATCTACCGAATTATTTTATATATATATATATATATATATATATATATATATATATATATATATATACTTAACGCTATTACGGCTCTACTGTGTGGCTAGACGTGGAGAGTGTTTCACGCTAATATTTGTGGTTAATGTTAAACCGTTTTTAATATATATATATATATATATATATATATATATATATATATAATGCAAATCGTATTGGAACATAATTATTTCCTAAATTTTGGTAATTTTTCTTTATAATTGGTAATTTTGATAGATTAACTTTCCTTACTTGATTTGAATCGTACCTAACAGATATCCATTTGGTTTAACTAAACTAGGCAACTAATTTTAAATTAATGAGATCAGGGCAAGTAAGCAATCAACCAAGTAGTGGAATGAGAATGGTCCTGAAGGCGTGAGAGAGAGAGAGAGAGAGAGAGAAAGGGAGTAAGAAAAGAGAGAGAGAGAGAGATAGAGAGAGAGGGGGAGAAAACCTAGGTCAGAATGTGTTGAATATATTCAGCATCTCTGATTGACGAAGCCCAGCACGTCGTCGAGTTGCGTAAGTGGCTTGTTGAAATTAGATTCGTTGCTCGAGGCCGGTCGACCTTGGAAAAATGTTGGCTATCGGACCAGTGGGAGGGAGAGGTATGGAATTTAGTTCAGTTTAGATCCGAGAGCTCTGAAGCGTTGCATTTGTGGTCTTTGTGTCGGTTTAATTGCTAAATGCAAGTGTGGCGCAAGGGTTACCGGTACGGACAGTCACATTCCTCTTACGTTATAACAGAAATCTAAATAATGTGGCCAGTTGATTGATGTAAACATGTTTGTATGATTTCTAGGTAACATTAAATTTAGCGGACATTAAATTTAGGGGACATTTACATTTTACATTTTGCAAACTATTTTCTTTTTCGAGTCAAGCGTCAAGGTAATCAGCTTATCAACAACTGTTCAACCCGTTCATGTATTACGCTTAAAACTCGTATATCACCGTGATCCTTTAAATAAAGTGTCTTTGAAGTGCGGTTCCCCGGAACTACAAAGTTCTGACAAAACGTTACTGAGGGTTCTGCGAGAACAAATGAGATAAGCTTATTCACTTCTGAGGTTTTATTTCATTTTATATACGTACTATTACTAAAGACGAACAACACATTTTGGTTATTGTAATACTATAATACTAACGAGGCTCGTGGAAATTCCACAGTTGTATACTTCATATTTTGTAAACTGCTTCCGTGCATTCATAGACGTCTGGCGCTAACAGAGACCCCACGATATTACATTGTACCACCTTTGTTCTAACTGAAACATACTTATCGAAATACTCTGGTTAATGGAGTTACTGGTTATGCGAGTCTATCTTTAAACCCCTGTAGGCGTTTGTGACACATTTCAATTCTATGGTGGTTTGGCGCGAATGCTGCTCCCACGATATTATTGTACCATCCTTGGACAGAACAGATACTACACATTGATACTAGCTCGAAGGCCAATAAAGTGTATTTTAGTTTAAATTCATCTTCGACTCAACAGGGACATAAGCTAAAATTTAAAAAAATATTTTTTGCAGTGCATCTTTGGCGATCGGGCGATCTCACTTGGTAAAATATAGTGGAGGGTGATGACGTACGTACGAACATAAAAGGCCTTAGCGTAATATTATAAGAATACACTTTATATCTAACCTATTATTATAGGAATAGACTTCATTATTATAGGAATAGATTTCATATCTAACCTATCTGGCCTTTTATCTGTCGGGCTCAGGGATTCGTCCTAGGATGTCCACCATCTCAGGCCTTTCCTTCCTTATTTGGGGGGGGGGATAGGTTTATTACTTACTGCCTAAGGGGCCCTGATCGGGAAATACCGACGGGGCTGTGCAGGCCACTTTTAATAGGCCAGACTGCTTCTAATTTAGAGGCGCTGGCTAGACTGTTCACACCTTCCGCTCTTGTGCCACATCTTCCTGCGGTGCGACGAAAGTGAATACTACCTTCTTTGCATTGAAGATTTACTACGGTCTTTCTCTCCCCAGTTTTCTCTGGTGACGATTATGATTCTCGTTAAGTTTAGAAAGATTAATAAAATGAGAATAGAAGAGTTGAAAGGTTCGAACTAGTAAGCATCGGCTCTGTTGATTATTATTGCTAATAATTAGCAATATAACATCGAGAAGAACAAAATAACGCTGCTAAAACTAGTCGTTTTTTGTCTTAAAACAAGTCAAGTTTTCATGCATAGTACGCAGCCTACAGGTCACGCAGATACGCAATGTATATTAGTTTTTTGATGACTGAAAATGTATGTCAGCTCAAAAATAATTTTTTAAATGATGGATCACCATAACACAGTGCTGTATACAGTTCTGCTCAAACAGTTTCCATTTAGTGATTTCAGCTGTAGGATGCGCCAATCTGATAAATAATCCACTATAATCTGTCTATTTAAATGGTCGCCTGATTTTTTTTCTGGGAACATGTAAAATTTAAATGGCCTTGTGACAGATTTGGTTAATCCGACCTTCTTCAGGTGTATCTTGATAATCGCTCCTATTAGCGAATGGTGGAAATAATGTATTTGTTCTTTTTTTTTCCAACAAACCAATGTCGTAGAATTCAAAATCTGTGATGTGTTTGTAAAACGGAAAGAGCGTCGAGTAGTTTCCATTTTCGTACTAATTCAAGTCCGTACCGATCTGATATAATGTTTCTGAATTGTTGACCGTTTCACAAACACATCAAAGATTTTGAATTCTAAAGACATTGGTTTGTTGGAAAAAGAACAAACACATTCTTATTACTATTCACCAATAAGAGCCATTTTCAAGATACACCTGAAGAAGTTCGGAGGTTACACCGACCGAAACGTTGTGAAAATAACACCCAAGATGAGAACAGTAGTCCGAAGAATCCAAATAATACAAGCTATGTTTTGTCTGTACCTTCGTTAACGATAAAGTTATTTAACGCTAACTCGTTGAAGCGAGAGTGAGCGATGACTATTAATTGCCAAAGAAAAACGGTAAACTAAAAATGTGAAGGCTCTTGGGGAAAATGCCATTATGCTCTACTGCAGTTGATATCGCTTGTGTTGCACCCGGGGTTAAGATTCAGCCATTCAGAATTTAATTTAACTGACGTAAGTGTTCCAAGGTTAAACACCGTTGCGTACATTTCCGTCGGGAATAACACAACAGTGCTATTAAACAGACTCGCAAATATATGCGCCCTCCGCACACAAATATTGCATAGCCTTTTGAATGCCTAGAATGAGATAACAATTGTTTATTTAATTAACAAATCAATTTTTATATATTCTACGTCATTCGTATTCATCAATAAACTTCAATGCGGATGTCATCTATGAAAAGAAAGAAGACAATAACAGTATGACAAGTCCACATGCGAGGACTTCAAATAAAGCAACGAAAACGAATCATGAAAGAAAAAACAACACGATGACATTTACGTATTTTATTGTTACATTTGGTTAAACTATTTCTAGCCAATCTATATAATCAGAATGAACGTCATACAATGTGTCATACAATGTGTCATATAATGAACGTCATACAATAAACGTCATACAATGTGTCATACAATGTGGTATTCAATGAACGTCATACAATGAACGCCATACAATGTGTCATTCAATGTGTCATGCAATGTGTCATACAATGAACGTTATACAATGTGTCATACAATGTGCCATACATATGAACATCATACAATGAGCGTCATACAATATGCCATACAATATGTCATACAATGTGTCATACAATGCGCATCATACAATGTTTCATGCAATGAACGTCATACAATGAACGTCATACAATGAACGTCATACAATGAATGTCATACAATATGTAATACAATGAATGTCATACAAGGTGGCATACAATGTGTCATACAATGAACGTCATACAATGTGTCATACAATGTGTTATATAATGAACGTCATACAATGAACGTCATACAATGTGTCGTACAATAGGGAGCAAAATTATGAAACTAGCAATTAAACTATTTCTACTACTAAGATTATTAACATTACTACGAGTACTATTGCTAATAATAATAATAAACACGAAAAGACTATTTGACAGAATTCGACCAAATTTGGCATAACGCATTATTGACATCAAATGTCATCGGAAGATCAAAACTACTCCTTTACTACTATAACTACTACCATTGTTCTTCTTTTTATTATTATTATTATTATTACTACTACTACTACTACTATTATTATTATTAGTAGTAGAAGTAAGGAATATTTTAGCGTGTTATTAAATTATATAAGAAAAATCATAAGGGAACAAAGTGAATCTATTGTAGGCAAGCCTCGTCACTCATATAAAAATTATTAGTCCCAAAAAGAACCAGTCATACGCTGTGCGCGCACACACCCTTGGTCTACTTTTGGCAGTTCTGTCTAGACATGCATCAAGTTAGGATTACATAAGGTTTAAGGTTAAGTTAGGGTAAGAGTTAGGCTGTACAAAATAAAGCCACTGTGGAAATCATCGCGGAATGGTAGACAGCTAACTGTGAGGGTTTATAAGGGGACAGAAATATAAAGAAAACAATATGTTTAGGCGAATACTAAATGACCTAAATAGATTCCTTTTTGTTGAGTAAGTAATGAAACGTTTTGATTTTAACCGACATTTCGTATTTTTTCGGGGTGGTGCACTTATATTTTGAGGGCGGCGCTCGTCTATGAAATATCCCTAAATTTTAGTAGTAGTAGTAGTAGTAGTATCATTATTATTATTATTATTATTATTATTATTATTATTATTATTATTATTAGTAGTAGTAGTAGTAGTAGTAGTAGTAGTAGTAGTAGTAGTAGTAGTAAAGCCTTATGATTTAATAACTGGGGGTAGAAATCTATCAAATCTGGCAAAAAGGGTCATTAGGATGCCGGATGCAATAATAAAAAAAAGATTATAATTATGATTCTGAAATAAAACACTAACAGCCCTCCGCAGGTGCCAGACTCAAGTCCACTGTTCGGGCGTTTTATAGCTCAACATTCCGTGTTAATGTGATATCCTATTAGAAACTCTATTTTCAATGAAATATAAGCCAGGCTATAAGTAGAATATAACACCAGTATGAAACTGATAGACAGCTTATTTTTAATTAACTTCATTTAAATGGATATAATATATCAAAAAAAAAAATCATTTGTTAGATTACTAGCCAAATAGGCAGGTATTTCGCTAGCCCATGTAGCGGGACAATAAGGGTTCATATGGTTGAATTAAACCCAAAGTTTATTATTTGGATGATTTGAAATACTGTTCTCATCTTAGATAATATTCTCGAAACGTTTTGGCTGATGTAACCTCCGGCCCTCATGTGCGTTTAATCCAACTCATGAATCTGTATGTCGAATTTTCAGGGCAAATATTGGCCTGCATGTCAAGTTGATATTTCATCCACTAAGCTTAAGTGTTTGAGAAGACATTCCTTACAACGAACATTTAGTAAACTCTTTCTCTTGAATGACGACTATGAATTCCTTTTAAATTAAAGAAATAAAAAAGCCCTATGATTTAAATGAGTCGTAATCATGTCACATTTAACTAATGTTCAACAATCAAGACTATTTCTATATAATTCTATCAAAATAGCGGTGACAGGAGGGGGTAAGTTCAGGAAACTTCTGCCATTACTAACTAGCAGAGCATTACCATTGTCGAGCAAGGAAAGAGTCTATCAGGTATGTACACGCAGTATACTTATTGATGAAAGTGAAACTTGCCCACTGAGGGTTGAGAACATGCGTTGAATGTACGGAATTTCGAACGGAACATTTTATTTAATACGCAGGGGGTAGCTAACTCTCGTTTCGTCAGACATGCCCTGGTAGAGGTCTTAAGTATCGCCTGAATTGATTGACTCTCCAGAAGACTGTCACTTAGTAGTGATTATAATTTAGCACTTTTATCTGATGTACCACGGGTCCTTGCAAACGGTACTAAGAATGCAATATGAATTACTTAAAACGTCTACCCGATCATGGTTGACGGAACGAAAGCAAACTACCAACATTGACTAAATAAAGGGTTCCATTCGAAATTCCGTATAGATTCCCACATTTGACATGCAAGTTTCCCGAATTTGACGAGACGCACTTGAAGATGGACGGAGGTTACATCGACCGAAACGTAGTCGGAATAACACTCAAGATGGGAACAGTAGTCCGAATGATCAAAACAATACAAATTATCAGCCCTCATTGTAAAAATTGCGAAACATAAACCCAAAGTTTTGAATCCATAAATGGTTATTATATACTCACTATAGTTCTCATACTAGTCATTATCAGTGATAGCTCACTGGCAACAACAGGTGGTGCTACATGGAGTCTGTGTGACAACAAGTCTCACCAGATTTACAATAAGCTCTACATTTTTAATACCAGTTGCAACTCCCTTTGCTTTATCGCAACAGTCGTTTATCATTGAGTTGTCGCTGAAAACGGCCGTTTTCCGTCTTTGGAATTTTAGTTGCAATGATCCTCTTCAAGGTTGCAGTACGGACCGTGGCATTTCTAGTAAAGGTCCTGATGGTAATTTCTCTCCTCGGTCTTTCCATACTTTTTGACCCTACACAACCATTTAGTACTGTAGTGTACAAGCCGAGGCTGGTGCAAAAACATTTCAAGAGCGTTCGGATCAGTTTATGAGAGTTCTGAAATAATTATTTAGCATGATAATTTTTCCGGTAATGAAACATTAACCTTTATGTGTGTGTGTGTGTGTGTGTGTGTGTGTGTGTGTGTTTGTGTGTATTTGTGTGTAACTTACTTTGGGTTTAATTACCTTTTGGGTAAATAATGATTTCCTCCAGAAAAAGGAATTGCTGAAGTTCAACATCTCATTGGAGCCGTCGCGCAACGGATAAAGTGATGAGTATAAACAGTTCAATGTGACAGTCTTCTAGAGGTTTAAAGTTATTTTTTATTACAGGCGATACTAAGAATATAATTAGAAGTTATTTAAGAATTTAAACTGGTCATGGGTGACGTAACAAGAACAATCTACTCCGCTGGATTAAATAAAAGGTTCAGTTCGAAATTCCATATAGATTTTCCGAGTTTGACATAAACATTTCCGAGTTCGACAAGGCGCACCTGAATTAAGGTCGGATGTTACATCGGTTGAAATGTTGTGAGAACAGTAATCCGAATAATCCAAATAATAAAAATTATCAATCCTCATTTCAGAAATTCAAAAACATATTCTTATTCATTTATTATATTTCTTTAGGATTCTCTTCTTTTTATAGTTAAATCATTATTTTCTCCCCCGGGCAACGCCAGTGCAGGGGTCCTGCTAGTTTATTACATTTTGTGGGGCTTCTCTTCTTTGAATCAGCTATTTTATGCCAGCTTTAGAAATACATCTCACAGAATATATACATTGAGCTCCTAGGGATGACTTTAAAGTGTATCCAGTGGTGAGGCCTCAATTTGGGAGGTTTGGGAAGCGTAGAGTTTTTGAAATAAGACATTTTGTTCAAAAGGTAAATTATACGACAACGTCTTATTCTTACATTTTATTAACTTTATTTCACATTTTCGCTCAACAAGTAATAGAAAATGATTACTGAAAAACGTTATTCAATAAAGTTATTAAATGTTCATGTCTTTAGGGAGAGTGTGTTATATTAAAAGTCGAAAGGTCAAGACGAAGAAAATGATGTCATGAGTACATAATTCTGGACGAAGAAAAATGTTAGTATAAGTCTGTACACACACAAGTTGGAGCAGGGAGTTTGTGATCTGGCAGAGCCTGTGTTTTTTTTATTAGGGAGTAAATTCATGTGTCGAAGTGCCGCCACTATTGTAAGTTAAATCAGCAGCTGACGCTAGAAATCAGAGATTAAAGGCGGGGTTCGTTTGCGCGCCGAGTAGGAGTGATGTTAGTTGTTTTGAGGAACAAAGATCGGTTATGCAACTTGGCCTTTTCGTCGACTATCTCTTTAAAAACGCGAACGCAGCCCTTTAAATAAAATTGATTAACATATGGTCGACTCTCACTGAGGCAGTTTCTAATTGGCTAAAGTCCGATATAGAGAACCAATCAAAATTGAGTATGAGGTCCAATCAATGCCAAGCATTTAAGTTAAAAAAATATCGAATGATTTAGATATCGTTTCTTAGCATTGTTGTTGTAAGAACTATTGCTGCTAATGATTTAGATATCGCTTTTTTCCGTTGTTGTTTTTGTTGTAGAAAGTATAGTATTCTGCGTTGCTGCTGCCATTAATTTTGTTGTAGCTTCTACTACTGCTACTACTACTACTGCTACTGCTACTGCTACTACTACATAGTCACCCCTTAGTTGCCACTACTCACAGGTTCACTCTGACTCGAAGTGCTAGTATCTGGCGAGGTTCCATCTTTGAATCGAACAGAAACTATCGTTTAAACAATGTATTTACTAAATATACGCTCATAAAACAAATTAATCTACAAAGGAATCGCATACAAACACGCGTTTTACGGGTTCGGAACAAAACGCCCCACCAACGATTTACATGCCGTAAAAGCCAACAACGAAGATATATAATATGAATATGATAATCAAATCATCTAAAATATTTGTCCTTTCCAATTCATTTTTACCATTATTTCTCAATTCATCTTGTTCCTTAACTGTTATAAAAGTCAAATAAGTCCTAAGATGGAGTAATATTTCCAAATCGGGACTAGTGCCTCTCAGAGCAATTTTTCTTGACTTGATGGGGGATGTTATTTTCTCTTCCCTACATCCTCTTTCTTATATAAGAGAATCTGCTAGTCTTTCTCGACTCTGTCGTAATTTCTATGGTAGGTACTCGATTCAGCTCCAATCTATGGTTCCCCTATAAAACATTCACAACAAAAACTCGTCGAACTCTAAATCATTTTCCTTTTCTCTTCTGTGTATCTAAAACTAAAGTTTATTCCCAAGAACTGCTTCCCAGCTGACTACAACATGGTCGTTTTCAAGTCCAATGTTAACAAATTCTTGTTGAGCCGTCCTTTTAAATAATCAAATTCCAATCCCCACGGTGCTGTTTCTCACAATTCACCTTACAAACTAATTAACACTTATCTTCGAGTGGCCTTTGATGTTTGGTAAGCGGTTACTTGAATGTGTTTAATTAACTTCAATTAAGTTAATTTACGTTAGAACCTTTTAAAAATTTGATGAAGAAATTCATTCAAACAGTATATTCTCTATAAGAAAAATATAATTTTGTGGTAGATTTTTATTTTTGAAATGTTTATTGCTAATAAAGGGCAAGTGCGAGGAGATACATTAAACAATGAATTTCATATTTAGAAATCTCATTAATTATTTTAAAGAGTATAAGTCGCGCCTCACACTTTTACCTGTGTAAGTAGGTACACCCAAGTGTTCGACCTAGTTTTTTTATAATTGAGATATTTTTACAAGGTTAGTCACTTTTCTTTGTTCACTTTCCAATCGTAATATTATATACCAATTCTCATGTCTAAGTGCTGGTTTCAACAATCGAGTACAATACTATACAATAGTTTACTTATCCGGCGTTGCCCAGTAGTCTTTTTATCTTCATTTTTTCGTTATTATTTTTAACCTTTAAATATTGTATTTTATATATTGGTTCAAAAAATATATCAAGTTAAAAACGTTTTATAGGGGTAATATTAAGTATTATAAATGATTTTTGGAGACAAAGAATATATTTATTGAACAAAAATAAATGATGTTGCAAATGTGCAACAAATGATATAACATTTTACATGCATAGCAAAACACTAGAATATATGCATCTACATAATCATAATACACTAGTAAATCATAAAATAATTTTTACTTACCATTATAATGACCAGATTTTTAAGGTTACGCTCTTTAATTAGGTAGATGGCCCACCAATGACACTCCAGCGTTACATCGAAGATACTGAGTACCTATTTAGCGGGTGTGCTGATGTAGCATCATACTAATACCTACTCACCCTTGTCAACAGGCTCGTTGCAGATGTGAAACAAATTGCGGTTTGGCACATTTTCGTTGAATATTATATTAAATAGGCATTTTGTTGGAATGTGTCATATTTGAAACAAAAATCATTTAAGGGTTAATATGCCGTTTGTTCGTTTGGTTGATACTTTTTATCAATATGATTATAAAAGTTAAACTTGATTCCTATGTTATGTTAAATTATTAATTCAACCAAATGTTTATAAAACTATACATTATGATGTGAATGTAATGTTATTATGATTTCTTCATGAAACTATTGGATGTAAATAAATTTTCAATCGTTTCATACATTTTCTTTTACTTTCATTCACCAAAAACAAAGCAATTCGACTGAGATGTAAGGGGGCATAAATATTATATTCCATATTGGGATAGCAAACTACCTTTTCCCCGTTTCTTCACGGTGTAAATCTTCTCATTTTTCATAAACGAGTGTTATGCCATGATGATTTTATCTGAGGAATAATGGTATTTATAGTCATATTGCTACTATTAAATTTTTTAATTATTATCGATATCATTATTATTATCATTATTATAATTATTATTATTATTTTGCTATTATATTTATCATTATCAGTATCAGTATTAATATTATTATTTTTTGTTATTTTTATCACGGGGCTGCTTTTATCATGTTAGTAAACTTGAATATTTTTTTTTAATTAATGTACTTCTCAATTGTGAGCTGAACTAAGAAGATATAGCAAATAAATAAATAACAATAGGATGAAATAAATAAGTAAACCTTAGAATAAAATACAGAAACAAACTAAGACAAATAAACATTCAAAAAATAAACAAGATTATAGCCTAATGTATTAACCTTCCCCCACCAATTGAAACTAGATTGGAAAGCATGTCTAGCCACACAACGAAACATCAACCGAATATCGACGCGTCTTCGACAGCCATCATACATTCTGACATTAACTGTGTGTGTTTTATTACTTTTTCTCTTCACCCCCTCCTCTTCACCCTTTATCTTTCCTTTTTAATTTTTAATCGTAATTTTCTTCCTTCCCCTCTCTCCCACCCTCTTCTCTCTCTCCGTTCTTTTCTCTACCTTCAATGATTTTATTATTTATAATTAATATGTTATCTTATTTTACTCCATTTCATTTTATTTCATTTTATATCTGCTTCACAACGGTCTCAAATCTAACCACATCACAACTTAAATTTTAAATTTTCTTTCTTTTCTTTTTTCCCAAATCTGATCTTAGGTAAAAATCGGATTCTTACTCTGCCTGATGAGATCTCCGTTTCTAATAAATGTTGATCAATAACATCGACATGCCAATGTTGCAGATTTTGTACATGTCTGTATAAAAGCTCTATTTGATATTGAGCACTTTTTATAAGCCCGGTTGAAATTCCTTGCATTCTTATCATATGGATGTTTACCTTGCCTGGATTTCATATATATATATATATATATATATATATATATATATATATATATATATATATATATATAGAGAGAGAGAGAGAGAGAGAGAGAGAGAGAGAGAGAGAAAGAGAGAGAGAGAGAGAGAGAGAACAGCAAATAATCTGATTGGTTTACTAGCTAAACTAAACATCATATATAAAAATATTTATATAAAACGGGCAACACAAACTCTATGCATTTTTGCCTAACGATTCCCTACGGGGATGAAACGCAAAAGCCTATGTGTAGCTTAATTGCACTAAATATATTTTCATAACTTCTTACTTCCTATATATATATGTATATATATATATATATATATATATATATATATATATATATATATATGTATATATATATATAGAGAGAGAGAGAGAGAGAGAGAGTGAGAGAGAAAGAGAGGGAGAGAGACAGAGAGAGAGGGAGAGACAGGCACAGAAAGAAAGTGAGAGAGAAAGTATATTTTCTTTTCCAAATGTACATAAAATGTCGTTTTGTTTTATATCGTTTCAATAATTAAAAGTATTTTTCTTTTCCAAATGTACATATAATTCCATTTTCTTTTGTGTCGGATAAATAATGAAAACAACATTTTTATTTTCAAAATGTGCGTATGATGTCACAATGAAAACGTAATGCTGACCTGTCCAATCAATATTGGCAACCTGAAACGAATGAAAACAAAATAATATCATATGTACATTTTGAAAATAGAAATAGTTTTTCATTATTTAAACGACATAAACGAAAATTGCATTATAGTACGGTAAGAAAATGAAGATATTTCATCATGTTTATATTTGGAGGGCCACTTTTTAGGGTCCCGGTTTTCGAGGGGGGGGATTTTGGGAAGAGCCGTTTTTAAGAAGCATTATTGAGGAAAAAAGTTTTAACTGATGTGTGAGAGGGCGAGACAAATGTTATATGATAAACAAACAAAATAAAGAGTACAGAAGTACAAAATAGATATTTTATATATGTTTAAAATGGTAGTCTACACAGATAGGAAAATATAGAATGGTTGTTCATATTTTAGGAGTCCATGCAGAACAAGGTGGATTCATTAGTTGAGATATCGAGGAAGCCTGAGTCGATACTTAAAGGGCTGTGAATTATCCACGAATCTGAAAAATCGTAATCAAAATTTCCTCACTCAATTACATAAATTACATTTCATTGAACGTTATTAAATATAGTAAACAATCATTTGTTTTCATATTAGAAAGTTCAGTGATAAATGTATTAAGTATTAAAATGTTAAGTTTATAAATTTGTTTTCA
This sequence comes from Sepiola atlantica, assembly GCA_963556195.1. Classification (NCBI taxonomy): domain Eukaryota; kingdom Metazoa; phylum Mollusca; class Cephalopoda; order Sepiida; family Sepiolidae; genus Sepiola; species Sepiola atlantica. Next base: position 69,761,645 of record OY744537.1, on the reverse strand, counting down.
ATCAGCAGACGACATTGAAAGGGGATTCAAGCAGTGCGTGTGTGTTACCTTTAGTGTGCGCATGCGTAAGGCAGTGAAGGAGTTAATGCATGGTGTATGTGTGTGCGTTTATGTCAGTGTGGCTATATGTGCGTGAGTTTAGAAAATACATTTTCAGCTTTCCCAAGAACAGACAGACAGGCGATTGGAGCTGGCGAAACGTCAATGTTAGCTCTGTCGTAGATTTGCGCTAAACATTCAGTTGAAGGAAAAATCTGGCCTTATATGTGGTCGGGGTGGCTCCAACAAGGCAATTTCTATAAATTCAGAATAATCCGCTGATTGGTTCAAAATATTATTATTTAATTTGATAAATTCTAGCGGATGTCTGCGCAAAGCCGTGTCGCAGAACCGAGTTCAAGTACTTTCATCTTGGGCACTAAAGCGTAAACTTCGAGCTACATATATATATAAAATAGAAATGTATGTGTGTGCTTCCTATAAGAAGAAAGGTTTGCGAATCTACATAAGAACTACAAGTGTATTTATATGTAGAATCTCTAAGTTTTACAACTACAAGAAACTTTTTTAACCACCGATCACCATAGATAACAACACCTACACAAGAGTCCAACGTTCAAACTCCTCAGTTCAACATTCACAGGTAACATGAGATGGAACAAATACATAGAAGATATTGCAAAGGCAGCTGTAAGGAAACTTGGCTCCCTCTACCGTGCTAGAAAACTACTCACGTCGACCAGTATCCTATATCTCTACAAGGCCACCATCCGCCCAAGCATGGAGTATTGTTGTCATATCTGGTCTTGTGCACCATTAACTAGTCTCTCCCTTTTAGACATGGTAAAAAAAAGAGTCCCTTCACCGCAATGTTGCATCCTTGTGCTTTTTTACAAGTACTTCAATGGAATGCGATCAGCTGGACTTGCTGGTCTGCCCCCTCCTCCTTCCATCGACGTAAACACACTTAGTTAAATCCCATCCATTCACTGTGGAATTCCTGAGATGCTTGATAGCTTTCTATTCTAATAGCTTCTTTTATCGATCTGCCAACCGTTGGAACTCCCTTCTTGCTCCATTATTTCTCTGACTGTGCCGACATGCAAAAATGTTAATGTAATGTAAACCAACATCTCGCCGCACAACTCCCCACTTAGAATGTCCCTTTAATTTCTGGCACCGAATCCACAGTAGCCCTTTACGTCTCAGTGGCAGTATGCCTTGTCTGCGGTGAACTTAAGTTTGAAGAAAGTTAGTTCTTAAGGAAGATTCTTAAATCTCCATATTTCAAATATATAGAATATTGAGGAAATTTAAATCATTTGTATCAGATTTTCGGGGGAAGACAATAGAGGTAATCTCGAATTTCTACATGGCTCTCAATGTGCAGAATGCATATGTGCCATGGAACAGAACACCCTAAAAACTTATATCCGATTTTAATGAAATTTGACTCATATGTATAAGACACTAATTCAGTAAGTTTCAGCAAATTTCAGTTCTTCCGACTATATTAGTAAAGTAAGTAAGTAAAGTAAGTAAAAACTATATTAAGTCGGTAGAAACTGACATTTTGCGAAACTCACTAAATTGGTGTCTTAAAGAAGATGACACGAGGTCTGTGTAGTAAAAAGAAAATAAATTAATATGGTGTTATAAGTAAAGTAAAAAAAAAGGACATTGTTTTTCTGATTAAATTCTGGGCAACATCGGGTCTTCCTGCTAGTCTATTCTAATTTGCTTTTATTAAACCCTATAATGTGCCAGACCATTTTGCGTCACCTTGTATTATGGACCTGTACTGGGACAAGTATTCCGGCTAGTGTATACATATAAGTAATCATAGCAAATGACAAAGGAGAGAATTTAATGTCCGCGCAAGATAATTATACCTGCGTAGGTGGAACATAACCTGGCAGCTGTCTTGTTCGTCGGCAGAAATGTTGACCCAGATTCAATGGCGCCAAACTTTGCGAATTATAAATATAATTATCGGAAAGATAGCGTCGCTCAGAGAACAGAAAATTAACCGTGAAACTGCTTACAGTACGGTTACTGCATCAGCTTGGACTTGGGAAAGTGAGCCTTTTGGACATTCAGACAATGGTTGATTTACAATTACACTTGGCCTATAACCTCTTTGGTTAACTGAAAGCTACATCAATATCATATTATAATGGATGTTTGGCGCCAATCTATGTCTGACGTGAATGCATGGAACATTATTAATGCTGAACATGGTGTTAAACAATTATCGCCAAAATACTAATTTATATTTAATTTATTCTATATATCTATCTAATTTTCGATATCTCTCAACCATTATTAGTGAGAATTTAACGATGCACGACTGTTGCGAAAACACAACGTAATTTGCAATGGTGATGAAAAAAAGTAAAGAGTACTGGAAATTGATAGACTTGTTGTCACTGAAGCTCCAAGGAAAACCATTTCATGTGACTACTCGTGTAAGAACTCCAGGTAAGTAAGAAATAACAATTATAATAATATTAATAACACTAATAATAATCATATTAACAATGATAAACGCTACAGCAATAATAATAACACTACTACTAATGATAACAGTAATAATGAGAACAACAACTATGATGACAACAACAATAATAATAACAATAATAAAGCTTATAATACTACTACTACTACTACTACTACTACTACTACTACTACTACTACTACTACTACTAATAATAATAATAATAATACTAATAATAGTTAGCTCCTTATATCAAGTGAATTCATGCCTTTTCTGGAGCGTTTCCATAAAACAATATGATAGTAATAAAATAATAGCATATAACAATAATAATAACTCTAATAGTAACAACAATAATTACAATAATAATATGAACCCCACTCCGTGCTGATGGTCGTTGCTGTGAAAAAATATATAGATCCAAATTCCACTAGGCCGGGATGGCGACGATGATGATGATAACGTCGTCGATCTGGTCGTCTCCTCCAGTTACGAACACACTCCCACGTTGAAACTGTTTATATCAGCGAGCGATAACTGGGCGAACAGCGACCGGGGGGGGGGATCTGTGGGGGCGAAAGATCATTCAAAGCAGAACAAAAGGAAAAGAACAATGTTCAACAACTAGGTATAGGTTTTTTGTATAGAAGAGTAATTATTAATAAAATAAAAGAATTGATTTTACATTGGTCAATGTCTATCGTGCTCGTAAATGTATTTAGCAAATGTTGTTTTTTCTCTAAGTTATTTTGCTAGTTCTCTGTGTGTGCGAATTCTTTACACAAGTGGTTATTTAGTTACACATTAACGGGCGATGGCGGTGGCTAGAATTTCGTCCACTTCGGCGCACGGCTGGGCGTCAACTCTCACGGGCGTCAGTCCGACTCTATCTGCCGTCAATCCAATTCTAACTGCCTCGTGCGTGAAAAAAACACATTCTTTTATTGAAGATGTCTATGATCGTACACAATTTTTCTCCGCCATCTTACTTCCTGCGTGTCTTCCTCTCTCAATGAGGGTAGGGCCGGACGCGCCTTAAAATAAATGGAATTTTCTTTCTAGTCCATCGTTATCGCCAAAAAACGCTTTCTCATTCTGTCACACAGCCGGGGGCGCTCTGTGCCTGGCTTGTAATTAACGATGACATGCTCAAATAATTCTCAGTGGCGTCTTCTAAACAACCGTCACAGAATTGTGGTTCTAAAACACGCCATTCACCCCAAACGATAATATCGCTTTATTGATATTTTAGAATTAAATTTGCGATATAGAATTCTCTAATCTCTACCTTCCATCTGGGAACTATTTCCTCGCTTCTGGTGCTAATTGATTTTGAATATCTTACACTATTCCGCGAGACTAGCTGGCGTCTCGTTGTGTCGTTCGAATAAGCTCGTTTCTACGTCAAATATATACTAGTTTAATATCTCCACTTCGTCTCGACGCAGGACCCTCAGTCGGCGTAGCATTCCCACCAAGAAGCATACTAGCGCGTCAACAGGGTACCCGATCATCATGGGGCCCCGGAAATTTGTCACAATAATACCAATAATAGCAACACTAATAATAACAATTATAATAGCAATAATAATGGTAATAACAGAAAAAGCAATCGATCCCAAGCAGCTACAGATGTGGAAAATCTTAACGGCATAACCGTAAGACCAGATTTATCATGACTTTTACAATTATGGACTCCTTACCTAGGAAAGAAAAAAGATGTCGAAAAGGGAAAAGAGAGACGTATAACCTGCAATACATGGAGCAAAAGATCCTGAAATAGGTAAAAAGTAGGGAGACGCACATAACCATGGCATAGATTGCCTACATGAAAGCCTACGACAGAATTCATTAAGCATTGAATGCTTAAGAATGTACAAGATATCCGACAAGATTATTAATATTATTATAAAATGAATGAGAAAATAGGGACTGGAACTAACAGCTACAGACAACACCCAACTGAGATAAGAATACCGAGAGACATCTCCAAAGAGACTCTCTATCACAACTACTGTTTATCATAGTCGTGATGCCACTAATATACATACTCACAAATTGTGATGCTGGACACGAGTTTACAGACAGAGAAGTAAGAGTAAACCACCTTATATATATGGACGACCTGAAGCTATTTGTTAAAAGCAAAAAAGAACTGAAAAAGTTATTTAAAACGACCTGCATTTTCAGCCAGCACATTCAAATGGAATTCGGAATGTGTAATATGAATTACTAGAGATGAAATTGAAGACATTGAAGGGCATGGAACTGGCAAACTAAGGGGAGACGAGGGCGCTTGGCGAACATGATACCAATAAGTATTTAGGAGTTCTGAAACAGACACCATCAAATAAATAGAAATAAAAGAGATAATTAGAAAAGAATAAATGAGAAGAACAAGAACATTTTTACAAATGAAATTACATAGTAAAAATCTAGTGAAAGGAATAAAAACCTGTGCAGTATCACTAATAAGATACTCTGGATCATTCACAGGCTAAACAAAAGAAGAACTTAGGCATGTTGATCAGCAGACTAAGTAACTAATGACCATGGACAATTAACTACGCTCAGACGATGATACTGATCGACTCTACACGAAAAAGAAAGAAGGGGGAAGAGGACTGGTAAGTATATAGAAGACTGTGTGTAAAATTATTTGGAAAAGTACATTACTCAGAACACAGAAAGACTAAATATCGTAGTAAGAGACAGCGTCAAAATGAACAATACAGGAAGCAGTGAAACCAGAAACAAACAGACAAGAAAAGTAAAATGAAAAGAGAAACAACTACACGGGTAATTCATAAGACTTACAAGAGAAGAGCATCAAGAAAACACAATTCGACAAAGCTCAGAAGGACACATGAATAAAGAAACTGAATTGCTACTGACAGCTGCATAGATCAATGCGATTCAAACTAACTACATCAAAGTTAAAATAGATAAAATCCAGGAAACAGGAAATGTAGATACTGTGGACAAAGAGACGAAACGTTAAGTCACATAAGTGAATGCAGCAAACTAGCCCTCAAAAGAATACAAGAATAGACACGACTGCGTGAGGAAAGCAGGACATTAGAAACTATGCGAACGACTTTGAACACGCAGACAAATAGTACAGACACAAACCAGTGACATACTGGAAAACAAAAATTATAATATCCTATTGGACATTGAGGTACAAACAGATAAACTCACCCAAGCAAGGTGACATCATACAAGTTAACAAGAGGGAAAACACTGCCAAATTGTAGATTTTGCCTTCCCAGGACACCAGCGAGTGAAGATCTAAAAGATTGAAAATCGAAGCAAATACACATATATTGCCAGAGAACTGAAAAGAATTTGGAACTTGAAGAAAGTCAATACGATACCAATAATTATAGAAGCACTAAGAACAGTCCCGAAAAACTGGAAAAAGACTAAAAGAAATTGGAATCAAATGGAAGAATGTGACTATACAACGAACGGTAAGGATGTAAACAGTTGAAATCTTAAGGAAAATCTTGGAATGCGGAAACCAACTAACATAAACTTTGACCACGAACAAACCACATGAAAATTGCAACATAAATAAAACAAAAACATAGAAGGAACACCATGTGAAAGCGAGAAAACTGAAACTTTAAGAAATCTTAAAAAATGCACCCCCTACAAAATAGTTAAAGGATCAAAGAGGATAGAAATACCGAAAGAGAAGAGCACTAACCCGACGCCCACTGGAATAGTGCGGAAGGTACTGGTACCTTTGGGAGGCTTATTGACCCCAAATTCCAGAGAAGGTCGTTGTCAGCGAGAAATAAATGGTAATCGGCTTTTGCGATAAAGCAAAGTCATTTGCAATGGTTATCAAAAGAAGTGGAGAGTACTGGATATCTGGAGATACTTTTTATCCATCAGACTCACGAGAACAACACTGTTTATTATCAGTGATTGCTCACTGATAATAAACAGTGTGAGAACTCATAGTGAGTACATAATAACAATAATAACAATAATAAAAATAATAATAATAATAATAATATGATTATTAATAATAAAAACAACAAAAACAGTGATGATGATAATAATAATAATAATAATAATAATAATAATAATAATAATAGCAACAATAATAATTGAAATATGCAAACGAGTGCATTTCGAACACGTTGATAAATCATCAAACATAAACCAGATACAGTGCTAAAAACGAAAATCACAAACTCCTCTGGGATATGGAGGTGCAAACAGATAAACCCATGCAAGCAAGGAGACCAGCTGTCATAATAGTCAACAGGAAAGAGAAATCCTACCAAATCGTAGATTTTGCTGTTCTAGCAGACCAAAGGGTGAAGCTCCAAGAAAACGGAAAAACGAAACAAATGCAATTAAATTAAAAGGGATACGGGCATGAAGAAAGTGAATATAATACCAATAATCGTAGGATCACTAGGTACAATTTCAAAAAAACTAGAAACCAAAAACGTGAAGAAATTGGATTCAAAGGACTACAAAGGGCGGCAATGATGAAAACAGCTTCAATCTTAAGGAAACCATTCTAATGCAAAAACTGACCAGTATAAGCTACGAACGGTAACCAGTAACATGGAAGTTACCATCGGAAGAACACAAAACCACAGAGAGAACATCACATAAACTCAAAGAACAGAATTTGCAGGGCATTTCATGAACTGCCCCCTCACAAAAAGTTATGATAGCAGCCACACAAAATAGTCATGAAAGTTCAAGGAGGATGAGAAGACTGAGGAGGGGGAGCATTAACAAGACTTCCACTGGAAGAGTGCGGCAAGTACTGGAACTTTGGAGATGCTTATTGCCACCCAAATCATAATGGAGGCGATACCGCAAAGTCATTTGCAATGGTTATCGAAAAGAGGTGAAGAGTACTAGAAATCTGGGGAGACTTGTTGTCACTCAGACTCCAGAGAACACCACCGGTTATTATCAGTCAGCAATCACTTATGATGACTTGTGTGAGAACTCCTAGTGAGTACAAATAATAATAATAATAATAATAATAATAATAATAATAATAATAATAATAATAATAATAATAATAATAAAGTTGGAATAAACAGGAAGTCTGAGAATATAACACGGATGGCAATGATGAAAACAGCTGAAATCTTCAGGTAAATCTTCGAATAGAGAAACCAACCCACATAACCCGACGAGCCCAAACCATCCACATGGAAGTTTTAATAGAAATCCAACAAAATCATGTGAACTCAAGGGAACTGAAACTGCAAGAAATCTCATTAACTCCTTCCATTATTCCCCAAAAAGTCATAGCATCAGCCTCGGCTCATACAACGCAAAATGGTAATGAAGGGTCAATTAGGATGGAACGAGGAGGGAGGGCACTAACAAGATCTTTGCTAAATTTTTAGCCCGGCACCTAGTTAATGCTAAACTTTTTTCTGACCACCAGTATGGATTTACACAACCACGATCTACTGCAGATATCTTATATAATTAGATCCTTTCTAACCAAAAGAAAAATCCAGCTTGTCCTCGATGACCGTGCATCGCAGCAGCATACCTTAAATGCAGGGATCCATCCTTGGACCGTTATTGTTCCTGATTTCTATAAACGACATCCCTGATGATATCGAGTCTGAGATAGGTATATTTGCTGACGACAACACGATCCACTCTCGTCATGAGGGCAAAACGGACGCGTACATATCCGAGGCCAGGGCTGAATACTTACAAAGTGACCTCCAAACTGTAGTGGGTTTGTTACATTGCTAGTTATTGGCTTCCCAATAACTCTTTGGTCGCTGTTGATTCGTACGAACGGGCTGATATACCGTAGCTACCGATCCGCGTTCTCCGTTCACTGTTGTCGCTATACTGCTACTCGTGCGCGCTTTTCCCGTCACTGTCGTCGCCACTGTTCGTACCGTCTTTTGCTGTGCTTCGTTTCTCCGTGTGTCGATTGCAGTGAACTATTGACACTAACCTTTCTTTTCTTGTCTCTTTTCTTTCTCGTCGTCTCGCCGCTTGTTAACATTTTCGGGCTGTTGTCTTCGCTCTGAAATCAATTTCTTAACAGTACAACAAAGTCCTTTTCTGTTTCAAAGAGCCGCTTTTATTTGACTATTTTAATCAGCCGACTTGAACGAGTTCGTTGCGATCGAGAGAGAGGTTACGCTAACTAAATTCGCTGGTTAATATTCTTACGTTAGTCTGTAATCCTGAATTACTTGCAGAGGGAGAAACATGAAAGATTCTACTAGATTTCCTAAAGGCTCTTATATTTTTCCGTCATTCGGAATCTTTCTCGTAACTGCTACATGATGTCTTGTTGACTCTCTGCTCCCAAGTCAGTAACTGATTCAATCTCGATTTAATTCTCTCACGGCGGACAACTCTGACGTCACAAACCTCGTGATCCGCCAGGTGTGCCCTGAGCCTTAACCTTAAGGTTAGATCAGTTGTCACCGTGAGTTGTGGGAACGCATCGGACCGAACTTGAACGAGATGACTTCGTTACAAATCGCGTAAGTCAAACCCGTCTCAAATAGATGCGTCCAACTCTCACAGGGCATTATCTAACAGATTGGGAGCACAAATGGTTGGTAACTTTTAATATCGCAAAACAAAGCTCCTTTCCTCCAATAACTACAAGAAACCTTTTTAACCACCGATTGCCATGGCAAATAACAGCCTACCTGAAGGTTCAATATTCAAACTACTTGGCCTAACTTTCACAGATAACATGAATTGGAACAAATACATTGAAGACATTGTCAAGGCTGCTGCAAAGAAGGTGGCCTCCCTCTACCGTGCTACTAAATTTCTAACATCTAACATTATTCTGTATCTCTACAAGGCCACCATCAACCCATGTATAGAGTATTGTTGTCACATATTGGCTAGTGCATCATCCACTAGTCTCTCTCTTTTAGAAAATAACAAAAAAAGAGTCGCCAACCTAATAGGTCCCTCACTATCCACCAAGCTCAAGCCCCTGTCACATCGCAGCAATGTTGCATCCTTGTGCTTGTTTTACAAATGCTTCAATGGAGTGTGCTCCGATGAACTATCTGCTCTAGTGCCCCCCCCCACCCCCCACCGACGCAAATGCACTAGAACAACCCAACAATCAGCTAAGTCCCATCCATTCACTGTGGAGGTCCCCAGCTGCCGGAGAGCCTTCTGCTTCAGCAGTTTTTTCCTAGTTCTGCTGGACGCTCGAACTCCCTCCCTGCTCTCTGCTTCCCCGACTGTACCGACATCCAGAGGTATAAAACTAATGTAAACAGACATCTTGCTGCACTGCTCCCAACTTAGATTGACACCCAAAACCTACTCACAAATTCTCAGTAGCCCTTTACGTCTACAGTAGCGACCTACCTTGTTTGGGGTAAAATATCTTTTAAAAATAAGAAAAAAAAGAAGACCTCTACTGGAAGGGTGTGGAGCAATTTGAACTTTAGGTAGGCTTATTCCACCCAAATCTCAGAAAAGACCAATGATCGTTGCTAGCTAGAAATAGATGGTAAGCGGCTGTTGCGATAACTGAAAAAAATATTTGCAATGTTTATCAAAACAGGTGGGGCGTACTTTAGATCTGGGGAATATATTCACTCAGACTGCAGAGAAACTCACTGATGATAGTCTGCGTGGAAACTCCTAAGGAGTAACAAATAATAATAAGAAAAAAGAAGAAAAAGTATAAGAAGTAGACCAACGTAAAGATGTGGTGACAACAGACTCACGTGGTACCACATAAAATGATCGTGAATAATTAAGAAGGATGGAAAGAACAGGGAGGGAGATCAACAATCAGACCAACAATAGGATTAATTTGGGGACTCAAATTTCAGAGAAGACCAACGATGTTGCCAGCGAGAAATCAATGGTAAACGGTTGTTACGATAATGCAAAATGATTTACAACGTTTACGGGAAAGACGGACAGAGCTGAAAATCTGGGGAGAGTTATTTTTATTTTAGATCCCAGCGAACCCCACTGGTTATTGTTAGTAAGCAATCACTCATAGCGTCTTGTGTGAAAACTCCGAGTTAGTAAATAATAATAATGAGTCGAAATATAACGGATAATCCTCTAATGCAGAAACCAACAGACATAACCAAAGAGAGTCAATCGGTTACATGTAAGTTTAAATAAAAATAATACAAAAAGTATAAAAAATATTAGAAGGAAACTAAAACTAACAAACACCTCATAACCTGATATACATTCCCCTTTCAAAACCAACACAAATACTCATGTGGTGGCAAAATGGTCGTGAAGAATTAAAGAGAATGTGAAGATCAAGGAGGGAGTGAACCAACAAGATCGTTACTGGAAGCTTGAGGAGGATTATTGTCACTGGAGAAGAAGAGCAACGTTCGGATCAAGCTAGAAATCGGTGTTAAACGGCTGTGGCAACATGATTTACAATGGTTAGCAAAAAAACGGAAAGTGCTGGAAATCGGGGGAGACGCCAGCCTCCAGGAAACACCACTTGATGTAATAATAATAATAATAATAATAATAATAATAATAATAATAATAATAATAATAATAATAATAATAATAATAATAATAATGTGGGGCCCGCTCATCATTCTGCGAATGTTGGCTCATTTAATTTCAGGAACAAGACCACGGACAAAAACAAGTAAGTAACCCATCAAATTCCAGGTATGACAAGGACACGGACCAAACACAAGAAAGCAAGAATGAAAATAACAGACCAAAAAGCCATAAAAAGAAATGGACCACAAAAGAGAACAGACTGCTAATGGAATGCTACTACAAAAGCCGCTACCCCCCAGAAAGAGGATACAGGAAACGAATTAAAGATATATGGGACATTTCTACTGACTACCGTACAACGGAACAAAAGATAGCATATCAAGCAAGACAGATACTCAAGAGAGGGTGGTTCTCGGAGTTGGAATTAACAGAAATTAAACAAAAGATAAATGGCGTGACAGATCGAGACACACCACTTGACGAAAACTCACAGGAAGAAGACGAGAAAAACATAAACACAGAAACTGTAAAAGGCCAAGACAACGAAACCATAGAACTATGTGAGGAAGAAGCAAGAGAAGTGGAAAACATCAAACGATTAATGTCCGAGAACAAAACAAAACTTCCATCCCTAAGGAACGAAGACTGGAAGAAGTTAAACAACTTGATATATGCGGGGGAAAAATCAATAAGTATGAAACTAAAATAGAAAAGAAGACTGGGCAAAAGAATGGACAGACGAAATCTGGATGGAAGATCAGACTGGAAACCCAGATCACCAAACTTCAAAAGGAAGCTAAAACCGTAAACAGGATAAAGGAGTAAAGTAAACCATGAAAGGGCAGACATTCGAACTGCAAGGAAAGACTTAATAAGAAACATGAAGAACTAAAACAAAAGATATCAGCAAAAGAATGGAAGATTGAGGCGATTTAGATACACATCGGAACAGTACAAACAGAACAGCTGCTTTGAAAAAAATGAAAGTTAGTTTTACAAAAATGTAAACGGAGAACGAATAACAACAGAACCATCGGACCTGACACAAACAAAACATTTTTGGAGCAAGATATGGGAAAAGACTGAAAATTATAATAAAAATGCTAAATGGCTGAAAGGCATGAAACATAAACTATTAGAAATTGAAGAAGGAACAGAAACAGAAATTAATGAAGAAACTATTAAGACAACACTAAAGAAAATGGCAAATTGGAAAGCACCTGGTCACGATGGAATACATGCGTACTGGTTTTTAAAAATCGCGACCCTAGATGAAAGGCTAGCACATACACTGGGAGGATGACCAAAGGAAGGACAACGCTCATACAAAAAAGACGCCAAGAAGGGAGCAACCCCAAGCAATTACAGACCAATAACCTGTTTACTAACAATGTTCAAAATCCTAACGACGCAACTGAGAGAGAAAATTTATTATTCCCTGAACAGTCGTGGGCTACTTCCCGAGGAACAAAAATGATACCAGAAAAACAAAGGAGGGATGCATAATCTGTTATACATAGATCAAAAGATCCTGAAAGAAGTTAAAAGCAAAAAAAGAACATATCTATGGCATGGATTGACTACAAGAAAGCGTACGACAGAATCCCTCAAGCATGGATAATTGAATGCTTAAACATGTACAAGATACCCGACAGGATTATTAATCTCATCAAGAAAGCAATGGGAACATGAAGATTAGAACTGAGAGCTGTATGACAATACTTGACGAAGATTAAAATACACAGATGCATTTTCCAAGCAGACTCCCTATCACCACTACTGTTTATCATAGCCATGATGCAACTCAATTACATACTTAGGAAATGTGATGTCGGATAAAAGTTTACAATCACAGAACAAAGATTAAACTATCTTATGTACATGAACGATTTGGAGCTATTTGCAAAATGCAAAAAAAAACTGAAAAAGCTGATAACTACGACAAGAATCTTCAGCCAGGACATTCAAATAGAATTCGGAATAGAAAAGTGCGCATTGCTAGAGATTAAAAAAAGGAAAGCTAGAGACGACTGAGAGCATGGAACTACCCAACGAAGAGCAGATGAGGGCGCTAGGCGAACAAGACAGCTATAAATATTTGGGAGTTTTGGAAGCAGGCACAATCAAATCAACAGAAATGAAAAAGATTGGAAAAGAATATCTGAGAAGAACAAGAAAGCTCTTAGAAACAAAATTATATAGCAGAAACGTAATCAAAGGAATAAATATCTGAGCAGTATCATTAATAAGATACTCTGGACCATTCATAAGCTGGAATAAAGAAGATCTCAGAACTTGACCACAGGATTAGAAAAGTAATGACCATGCACAACGCACTACCTTCAAAATACGATACGGAAGACTTTACTTGAAGAGAAACGAAGGGGGAAGAGGGCTGCTAAGTATAGTAGACTGTGTGAACGACACTAAAAAGACCTGGAGAAATACATAAACCAGAACACAGAAAGGCTGATCACCGCAGCAAGAGACACCGTCCCAACGAAGAATCGAAACCGGACACAAACAGACAAGAAAAGAAAAGTGGAGAAAAAACAACTACATGGACGCTTCATAAGACTCACAAGAGAAGAAACCAACGAAAATAGCTGGGCATGGCTAAGAAAAGGACACTTCAACAGAGAAACGGAATCTTTACTGATGGTGAACAGAACAATGCGATTAGGACAAACTACATTCAAGCTAAAATAGATAAAACCCAAGAAAACAGTAAATGCAGACTGTGTGGACAAAGTGACGAAACAGTAAATCATATAATAAGTGAATGTAGCAAACTTGCCCAAAAAGAATACAATAACAGACATCGGAAGTGTGCAAACAATTGAATTTCGAATACGCAGACAAATGGTACAAACATAAACGAGAAACAGTACTGGAAAACGAAAAACACAAAATCTTTGGGGTATGGATATACACACAGATAAACTCATACAAGCAAGGAAACCTGATGTAATTATAATCGACAAGAAGGAAAAATATTGTAAAATCGTAGACTTCGCCGTTCTAGCAGACCACAGAGTTAAGATCAAAGACACGGAAAAAGGAAGCAAATACACAGAACTAGCCAGAGAACTGAAGGGAATATGGAGCATGAAGAAAGTTAGTATAATACCAATAATCGTAGGAGCACTAGGAACAATCCCCCAAAAAACTGGAGAAACGACTGGGAGAAATTGGAATGAATAGGGACCATCAGAACTATACAAAGGACGGCAATGCTCAAAACAGCTGCAATCTTAAAGAAAATCCTTGAATTCGGAAACCAACCCGCATAACCTACAAAGGGTAACCAGTTACAAAGAAATTTACGACAGGGAGAAAACAAAACCACACGAAGAACACCACAACACGAACCAAGGAACAGAAATTGCAAGAAAAATCACTTCATAATCTCCCCCATCCAATAAATTATACCGGCCTTAGATAACACCACACAAAAATGAACATAGGAAGATTAATTACAAGATACACTAATAGCTCTCCCCCTTCCCTCCCCACCAAAAAAAAAAAAATAACAATTTAAAAAAAAATGGTGCCGGCCTAGGCTGACACCAGACAAAATATTTGTAGAGGGTCGAAGAGGATGAGAAAGTTGAGGAGGGACAGCACAAACCAGACCTTCACTGGAAAAGTACCGATAATGCTGGGACCTTGGAGAGGCTTATTATCCCATAAATCTCAGACCAATGGTCCTTACCAGCGAGAAATAAATTGTAAGAGGCTGTTGCGATACTGCAAGGTTATTTGCGGTGGTTATCGAAAAGAGGTGAAGAATATTGGAAATCTCGGGGGACTTGTTGTCACTCAAACTCCAGGTAATACCACTGGTTGTTGTCGGTAAGCAATCACTGACGATAATCTGTGTGAGAACTCCTAGTGAGAACAAATAATAATAATAATAATAATAAAAATAATAATAATAATAATAATAATAATAGTATTAGTAATAATAATAACAACAACAACAACAATAATAATAATAATAATAATAATAATAATAATAATAATAATAATAATAATAATAATAATAATAATAATAAGTTAAACGTAATAAAAATAAGAACGAATATTCTTATCATGCGTCTCTTCAAAATTCTCAATAAGCGATTCGAGTTTTATATCAAACTTAAGCAATATATATATATATATATATATAATGTGATGGATCGACTATATATGGGAAACAAAATCTGTTTAGAAGAAGTTGTTTTATATAATAAAAAAGTCCTTGTCGGAGAAATAAAACTCGTCCTAATTCTTGACGCGTTATCTTTGTTTAATAAACACGTTTTTTTTTCCACGATCACATTTTACTAAACCAGAGAAGTGAGGAAACTATCAGTCCTTGACCTGAAAGATTCTTTTTGCCGCCCACCAGTTCACACGTAGACGCTTTCACGATTTAAGAGGAACACACAACCCCCCCCCCCATATATATATATATATATATATATATATATATATATATATATATATATATATATATACGAGAGTGGTCTAAAAGTATCCGACCTTAGGCCAGAAAACATTTCAAATACGTGACGGGGTTAGGAAGTTTACCACATTGACAGTAGGCGTCTTGTTCTTGCACACACTTAGCCCACCGATCCAACCACTGGCGGAAACACCTCTGGGAGTCTCATTTTGTAATTATGTACATCTCCGCCGTCGCGTGCAACATTATCTTTTTTTATTCATACCCTCTTAACATAACAGGTGCACTCCGAGGAGTTTGGGGGCCTGCCAGAACGCTGGTCAATTTACGCGGATGTGTGGACATTTTTGAATCGGTTGAACCACTCCTTAATTTGTAGTTCACATCGTATCTTCTCAAAATATCTACTGAATCTAACGCGACGGCGGAGATGAACACCATTCCAAAAGAAGCACTAAGCTTCTTTTCTTTACCAGATAAGGATCACGCCGAATCCGATAATGTTAAATTTGAAAGTGTATCTTGTGTAGCTAAGGACTTTCCACTGGACACGCACTGACCGTATTACTTTATAGAATATATATATATATATATATATATATATTTGTTTATTTTTTATTTATTTTATACATACATAAAAGTAATTCGTGAACGCAATTCATACTTTTACTAATCATCAGCACGGCTCGAATTTGACTACACTGCTTGTAACCTAGTAAGTTACCTATGTACACTGAGTCATTGTCAAATTTTGTGTATGATTTTTAGCGCCTTAAATGTAAGTTTTATTGTTATTGTTTTTCTTATGCGCTATATATATATATATATATATATATATATATATATATATATATATATATATACTATGAATAGTTTTTATTAAATATTAATGTGTATTTACCTACAGACAACGTTTTTTCGGACTCATTAGTGCAGGAAGTGGCGATTTCAGGCTGTTAGACGGGCTCGAACGCAGTCGTAGATTCTAGAAGGGAATACCGGTCCTTCGACCTAATCCATTAAGCTAATGGAAATCGCTACATACATTAGTGAAATTAATATATATATATATATATATATATATATATATATATATATTAATGAAGGAAGATAGATTAAGATGTACGATTGACAAATCTATTTCATCGTCGATTGCTCAATGCAAGGTGTACTCGATAAAAACATGTATGTTTTTCTTTCCTGAAGCCAAGGCTTTTCAAAGATTCAAATCTTATCATCAGAGGAATTACATAGATGGATAAGTTGGCAGTGGAAAAGCCAACAGTCAAAATTTGAAAAATATGATATAATGGAAAGTAAGAGTATGCATGTAAAACAATATGGAGTCTTTCCAGTTAGTGAATGTATGTTCATAAGGTGTTCGGTGAATGGAGATTTAAAGATGCAAAAAAGGGGGTTCGTGCAGGCAGCGTTGAACATGTTCAAAATGAAGTAAATCAAATAGAAATATGTTTAGTTTAATCGTAGATGGAACGCACTTATTCGGATGTAATTTTGAGAATTAGGGCCATTTGAAAATACTTCCGTGGACCGAGAATGAAACTAGGTTTTCAGGAGTTGAATTTTAAATGTGTATATTAAACGAAGGCAGTCGAGAATTTAAGTAGTGACTCCGATCGAGTCTAAGAAAAGCGAGAGAGCTCTGGTCGGAGACGATGTCGAGTAAAGAAGTGTGGGGATTGGGTAGAGATAAAGGGGGTGGGTGATAGGGTTAGTTAAATTAACTATGGCTGATGCTCGGAGAATAGAAGGGTTAGGGTTTGTTTGGTTACTGCTCGTTGCTAGTAAGCAATAAACCGATGCGAGACTTAGGCTGGGTGGGGTTATCATTAGCTAAAAACAGAAGTGTTCAGGTCAGTAAGTAAGTTGTTCTAAAATGGGGGAGGAGCGCTATTAAAACGGATTTTTATACAAACTTATATATAATTCAGAAAGTTTAAAAGGGTTAAAATTGGGAAATAAGGGTTCAGACGATTGGAAATCTGGAATTTACGTGTTTAATATGTAATAATTCGGACAATAACTAGTATTTCAGAGTTTAATGTTTAAAGACTTTAAAGAATTCCCAGTTAGTTAAATATTAAATGCATGACTAAATAAGATACTTTAATGTATAACTGAAGTGAGGATTGGGAACAGCGTTAGTCTGCTTGCAACAATTGACTTCTAGTATAAGGATTATGGGGTAGGATTGGGTTAAATTGTGTAACCTAAGTGATGAACTAGTGTGTTGAAATTATAGATATATTTGAAGGGGGCAAATGGGCCATTATTAGAGTAACCACGGAGCGTATTTATTTAAATTTTCGCTTGTGCCTGCAATTTGAGATAAGTTCATTTTTAGAGTTAATGATATTTTTGCTTTTAGCTGCTATAGCTATCATAGATGTTTCTAATGTACATAGTTGGCAGAAAACGGATCATGGACTGTAGGATTTAGACCTGTTTAATATTGACTGATGTAGGGTGGCGGGAGTGTTCTTACTGTTAAAGCTTTTTATTAGATTGGATAGAAAGGTGCCAGGTGCATTGTTATTATACTTTATATTGAGCTTACACCATTTCACTATAGGTTCTATCCTCTAAAAGTATACCTTTAATTTCATATATATATATATATATATATATATATATATATATATATATATATATATATATATATATACATATATAACCAGTATTTGGAATGATTGCAAACATGCAATCCTGTTTCAATCACAGATCTCCTCGCACGATGCTATCCGTTGATTAAATCCGATTGCATTTGTGTAGACATTCAACACACTTATTGGTCCCCCGATTTTATAAATCGGGGGACTTATGTTTTGAGGCATGTCCGCCCGTCCGTCCGTCCGTCCGTCCGTCCGTCCGTCCTGATTTTTCTCCGCAACCATCCATTGAATTTCTCTGAAATTTTGCATGAAGTTGTAACTTTGGTCAGGTTAGGAAGTACATTCTCCGATTTTTGAAAAGAAATCTGGTTAGGCCCCCCAGGGGGGTCAAAAGGTCCCGAAATGGCAAAAAATGACATTTTTTGCCCCATAACTTTTCATCCATCAATTCAATTTCTCTTAAACTTGGCCAAATGTGGAGGCAATTGTTCCTAATAGAAAATAAGTATCGCTGACCTTGGAAAAAATCTGGTTCGCGCCCCCAGGGGGTCAAAAGCCCCCAAAATGGCAAAAAGTGACCCTTTTCTCCCATAACGTTTGATCCATCCATTCAATTTTTCTGAAACTTGGCCAAAATGTAGAGGCAATTGTTCTGGATATAAAATGAGCATCATTGACCGCGGAAAAAGTTTGGTTTGCGCCCCCAGGAGGTCAAAAGGGGGTTCAAAAATGCCCCAAATTTCCCAAATGTATTGCATTTTACACTCGCCACATCGAGTCACATACAGAGGGGGGCCACGCACGCGCGGCTTGGTCATTATTATAACTAAGTGTACACACCCGGCTTTGTCTGGGAGTCTTTGTTATTTTTAGCTAATTTACTCTGATTTAAATCATCTCGTTTCTTTTACAAAAAATATCGTTAATGCCATTTTTAAAAGTTAACTTACAAGTGTTACGTTACTGTAATTTAATAAAATTAATAATTCAACCGAATTGTTAAACTATTATAACTAATTTTTGTGAATGCAATGTTGGTTTAATCTCAATTCATGAAATTATGGATTTAAATAGCTTCCAAAACATATAATCTTTTAAGACATGAGCATTGGCTAAGAATTTTAAAGCTGGAAATAATTTTCTCTTCGACAGTTTAAATTCTTTCAAAATCCATTTTCAAATTTCTAACGAGAACGTACTAATTCATTTTTCTAGCGATTCATCAAATATTGAAACGCGTGACTTGTTTACAAAGAAACTGAAATTATTTTGATAGTTTCATTTGTAATTAGATTATTGTTTTAAATAATATGTGTAAAAGTTTGTTTGAGTTATTTACGTTATTGCATATAAGAATTAATATTTCAATTAATAATAGTTAATAAAAATATAGTTAAACGTAAGTCTTGTAGAAGCGACAAATACAGACATACACACCAGAAGTGATCACACAATTTTATTAATGATTACAGTTTTTAAACAAGACACTTTATGAAATGTTAACAATATAAGACATCAATTAATAAGTATTTCCCTAATTTCATTTTCGTTGGAGTATTTTAAAAGTAATTTAGGGGGGTATTATATAGTCATGGCCTCCCATTTAAAAATTAAAATATTTTAGATTTGCATTGAAGTTGATCCATAGTCATTAAAAACCAACAAAGCAAGATTTCCCGAATTAAATTTTCGTCTGAAAACTTTTTAAACTTAAGCCATAAATGTTAGGCATTTTTTCTAAATAATGTAATGTATTTTAAGCAAATTTGTGATAAGGATTCTACATATAAGGTTTAGTACTATTATATCTTGATTTTAATCTTCTTAAGAGGACATGCAAATGGTGTAAAACTGTTGTGTTTGAGGAATTAAGTTTATTCGCCCTGTGACATGTAATCTCCTATTAAGTGGCAACAAATACATTTATACAATTATTAATTGCAATTTTAAGAATTCAACATTAACAATGATTAGGCGCACGATAGTTAGTAAGACGATTAGGATTTTTAATTTCTTTTTTAATTTCCATATGTAACTTCTTCAGCGCCTTTTACAAAAGATCACAAATAAAAGTACAGGCAATATATATATGTGTTTTTTGTTTTTAGATTTTTTAATTTTTATTTTTTATTTTTAAACGGCCCCAATTTTTAAATGTTAAATTTCTTCTTCTTCTTCTTCTTCTTCTTCTTCTTCTTCTTCTCTTTCTTTCTTTTTTTTTTTTTTTTTACATGGTTCACCCCAAACAAGGCAGGACGCCACTGTAAACGTAAGGGGCTACTGATAAAAAAGGAAAAGGGGGGGGAAGGATTGGTGGTTCAGCTTAAATTGGGATCTGAGCAGCGAGATGTCTGTTTACATTAGTTTAAAATTTCTGCATGTCAGTACTGTCGGGGAAACAGGGGGCAGGGAGGGAGTTCCAGAGGCCAGCAGCACGAGGAAAGAAGCTATTTGAGTAGAATGCTCTCCGGCATCTGGGGACCTCCACAGTGAATGAATGAGATTTAGTAGAATGTCGAGTTAGTCTAGTGAATTTACGTCGAGGGGGCACCAGAGCAGCACACTCATCGGAGCATAATTTATTGAAGTATTTGTAAAACAAACACAAGGATGCTACATTGCGGCGATGGGACAGGGGCTGGAGCTTAGCTGACAGTGAGGGACCTATTAGGTTGACTACTTTTTTTTGGACTTTGTCAAGGAGGGAGAGACTAGTAGATGATGCACCAGCCCAGATGTGGCAACAATACTCCATGCATGGGCGAATGGTGGCTTTGTAGAGATACAGGATAATGTCAGGTGTAAGGAGTCCACTAGCACGGTAGAGGGAGCCAACCTTCTTTGCGGCAGCCTTGGCAATGTCTTCAATGTATGTGTTCCAATTCATGTTACCTGTGAAGGTTAGGCCAAGGAGTTTGAATGATGAACTCTCAGGTAGGGTGTTATTTGCCATGGCAATCGGTGGTTGGAGAGGCTTCTTGTAGTTGTTGAAGGAAAGGAGCTTTGTCTTTGCGGCATTAAAAGTCACCAACCATTTATGGCCCCAATCCACTACAGCCTGGAGGTCATCTTCTAAGGATGCAGCCATTGCCTCAGATATGATCGCGTCTGTTTTGCCAACATGGCGAGAGTAAAGCATGGTGTCGTCAGCAAATAAACCGATCTCAGACACTATGTCATCAGGGAGATCGTTTATATAGATCAGGAACAACAAAGGTCCAAGAATAGATCCCTGGGGCACACCAGCATTTATATCATGTTGCTTAGATGAACGGCCATCGAGGACAACCTGGATTTTTCTTTTGTTTAGGAAGGATCTAATTATAATAAGTAGTTGGCCAGTAATACCGTATGAGCGTATTTTCAGGAGAAGCCCTTTATGCCATACCTTGTCAAAGGCCTTGGATATATCAAGCGCTACTGCCCTAGCTTCACCTGCCTTGTCGAGAGTATGATACATGCGTTCAGAGATGACCGTTAGGATGTCTGCAGTAGATCGTGCTTGTCTAAACCCATACTGGCGGTCGGATAGAAGTTTAGCATTAACTAAGTGACGTACTATCGCTAGATTGATTAAGGACTCAAAGATTTTGGCAAAGATCGGCAGTAGACTGATTCGGCGGTAGTTCTGAGGGTCGGTTTTATTCCCAGTACTCTTGTAGACTGGTACCACAGAGGCAATTTTCCAGCTATCGGGGAAGCAAGATTCGGCTAGGCATTTGTTGTAGAGTTTGGAGAGAACAGGGGCCAGTTCAGCAGAGCATTTCTTTATTGCTATTACAGGTATAAGATCAGGCCCACAAGCTTTAGAGGTGTCAAGGCTTTTTATAATGTCTCTGACCTGGGATGGGGTGATGACCAGGTTATCAAGTGTGGCTTCAGTCCGCAATGGTAATTCAGGGAGAGGGTGGTTACCCGAGTCTAAAGTAGAGTTAGAAGCGAAACGCTGTGCGAGTAGTTCAGCCTTATCAGTGGCCGTGCAAACGACATCATTGTGGTTTGAAAGTAGGGGAATCGTAGATTGACCATTATTCACTACACTATTGTAGATTTTCCAGAAATCGCGAGTACCTAGTTTCTGTGACTGGATGCGTTTTTTTGTTAACTCATTATACCTTCTCTTCGCTTCGCCTATCACAGCCTTGCAATTGTTTCTTTATCTCTCCATTTCATTCTCTCCAAATATGATCTGAGGTTAAGATCGGATTCTTACTCTGCCTGATGAGATCTCAGTTTACAGTAACTGTTGATCGATAACATCGACATGCCAGTGTCGCAGATTTTGTATATGTCTGTGTAAATAAAATTATCACATATATATATATATATATATATATATATATATATATATATATATTGTCATTTCTGCGATAAGGAAGTTCCGCTGGACCGTCGAACACTGTAGACAACAAGACGCTTGGCTCGCCTCCTGGGTAAGTGTACCTTAATTTCAATTACTATATGTTGTGATTTATCGCACCCGTGTAGTCCTGATCGTTCGTTTCCTGTTTCTAGGCTGAATCTACAAACTGCGTTCGAGCCCATGCAGCCGCCTGCAACCGTCACTCATGCACTGAAGAATATAGTAAGTCAAAAACGACGTCGTCTGTAGGCGAAAAACACTTTAATATTTAAAAATTTCATAATTACAAGCCCCTTTAAGATGTAATAGTCTTACAAGTAGAGCACTGTTTGAAATAGAAAAGTTTGTTGTTATTTCGCTCGATCGTCGAACACTATAGACGACAAGACATTTGTTCCGCATCCCGGCTAAGTGTACCTTAATTTCAATTACTGTTTGTGGTGATTTCTCGCGGTCGTGTGGTCCTTAATCTACGACTTTTGTTCGATCCCATGCGATCTCCTGCAACCACCACTTGTGAGGGTAGAAAGCCCGAAGCGCCGTCGTCTGTAGATACAACACTCTTTTATATTTATATATATATATATATATATATATATATATATATATATATATATATATATATATATATATGTGTGTGTGTGGGGGGGGTGTATGGAGGGTGGTATCTGTCTATCTGTATCTATGTCTTTGTTTATGTCTGCGTCTTTGTCAGTGTGGCGTAGACTGTTCTTTGTTCTTTAATTATATATATATATATATATATATATATATATATATATATATATATATATATATATATAATTTCTTAATATTAATACTGTTTTTCTTTTTTTATTACTTTGTTGTCACTTGTCGGTCAGTTAGTGCGTGTGCTCGGTGATGGGTGAGAGCTCATTGACCGCCCACTTCCTGAGTGATATATTTTGCTAACGCCGGAGGTAAGGGCCAGTTTGACGGGTTCGAGATTGTCGCGGCCAGCATAAGAAGGTGTCCGCCTACGCACAGGAAACCGGGACAATCCAACGCTTAATAAAGAACCAATTAGCCGGAGAATGTGACAGGAATTGATATAGGTCGCCCTAGACGTCAAGGCCAAACGCTGCGGTTTATTTGCCGGCTGAGAAACACTGATACCCCCACAGCCACGCTTACTTAATGTTACTTTCACGTGCAACCAAATACGAAGAAATGTAGATTAGCCATCTGTTACGTAATATCCATGTGCAGAGGATGGTCATACTGAAAATAGAAATGAACATGTTGCCGAAAGAAATATAAGATTGACACTGTTTTAAATAAGCTTAAGAAAATAAAATTTAAGAATGTCTAGATAAATATATTGAATACCCTTTTATTATTATAATTGGGTCAACACTACTATCTCCCTCCTTGACAAGGTCCAAAAAAAGAGTCGCCAACCTAATAGGTCCCTCACTGTCAACCAAGCTCCCGTCCCTGCCCCTCGCCGCAATGTAGCACCCTTGTGCTTGTTTTACAAATACTTCAATGGATTATGCTCCAATGAATTGGCTACTCTCTTGGCCTTTTGGCTAAGATCAAAGTGCCGTATCTGTTCCGATGGATACTGCACCCCATACTGGTGTTGTCTTGGCCTTCGGGTCTTGATTTACGCCGGTCAATGGGTTTGTCCTGTGCAGTTCTGGGAGGTCCACCTTCCCAGGCTTTGACTCCCCTCTTTGGGGAGGAGTAAGTTTATTGCTTTACTGCCTGAGGCGCTCCTACCGGGGAATGCCGACGGGGCTGCCCAGGAATTTTTTAAACCCCACTTTCCCGACCCGACCTTGGGTTACATCTTACTTGTGGGAGTAAGATAAAAACTGGTCTTGTGCCTAACTCCTGGAGAGGAGTAAATCAATACTCTGGTGCCCCCTCCACGTAAATTCACTAGACCAACTCGACAATCAACTAAATCCTATCCATTCATTGTGGCGATCCCCAGATGCCGGGGAGCTTTCTACTCAAATAGCTTCTTTCCTCGTGCTGCTGGCCTCTGGAACTCCCTCCCTACCCCCTGTTTCCCCGACAGTACTGACATGCTGAAATTTAAAATTAATGTAAACAGACATCTCACTGCGCAGATCCCAGTTTAGGTTGACTCCCCCCAACCTTCTCCCCTTTTCTTTCTTCTCAGTAGCCCCTTACGTCTACAGTGGCGGCCTGCCTTGTTTGGGGTGAACTAGGTTAACATAAAAATTAAAAAAAAAACACGTATCAAAGCCAATAGTCTCTGGAGAATGAGGGTTACTTAGACGCAATGCTTATCAGCTGAAAAATCAAGAACACTATGGGAGTACTATCATTAATCAAAAGTATGAATATCGTTTGATGAATTTGAGGCGGTTTAGGACAAGAAGTTGTTGATATTAGATTTAAAGATGACCAAGTTGTAATTTACAGGGAAGTAGTCCTGCGGCGATGTGTTCCACAAGCGGGAAGACTTTGGATAACGAATAATACATAGGAACAATACTTTTCATGTGTAGCTTTAGCTAATGATTTTTATAAGAAAATAAGAGATTGAATACATATATGACGGACATTGGAATATTGGGTCATGAAGGGGGATAGATTCGTTGCCAGACAATCAGGGAGTTAACCGAAAGAGTATTTTAAAATATAACTTGAAAGCAATTTTTAGTTAGTTAATAATTGAATACTGGAACCAAAGTAAACCTATAAGTTTTGAATGAACTTTAGAAAAGTAAAAATTAGAAATGTTTTATTAAATGTGTTTAGTAAAGGTTTGATAAACATTAAAACAATGGAACGCGATTTGTGATGGTTAGGTTAAGGATTTTTATAGAAATTGAAGTCATACATCGATATTAGGTTATAAGGAAGACAGTCATAGACTGTCAATGTTTATGTTAACTGACAATTATTTTTTTGCGTAACAGGAAAAATGTTATTTAATATTCTTTAGAAAGATTTAAATCTATTTGGCATAATGGTTAGAGTATTCGCTAATGAACCGGAGGATTGGGGTTCAATCCTCGATCGAGTAACCCCAAAGATTATAAATGGTAATTGAAGCCTCGTTGCGAAACACTCATTAAAAAGTGAAGATCATTGATTATTATCGCTGGTAACGAACGGTCGCTTTCCCTTGAATTTGAGGGGCACTAAGCCTTCTCGTTATATGAGTGCTCTTCGTTCGATTTAATTGAGAGTGAAACTCACATGAGGTTCACACATGAGATGTTTTCCTGGAGATCCCCCTGTGATCTAAATGACAGTAATTTTCCTCAATTTCACAGTCGTTATATTACTCTTCCATTTATCAATCATCTCTTAGGATCTCCGCAGTTATTATGATTTCTAACTTACTCGGATTTCTCACACCAGTCGTTACCCATATCGCGCAAAATAAAATATGGTGTTTTTCCTGGAATCTGAGTGACAACAAGTCTCCTAAATATTCGAGTAGTCCCAATTGTATTCCATTATTATTGTGACGCATGTGGTTCCTCTTGTCGGTCGTTTATCAAAGATTTCTTATTGATAATGACCAGCGGTTTTACTTGGAATGTGAGTGAAAATAAGTCTCTTCAAATTTCCAGTAATCTCTGTTCTCTTCCAGTCTCAGTTGGGGTGGTGCTATCCCTTCTCAGTTTTTATATCCTCTAAAGGTATCTACAACTTATTTCCGTGATACCACCCGCCGTTAGTTTTTACTGTGTTTTTTTGGTGGGAAGGAGGATAATTTGCAGTATTTTTTAATATGTTTCTGCAAGTCCTCTTTGATCCTATGGGCTCGATTAATATGCTCTACGTCTCTTTCTAGTATTATTCTTAATATTACATAGTTTGTTTTGGGTGAATACTTTTTTTCAATTTCTTCGATACCTTATTCCAGGCTAGTCGGAACTTCTCACTTTTTACATCTGCCAGTATCTTATATATTTTATAAAGCCACTATTCCCTCCTGAATGGAGTATTGTTGCCACATCTGAGCTGGTGCTCCAACCACTAGTTTCTTCCTCTTGGGCAGGGTGAAAAAAAAGAGTCTCTCACCTTATAGGTACTGCACTATCTAACAAGCTCCAGTCTCTGTCTCATCGACGCAATATGGCATCCGTGTGCTTGTTTTACAAGTACTACCATAGAATGTGTTCCAGTGAACTGACTGCACTTATGCTTCCCCAAAGTATATACGCCTGATTAACTTATACAACTATAAACCTCCGAAAATTTAAATGTAATGTTAACAAATATATAGCTGCACAACTCCCCAGCTCGATTAAATCTAGCCCTAAATCAAAATAGCTCCTTACATCTCACTGGCAATATGACTTTTTGGAGTGAAGAAAAGTAAACAAAACTGTCCCGAGTGCTTCCACAATTATTATTACATCAGTAATATTCTTCATATTCATCCTTTCTGTCAGCTCCCTGGCATGTTCTGTACATTTCCTGCCTGGTATTCACCTTATGAACTGCCAGAACACCCCCTCTTTTCGACTGTTCACCTGTTTATTTCCTCTTGTTTTATTGTGCTAATTTTACTAATATCCCCATTTAATAAATCACATATCTTTTTACAATCTCTTGTGTCACTGGTGTATTTTCTGCTTGCTGTGTCTCTAGATATCTTCTTCGATACCAAAAGTCGACATCATGAGTGAATAAATACTTTTACCTGTTTTCTTATTCTCATTAAAATCCAAGAAATCATTATTGCCTTGCGATAGCGCGTATCCTTGTGTGACACTTCATAGCCAGTCCATAATGCTACGAGCTGAAAAGAAATGATATCATTCACTATATTTCTAAAGAGTTTATTATTAGAATTTTGGAAATATTCTGATAGTGATATTCAAATCAATATTTCGAAATTTACAAAGAGTTGATCGAGGTTTTTTTTGTTTTGTTTTGTTTTTTGTTTGTTTCTTATCGAGCAATGAAAAACTTGGCATAACAGACATCCAGTGATTCTCGTAAAATCCCCATTGGACATTGCCAAGCCAGAAATAACAGGTCTATTTTCGAGTAAATACCATGTTAAACCATAATAAGCCTTTTAAGAGTCGTCCCCCCACCCTTCGCTGTAGCAGCCGTTCGGTCGGTCAATATTTCTCCTCTATCGATTCATCATGTCAGTCAAGGCGGGCCCACCTCTGGTGCAATGATGATAAGTAAGCTCGTCTCTTGGACCGCCTTTCCTTCGGTTCAAAACATACGGACTATTATTGTTTTAAATAATATGGTTATTAATTATGGCTATTATATAGGCTGATGAAATAGTCTTTATTACTTCCGCCAAGGAAGTTATGTATTCGATTGAATTCGACACCATGTCCGGTTATGTACAGCCTAGCCTTCACATCTCTTGACCAATCGTCACCAAACTTGATCATACTTAGAACTGATTTAATTTTAAGATATCCAAGTAAACACTGAAGGTCAGGGGAAAAGTGGAAGTCAAACTTTTAGCGATAACTTCGGTTCTTTCAGTCACAAGGACTACTTGGTCCATATCGAAAGTCCCCCATCTTATATAACATTGACCTTAAACTCTAAAAGATAGTTCATTGTCGAAATTTTGACAGAATTTCAATTCTCGATTTTTCAAAATCTGATGCGATGTGATTACAATAATCACCATGAAAATGTTCTTCTTTTGTAGTCATCATTTTTGTAGTCATCATTTTTTCCACGGCATAACTTCAGAAATACTTCAAACAATATGGAGAAGTAAGGGTAAGGGTGGGTTAGGGTTAGTATTAGGGTTAGGGTTTGGGTTAGATAAGACTCTGTCCGATCATAAAGTTGTCAGACGATGATATGCAGTCTCATCGTTGACTTATGTTCTTTTTTAATTCATATGTTTCGGAAAAAGGTTATCTACTTTATATATATAAAAGTTAAGAAAATGTATTTGTTGAATTCTTGTGGAAACGTTTTACAATATAATCGATAAGGGGCCTCCTAACATTCGACTGTTCAAATCTCATGGTTCGCCGTTATTTCACAGCGAGGCATAAATCAACTTAGATAATTTTGTTTGATTAGTAAATTTGTTTTATTCGTACTATTATTCTTATCTCTTTCATATATATATATACATATACATATATATATATATATATATATATATATATATATATATATATATATATATATATATATATATATATTATTCATAAATACATATTTGTGTATATAGACATATATATGCTTCGCGTTTATATTTTACGCTCGTCAATATAGAATAACGTAACCGCATGGTTAGGCGAATAGTTCGGACCCTTGATTCAACTATCATGAACCCAGATGACGTAACCATTAGACCAACGCGGTGATTACACTTTGAAATGCGAGAGAAATACGACTTTTGTCTATGTTTAATGTAAACACAAGTAATGTGATTCTAAAGAGAGTTCTATCCCTTCCCCCACCCCAAAAAATAAAACCATGCAACGTGGCTAATTTATGAATCATCAATGTATTATCTATATAAATAAGTTATTAGGATCTTAATAATAATTATTAATTAATATATATATATATATATATATATATATATATATATATATATATATATATATATATATATATATGTGATTTTATGAAGGCTTACCAAAGCATTCCTTTCAAGACACCAATGATCACCATTAAAGATATTTTTTCTTACAAATACTATTTATTCAAATTAAATGTTTTTTCCTACACGTGTTTCACTACCAAGCAGTTACTTGCTTGGCAGATCATCAGGGAAATTAAATGTCTGGAATACTGGTTTCAACTGCCGACAAAACACAATGTGGCGTTGTAATAGTTGAGGTCACTTAAGAAAAGAAGAAGAAAAATAAAAATAAAAATAAAAATAAAAGTCAAACTTAAAAAGCAAGGAAGAACAACGGTAAGAAAAGAAAGTCCTAGAAAAGTCTTAGAAAAGTAGCTTGTGCATTATTTCTTCCACCAAGCCAACAAGCAAGTAGTCGGTCCCAAATACATTCAATAAAACCACAAAACCGGAACAATGTGCGATAATACACCTTCACGTTAGCGTAATAAATCCCCCCCCACACAATAAAACAAAAGAACTAAATCATTCAAGATACCGCTCACAAGTTACCATTCCAATCCAATGATAGTATGGGAATTCTAAATCCAACTTCTCACAAAGAAAAGTCAACACAAATGTTCGTCCGAGTTCAAAGAGTCTTATTTCAATTGTTGATTTATTAGCCTTCGAAATAAACACACGACGAGTTGAATGTCAATCCCGCAGAAAACTCCCTTCCATCAAGAAAAAATCTTAATATAGAAACTATTTATTCAAAATACTGTTTCTAAAAATATTTATTATTAAACCTATTCCTTATAGAAATTAATCATCTAGTGTCTGGGACGTCATTTTACATTTTGTGAAAATATCCTTCATTTAATTAACTGCCGAATTGTTATCGTTTTGTTGTTTAACGAAGCGAAAAAAGCCTATCCCGCAGAATTTGTTTTTAAAAAAATTATTCATATATCAAAAATAAACTGTTATTATAAAAAGGCCTTCTACAAAAATCTAGTTATTATTTTAAATCATTTAAAATATTTCCTTAACGGCTGTGTCTGTTTGTAACTCTCTGTGGAGAATATTATTCTATATTCCATAAATAAATGTTACAACGGAATATCGTTATCAGAAATCTATTTTCTATTTTGAAAAAAAAACAAACTTTTTTTTAATAGAGAGTTACAAACAGACACAGCCGTTAAGGAAATATTTTAAATGATTTAAAATAATAACTAGATTTTTGTAGAAGGCCTTTTTATAATAACAGTTTATTTTTGATATATGAATAATTTTTTTAAAAACAAATTCTGCGGGATAGGCTTTTTTCGCTTCGTTAAACAACAAAACGATAACAATTCGGCAGTTAATTAAATGAAGGATATTTTCACAAAATGTAAAATGACGTCCCAGACACTAGATGATTAATTTCTATAAGGAATAGGTTTAATAATAAATATTTTTAGAAACAGTATTTTGAATAAATAGTTTCTATATTAAGATTTTTTCTTGATGGAAGGGAGTTTTCTGCGGGATTGACATTCAACTCGTCGTGTGTTTATTTCGAAGGCTAATAAATCAACAATTGAAATAAGACTCTTTGAACTCGGACGAACATTTGTGTTGACTTTTCTTTGTGAGAAGTTGGATTTAGAATTCCCATACTATCATTGGATTGGAATGGTAACTTGTGAGCGGTATCTTGAATGATTTAGTTCTTTTGTTTTATTGTGTGGGGGGGGATTTATTACGCTAACGTGAAGGTGTATTATCGCACATTGTTCCGGTTTTGTGGTTTTATTGAATGTATTTGGGACCGACTACTTGCTTGTTGGCTTGGTGGAAGAAATAATGCACAAGCTACTTTTCTAAGACTTTTCTAGGACTTTCTTTTCTTACCGTTGTTCTTCCTTGCTTTTTAAGTTTGACTTTTATTTTTATTTTTATTTTTATTTTTCTTCTTCTTTTCTTAAGTGACCTCAACTATTACAACGCCACATTGTGTTTTGTCGGCAGTTGAAACCAGTATTCCAGACATTTAATTTCCCTGATGATCTGCCAAGCAAGTAACTGCTTGGTAGTGAAACACGTGTAGGAAAAAAAACATTTAATTTGAATAAATAGTATTTGTAAGAAAAAATATCTTTAATGGTGATCATTGGTGTCTTGAAAGGAATGCTTTGGTAAGCCTTCATAAAATCACATATAAATGCTCTGTACTCTGTAATCGAGTATCATCGAGCTTGTTTTTTATTGGAACAACCCCGGTCTTCACTGAATGATCTATTTTATAAGTGAAAAATCTAAATCTATATATATATATATATATATATATATATATATTATCGAGTTCACTATTTACTACAGCCAAGAACCACTCGAGGATAAGGGTCAATGAAACGGGAATAAATGTCATCTTAAAGATGAAAGATACTTTAGTCAATGGTATGAACTGCCTTTGATTACTTTTTGATGGGGGGACATGACAATAATTTATTGACATTTTATTTGAAGAAGACTAAGTTGTAATCAACAGGTATAAAGATATATTAATGGCATATATACCCACTTTTGCGAAATATATGAATTAAACAAGAACAGAAGTGAATCATGAGACTGTATTCCTCCGCCTGACAACTTAACGATGGTCCAAAGTCTTATCTAGCTATTACTTCTCCATATTGTTTACATTTAACGATGGTCCAAAGTCTTATCCAGCTATTACTTCTCCATATTGTTTACATTTAACGATGGTCCAAAGTCTTATCCAGCTATTACTTCTCCATATTGTTTACATTTAACGATGGTCCAAAGTCTTATCCAGCTATTACTTCTCCATATTGTTTACATTTAACGATGGTCCAAAGTCTTATCTCGCTATTACTTCTCCATATTGTTTACATTTAACGATGGTCCAAAGTCTTATCTAGCTATTACTTCTCCATATTGTTTACATTTAACGATGGTCCAAAGTCTTATCCAGCTATTACTTCTCCATATTGTTTACATTTAACGATGGTCCAAAGTCTAATCCAGCTATTACTTCTCCATATTGTTTACATTTAACGATGGTCCAAAGTCTTATCTAGCTATTACTTCTCCATATTGTTTACATTTAACGATGGTCCAAAGTCTTATCCAGCTATTACTTCTCCATATTGTTTACATTTAACGATGGTCCAAAGTCTTATCTCGCTATTACTTCTCCATATTGTTTACATTTAACGATGGTCCAAAGTCTTATCTAGCTATTATTTCTCCATATTGTTTACATTTAACGATAGTCCAAAGTCTTATCCAGCTATTACTTCTCCATATTGTTTACATTTAACGATGGTCCAAAGTCTAATCCAGCTATTACTTCTCCATATTGTTTACATTTAACGATGGTCCAAAGTCTTATCTAGCTATTACTTCTCCATATTGTTTACATTTAACGATGGTCCAAAGTCTTATCTAGCTATTACTTCTCCATATTGTTTACATTTAACGATGGTCCAAAGTCTTATTCAGCTATTACTTCTCCATATTGTTTACATTTAACGATGGTCCAAAGTCTTATCTAGCTATTACTTCTCCATATTGTTTACATTTAACGATGGTCCAAAGTCTTATCTAGCTATTACTTCTCCATATTGTTTACATTAAACGATGGTGCAAAGTCTTATCTAGCTATTACTTCTCCATATTGTTTACATTTAACGATGGTCCAAAGTCTTATCCAGCTATTACTTCTCCATATTGGTCCAGCGTAATTGTTCTACAGGTGGAAAGGCCTTTCAACGAAGTCCTGTCCAGGGGACTTCCTTACGTTAGGCACATGGATTGAGAAAGGAGAGTCTGTTTACACTGTGGTAGAGAGACGAGTTCTTGCTGTGAATGCTTTACAAACGGGGTAATTAAAGACGGGCATCAGTCGACCACCTTCCATGGAAATAGCGATAGAGCGGAGAGAGACGTCTCTTCTTGGTGAAAAAGATTGTAGGGAAGAGAATATATCGCTCCCAATAGATTTCGAAGTCAATCCTGCAATGTTTCACCCGACCTTCTTCATGTGCATTTTGTTGAAGT
>OY744537.1:69716094-69726094 GCA_963556195.1 Sepiola atlantica | reverse complement strand
TGTAGAATAGACTGAGTTCGGAAGCAATTTGATGTGAATACATATAATTTTGTCTTCTATTCGATCGACTTGTGACATGGTGTCTCTTGAAAGAACACTTATTTCTTTTTTAGTTGTGGCTGTTTTGGGTTGAATTCTTCCTTCAAACTAGGCTATATAATATTTGTGATTGGTTGTTCTTCCTTACTCAATGTAATTAATGAGCAAAATACATGATGGTCGAGTTTACTCCGGAGTGAAATGTGTTATCCATGTTTCATCCATTGTCACATATTCACGCGAAAATTATTTTTCGTTGCGTTGAAACAGTTGCAAACCACACCCTGAATCGTCGACGCGTTGTTCTTTGAGATCGACTGTGAGTAAATTCGGAACCCACTTTAAACACAGTTTTATTATTGACAAATGTTCATGCAAAATGGTTAATATACTGCCTTTGGATATCTTCACCTCCTCTGCTATCTAACACAACTTAAATTAACGTTCGGTTAAAGCGAGTTTGTGGACGTTTTTATGTTTTACCGGACAACTGCTGAAATTGGACGCAGATTCATTTGTGTCTGTACAACCGCGTTTAAAGTCAGAATACCACGTTTTAACCGTTGTTTCCGACGGAGAAAAGTCTGAAAAGCACTTATGAAACGACTGTTTGGCTTGAGCAGTATGTTTAACCATCAGAAATCAATGTTTAATCAACCCGACTAAATTCCGATGTTTCTATTGTTTTTAAAATTTACAACAGTAGTTTTAGTTAAATCACTATAATTCGTATACTCAATATCTGATTGGGCTCAAATGTTGACGCATTCCATTTGAAGATTAGTACTTTATAAACAAATATTGATTTTTATTAGTAGCGTCATCTGTATTTAAGGCCCGGGACTTATTGAGTGATGTGTTAGTATTATTGGATCGCGTATATATATACTCATATTTTGCATCTAATACTGAATTTAAATACTTCTGGTGATTACTTTAAAATATAACCTTCCGATTAACTACACCAGTGAATCAACAGAATATTAACGATTAGCTGATTCTGTGGTACACTCGACAATGATAACTCCCCATACGTCCAGTCTGGCATCGTCGGCCATTACCCATCCATAACACCACTGGGCAACACCACTATAGAATTTGCAGAAGGTGGGCTGTCATCTTTTCCTGGAGCTTTGCCGCAAGTTAGCGATTCGATGGCCTTGTTATGTTCTGTTACAGAGGAGGGGATATATAGCTCTTTTTTAACAGGTAGGTTGATGGTGCTTTCGGTGGCTGCGTCGATCACAACGTTTTCTACCGCGTAATGTTCCTAGTAGTGTTCAGTCAACCTCTCCATCTGCCTCTTGCAGTCTAATATTTTGTCACCGGCAGTTGATATCAGGGGTACGATCTTGTTTATGGCTTGGCCAAAGGCCTTCTTCAAGCCATCGTGCATGCCACGAATATCGCCACAGTCAGCAGAGAGCTGGAAACACTTACAGAGGAGTAGTCATTGGCACAGCACCGAGCGATCCGTTGAGTGTTGTTCCTAGCCTTCCTGAATGCAATGACTGTCTTGTCAGAAAGCTTCCACTTGTAGTCAACGCGGGCTTCTCTTTTGGCCTTGATTGATGGCTATAATTCAGCAATGCTGACTTCGAAGCAGTCCGTATTTTTCCTCTTTTTCTTCCCAAAGGTTGTCACTGCAGAGTTGTAGGTGGCATCAAAGATGTTAACCCATCTCTCTACAGCATTGTCAGTAAGTCAGTCTTTGAGGGCGTCTTCGATGCTGTTGGCGAAGCACTTGCTAAGGTTTTATATTGCCGTAATGCTGGTGTTAATGCGCGGAGGCTTTCTGTTTGGTTCGATGGATCCACTTGAACTGAAGACGGACTTTACTACCAACCCTTGAGTTGTCGGTGTCACAGTCAGCACTGTAGTGGCTACGTGCGGTGAGAAAGCAGTTTAGTAAGGTATTCGTATTATGACAAGGTCAAGCTGGTGCCAGTGATGAAATCTTTGGTGTCGCCATGATACTCGATTATGTGGCTTCGTGTCAAAGATGTGTTGGTTATGCAGAGGTTATGGTAGAAGCACAACTCAATGAGCCTCTGTCCATTCTCATTCAGTCCGCCGACACCAAAATGACCAATGTAGTTGGGGCAAGAGTCATGTTCGGAAATCACTCGTGCATTGGAGTCACCGAGCAGATACAATTTATCCGTGACAGGGATGTCTTTGATCGTGGTGTCAAGATCCTTATATAATTGGTCTTTGGTCTCAGCTGTAGATCATAGCGTGGCAGCGTAAAAGCTCAGAATGTTCACTGGGCCTGAGGCGGCTGATAGGCAGAAATACAAGATTCTGGCTGTGCTACTGGATGGTGATTCTACAGTGGTTGGTAGTGAATTCTCTACTACTAATCCAACACCATGCAGTCTTGATTCCTCAGGTTCCTTACCATGACAGAAAAACGTGAAGTTCTGTTATCTGATGATGCAGCTTGATGCATCTTGTTTCTCGTTGTGCAGCTACGTTGATGTTGAGCATTGTGAGATGCCGGTCGATGATAGCTGTTTTTCTGGAGTCATTGGCCTGTTTAAAATCATCAGAGAAACCAGGACACATTGTCCTGACATTCCAGCTTGCGAATCGCAAGATTTGTGGTTTTGTTTTTCTTTTTTTTGCTTTGTGCAGGGGTTCCAGTCTGCGTTTAGGTATTTTCCTTAGCTCCAAGCACCCATTGAAGCAAGGAGACTGTGGCGGGTTAGCACCTTTTTTGTTGGGAGCTGCCCAGCTTGAGGCATGCGGTAGCTAACCAGTAGGACTGCGATGGCTCCTCCAACCGTTGGAAACAACCCATAGCACCTGGAGTTACGTCAATGGTTCCTAACTTATTACCCGTAACTGATGCCCCCGTGTTGTTTTTGACGCTACAAACTGCGGTACTGAAGCAGATTCTCTAGGGTGCAAGTCTATGCAATTGGCTTAGAGATCCTGAGCTACCCAGACATCAGAATTCCCCTCTCAGCTTCGCTGATGTGGTCCTAAGGAGAGCTGAGCTATACATTTGGCATCAGCTTAGATGCAAGAATTGCCGGAAAAAATTAATTGTGATATTCAACCACCTTACGGACTTCACTCCGTATTGAGTTTCTGGGTTTACTCTAATAGCCTTTTCTTCACCTAAAGATACCCACAAGGCAGTGGGGCCATAATCCAATAACTAGGTTTCACGTTGTCATTAAAGTTCTTTTTAGAACTCTTCTGCCATGACCGATGATCTGCATCTAATAGATGCATACGTCCAGTGGTGCCGTGTAAACACACTACAACCTCACATAGTTTAGCCCGCTAGGAGAAGCGGTTTCCCTGGGCATGGCGCTTGAAGCCAACATATGAGAGATTTAGGAGATGAGTGGGGACCAGTGATGCCGTCCACCCTATCATGTAGTATGTAGCTGGCGAACTTGAAAGGTACTCCCTCTACCCAGAGCCCCCGATATGTGTTAAAATATATGTTATTTAATTCAACAGAGCATGTAATACACATACATTTCAAACATATCCAT
This sequence comes from Sepiola atlantica, assembly GCA_963556195.1. Lineage (NCBI taxonomy): Eukaryota > Metazoa > Mollusca > Cephalopoda > Sepiida > Sepiolidae > Sepiola > Sepiola atlantica. The sequence continues at coordinate 69,722,543 of OY744537.1, read as the reverse complement.
CATTAGAACAAGAAGCTATGACATATTTATACAGTTGACAATTATGAAATACAGGCAACGTACATTATACAAAATAATATAATATATTTATCTCTTACGACTAGATTCTTCATTTTGTAGGAGCCCCACAAGAGCGGTCAAACAGCGATGAACTCTCAATACTCTACATGATCCGTTTCGTGCACAATCAAATGGAAGTAATCAGTGGTACTCAGAACCTGTACATCACCAACATCTATTATGCTTTCCTTATTGCCACTGCATTGTTTCTTATCAGTTTTATAATCTTATCTGCCTGCTTATTTGTTTACTGTAAGTTTTTATCTAACATTTTTCTGTGGTGTATACTATTTGAATTATTTGGACTACTGTTCTCATTCTCATTCCAAGGATGGATTTTCTCAAAACGTTTCGACCGATGCAAACACTGATCTTCATCAGGTCGAACTCGGAAATATTCATATCCTTGCAAGGACCCGTGGCGCAACGGATAAAACTGATGAATAATACACAGTTCTAAATGACAGTGTTCGGCAGGTTGAAGGTTCAATTCTCAGTACGGGCAGTACAAAGGATACAAGTATAGATTACTTAATACTTCTACCCGGCCATGGCTGACGGAACGAGAACAAGCTACCACCGTGGATGAAATAAAGGGTTTCCTTCGAAACTTTGTACAGATTCTCGAGTTCGACGTAAAGATTCCAGAGTTCGACAAGACGTGCCTGAACAAGGTTGGAGGTTACAACAACAGAAACGTTGTGATAATGTAATCCACGATGATAACCCTAATTTAAATAATTTAAATAATACGAATTATCAATTCTAATCTCAAACATTCAGAAACAGAATATTTTCTGCATATTTTTTCGATTAATTTTTTTCATACAATCGGATGGAAGCTGTCTATTTTACACGCGTTTTTTGTCTTATTTTCTTCTTCTTCTTCTTTTTCTTCTTCTTCTTCTTCTTCTTCTTCTTCTTGTTTTCTTTCCCTTTGTCACAAATAGGCAGGGTAACTTTTAATGTATTCGTAATTCGTGTTATTTCGGCTAATAATATTCGTGTTGTTCTTTTCCTTTCTTTCTTTCTTCGTTTCTATCGGGGAATGTTGTTATTTTAGCTACCCCCCACTAGGGTGTGTACCACACCGAAGTCAGCCAGTTTTCAATTTTACCCGCCACCGCCAGAAGAAGAAGAGGGTTGGTATGGATAAAGAATGCAAAAACAGAAACTAAGACAAAGCAACAAACAAAAAAACGCATACACTGACATGGAAAATAGAAGGAAGAAATAGAGAAAAGGGGGGGGGGTAAATTCATGATAGGTGATGGGGAAAATATGTGTGGAGGCGAGGAAAGGGCTCGGATGTCAAAACAACTACGTCACTAGACACGTGTCAGTTTGCAAATTCGTTCCCTTGTGGCTTCTCCATCTCTTTACTTCTGTTTCTCTCATTATATATTCAGTTTGCACTCTCGTGCACTTTTCGCAAACTTCATCTCTGTCTACATCTCTGATTCACTCTCCATTTCACTGTTTGTTTTTGAGTGCCCCTCTCTCTCTCTCTCTCTCTCTCTCTCTCTCTCTCTCTCTCTCTATATATATATATATATATATATATATATATATATATATATTTACAAAGAAATATTAAGTTATTTATACGTACATACGCCGACATTTCCAGCTTACGTTCTCATCAGTGTATGAAGCGATAATTTAAGATGGGTACATGGCGCGAACCCGTTTCACACAGTCAATCAAGACTCTGCCCGCTCTCACTCTATAGAGTGATGAGAATCACAATTTGAAAGAGTACAATATTTATAAAATCATCAAATAGTTCAAACAAGGAATTTATGAATAAACTTCTTCGTTCCTTAACCCACGGATTTTCAAAAATATATGACTTAATCATCAGAAGGGGATCATAGAAATAAAACAGTGAAATTATATTGCTGTGTAGTACATATTTGAAAATATGAACATACAAAAAAATATAAAACTTTACAGAGATTTATTTTGGAATAATTTCGATGAAATAAATCTTGTATATTGAGCATTGCCTTTTCAAGATAGGATATAATTTCGAGATACAATTTTATTTTAATCTTTATTATCTCTCAATTGATTTTTGTGTTCGTAATTATAAAACAATTAAATTAAATATTGCCTGTATAGATTTGATAAAGAATTTATCTGCGGACGAGGTGATTTATTAGTGTTGAATTTTTCTTATACACGATTACAAAATATTAATTAGTCATTAATGTTGTTTTCAAATGAGTCATTATATATAAGCTTTGGCTTCAAGTGTTAACCATCGAGATCAATTTTAGCTGCACTATTAATTTGTATCCTATATACACTTGTAATATTGTTTTAAAATAATTAGTGTTTTATGATATCATTGTGATATAAAATTTTTTATAGTTAGTGAGCTTAACTTTCTTTAAATATAGGGTGGGCCAAAATAAGGGTCCTATCTTTAAATTTGAATAACCTGAATTTGAATAACTTCCACAAAATAAAAGTTAAACTCACCAAACTTTATGTGTGTGTAGACTGACCCTTCCGAGATTTTTTGAAATAAACAAAACAAATTTTAGCCGAAAAACACTTCTTAAAACTTACAAAAACTAAAGTATTGTTTTTTACACTGTTTTGAGTTTTTTAAGCAAAAATAATGTTTTCTAAATGAGGGTACGTTCCTTAGGGCTAATACGGCTCATGCTTGCTTGCTTTACTTATTCTTAAAAAAAAAAAAAAAAAAAAAAAAATCAATAAATAAAAAAGTTATGAATTTTTAAAAATAGGACCCTTATTTTTGCCCACCCTGTATATATATATATATATATATATATATATATATATATATATATATATATATATATATATATATATATGAGTAAAGTATTACCACATAAATTTAAATTTGTAATTTTTAAAACGGTAAAGATACCAATCCAATGCCGATTTTTTTTTTGAAAAAAATATCATTTATTTAAAATTTAAATTTTCGATTTATTAAATAATCTTAATCAGAAATATACAGACAATATATTTTCTTTCTTTTTTTAAGCGACATGTTGCCACTTGGTCTTGAACTTTTATTCTTATTGAAGTCTGGTATGTAATATCCGATATAAGTTCAATAAAAACAGAAGTTCTAGACCAAGTGACAACATGTCGCTTAAAAAAGAAAGATAGTGTGTGTATCCTTCTGATTAAAATTTGAATTCTAAATAAATAATATTTTATAAAAAAAAATCTGCATTGGCCTACATCCTGGCGTTTACAAGCCTAGGAGTCGGCCATTGGAGACCATTTATTCGAGTGCCAATTGTGCCCTAGAGGGTATTCCGATGATGCGTTTTCTGTCTTGCACAGGGCTCGTTCAAGAAATGATCTCAAGATTCTCGAAGCGTTTGCTATTAATTTGCGACAACCGTCTCTGTGCACGTAGAACGAGTACACCTACAGTTTAGAACTGATGGCTTTACGTAGAAATACCTACCTAATAATTAAAAAAAAACCCTCATTCGCCAATGACTTTTATGTTTCTTTTGACCACGCTCTTATTTGTATTTTCACTCCCATCATTCAGTCGACTATTTCCTTGAAAAAGAGTCGATCAAAAGAAGACGTCTCGGTAGAAAAAACACCTTTTCCTCTCCATTTATTAATTTCTTTTCTTTTAACTATGTTGGTTGAGTAAGTAGGAAAAAGAAACAAAATCCCATTTTTTTCAAACAGATTTCTGTACCCTTCTACCGGTTTTTTTTTTACTTTGCTTCAGTAATTAACGTCCCCCTGTTCTCAGCCAATATGGCTACTTCGACAATCTTATTAAACGTAATGTTGAAATTTTGTACCTATAAAAATCTACACATATATTTTTCAAATTGTGATTCTCATCACTATATATATATATATATATATATATATATATATACATGTATAATTATAAAGATATTTCTATCTACATACGTATACGTTTTTACATTTTATCCTTCCGAAATCATCAATTTAGTGATAATTATTCAATCTGGTCGCAGGATTCGAAACCCCGGAACACGATTTAAGTTTTCAACTCAGATTCCGACGCCTTATCCCACGCGGTCGCAGTGAACAACCATATACATCTGTAAGAGTTTTAAACCTATAACGCCGAGCTGGCGCGATCAATGTCGGTTTGAAATCTTTTTATCTGAAGCCGAAACTAGACTATAACTTTGATACTTGAAGCTGATATTGTACTATCTTTCAATGCTCACTTCAGCGGGTGAGTGTAGTATCTGTACTGTTTTCACGAGACCATCGTCCCAAGCATGATTCATCCTTTGGGGATAGTATAGTATTTGTTATGTTGCCATAATATCATACTCCAAAGCATTATCTCCTATTTTTAGGGAGTGTAGTATATTTTCGGTTGTCATGATCCCTCTCTCCTGCGCATTACGTCCTCATTTCTTAAGTGAGTGTATTGAAGGATCGCAAAGGTTGCAAGGCATTCGTTAGAGATTACAAACGCGTGTGGTCAGACAGAGCAGTTAATATTAAATCGAAGTTGAGTGTGTTTGAACCGTGCTTCTAAAATGTATTACTCTTCGGAGACGTCGGCCACGTGCAGTTGACGCATCAGATTCTTGAGAGGTTCTACTAAAAAACCTTTGGGAGGATCTTAAACGTCTAAAACGCTATTATACAGCGAGGTTGTGTGTCTAGCATAGATGTGTACGTCATATGTAGTTAGATACGCTAGTATGAGCACCTAGATAGCATGGAAGACGATAGACTACCTAAACAACTGTCATATGGGAGACTGGAGCCCAGTAAACTCCTAAGACACAAGCCAACGAGGTTTTAAGGGAATCGTCAAACACCCGAATTAGGAGAAGTGGGAGATGATTGCGTCAAATGATCGATTTGACGGAAACACGTCTATGATAGGAGATTCGAGGTAAAGCGACAAGGATATTCCATCTTCAGACATTTTGTGCGTAAGCGTCACTTGTCAAACGACACAGAAAAATTTCAGCCTGACAATGTGTCTAGGGATTGCCGTGAGATAGTCTGCTCAGCCACATTAGATCCCACGGCTTTAAACAAATACGCAATGAACAAACGGAAGCCAGTGACTTCGTGGGTAATAACTATAACAAGACTGGCAACCGTTCATTTAAGCTGATAAGCCATTTGTGCGGCTACAATCTAGCAGCGCAATATTGTAGGCTAGTTTTTTCTTTTGTAGGGAAGTGGCAACTATACACACATACATACATACATACATACATACATACATACATACATACATGCATGCATACATGCATATTTTGTAGAGAAATGGCAACTATCATATATATATATACATATATACACACATACATCTTTTGTAGAGAAGTGGCAACTATCATATATATATATATATATATACATATATACATACATACATACATATTTGTAGAGAAGTGGCAACTATCATATATATACATACATGTATACATGCATCTTTTGTAGAGAAGTGGCAACTATCATATATATATACACATACATACATACATCTTTTGTAGAGAAGTGGCAACTATCATATATATATACACATACATACATACATCTTTTGTAGAGAAGTGGCAACTATCATATATATATATATACATACATACATACATCTTTTGTAGAGAAGTAGCAACTATTATATATATATATATATATATATATATATACATACATACATACATATATCTTTTGTAGAGAAGTGGAAACTATCATATATATATACATACATACATACATCTTTTGTAGAGGAGTGGCAACTATCATATATATATACATACATACATGCATACATCTTTTGTAGAGAAGTGGCAACTATCATATGTATATACATACATACATACATACATGGATACATGCATACATATATATATATATATATATATATATATATATATATATATATATATTCTGATATTCCCCCTACTTTTGCTCAACTTTTATGATTTCTAGGATGAACTATTCGGGCATGTTTACATTTTTTCATAAAAGATGATTCTCTTTGCTCAAGAAACTCTGTATATATTTTTATATTTTTAAATCTATCCGAACAGTAATATTATTTTTATTGTTTGATCTCCATGTTCCTATCTTAAATTAGTTCTAACTCAAGCCATGATTGGTATTTTGTTCAAATTGTGTGTAGATTGATCAAGCGAATGTGGACGCTAGTTTGTATACAAACACACTTACTGACAAAACATAACCTCCGCTTAGGCCAAGGTAATTATTAAGCTCCTACTTAATAAATAGATATAACATACGTTTTGACAATTGAGTGAGATCAATGTGAATAGTAAATTTAACATAATATAATGAAAAAGTGTATTAAATGCAAATATAAGTATATTTATAATTATTCACGGTTTTATTTAATAATAGTAGACATT
>OY744537.1:69706094-69711094 GCA_963556195.1 Sepiola atlantica | reverse complement strand
ATATATATATATATAAACTTAGGAAATTTCATCTTTTTAGCAACTTTAGAATTTTAAAATTAAAGAAAGTGGCAAAATGCCCTCAAAAACCATGTGTTAAGAAAGTCAAGATGAAAAAGAGAACAAAATGTTTTGATTTTATTATTTTGCTTTTAGTAAAAAAATATCTGCATCTAACACATGATTTTTGAAGGCATTTTGCCTCTTTCTTTAAGTTTAAAATTCTAAAGATCCTTAAAAATGAACTTTCCCAAATTTATACCTACCAGCGACCATGCGCGATTTAAGTTCAATTTTAAAAGAGACATTTACTCCGTTAAGTCCACACAATATGGGACGTCACTTCCTACAGAACAGGAAGGATTATTACGAAAAGAACATAGGGTTAACACCTTTTATTTGTCTAAAGCTCTTTCGAGGCTTGTTATATCAAGCGAAATATTAGATAAAAAAAAGTCAAGATGAAAAAAAACACTAGAATGAATTTAAAAAATAGACATACAACTTACAATTTCGTTCCGAGTTTATTATACGACTTTATAAGCAAAGTAAATGTTTTTTTCACGCTTGTTAGGATATTTCGTTTGAAAATTTACGGAACTATTCCCTTCTTTAAGCCTCTAATGAACAGAGTTCGTTAATAACGGCAAACTAATATATATATATATATATATATATATATATATATATATATATATATATATATATATATATATATATAGTCTATTGAAAGACGAATACGTTTGTCTTCTATGTCAGAGGCCCGATGATGCTGAATCACATATTAAACCAAAATGTTTATATGAATAAAAAAAAATGTATATTATATACACCGACACACACGAATATATATATATATATATATATATATATATATATATATATATATATATATATATATATATATATATATAGTTTTTCCACAAACACACCACCCTATGCGCACTACTCAACGCGACATCCGCGTCTCTATCTTTGCTTCTATCAGAAACATTGGGTACCTAAGTATCAGGGAATCGATGCTCATCTTCGGATTAAACCACCCACTCATTACACGTCACGAGCTCTACTCACCGTTTATTATATAATCTACCCTCTCACCCACTGACTAACCCTCATATCTAACACTCATTGTATTCTAATTTCACCATTTCACCCCACCTCAATTCCATAACGGCTTAACTTCTATATTAAGCCACCTAGTATTACACCCACCACCACACACTCAAGTAGCCCCCCCCCCATACAAACATTTATCTCAACACATTATCAGTCACAGGAAAAATAACAACCCCTAACAACCAAACACCATAATCGACTTACTCTTACAATCCCACCAAAATAATTCACCTAATACCTTGACATTATTAATTAATTAAAAAATGTTCTCCTAATCTAAGTACAAATAACATATTTCTGAGGATATATATATATATATATATAGTCGTGGGTTAAATCCCGCTCTAAGTCAGCCATGCTGATGACAGCAGATAGCCAGATACACGGATTACTTTTATGTACGTAAAAAAGTTTTTAAAAATATATTAATAAAAATATGTACGGTTAAGGGCAGCCTTGGATAAAATTTATGTATGTAAAAAATTAATATATATATATATATATATATATATATATATATATATATAGTAGACTTGATAAATTATGACTTCAGTAAAGGATTATGAAGATGCATTTAATCAGAGAAAGAAAGAGGGCGCAACTGATCCTTTGTGACGTTTATCTAGACTACCCATCTACTAGACACACCGACTTATAGAACTCTCGCTTATTATCTTGTTATATTGATTTTTTGTCACGATGCACAGTAGATGACGTCAGAAAAGGAGACCTATTTTTGTCAACGTTTATACTGGATGACGCTAGAACAGGCGATATGCATATTGGATGACGTCATAAAAGCCGTCGTGCACATGTTATGGCGTCAGAGAGATCGAGAGAGGGAGAGAGGGAGAGAGCGAGCGAGAGAGCGAGCGAGAGAGCGAGCGAGAGAGCGAGCGAGAGAGCGAGCGAGAGAGCGAGCGAGAGAGCGAGCGAGAGAGCGAGCGAGAGAGAAAGATCCTCGACGAAATACTTCATTAGGTAACAAAAGGTTGACACCAGTGGTTAAAATAGAGAGAGCGTAAGGGAAAGTTATCCTTTAAGATTTCATGGCGTTATCAAATACCGTTTGATAAAAGAAGTAGTTATAAGGGTGGAAATGCGGGGTAAGTGAAAGAGAGAGAATGGAACGCGAGAGAGAAAGAGAGAGGAAAAGAAAAGTAGGAAAGCGAAAGTAGCGAGAGAGAAAGGGAAGAGAGAAAGAGAAAAAGGAGAGGGAAAAGAAAAAGGATAAAAATGAAGGAGAGAGAAAAGGAAAATAAATAGAGAGACAATTAAAAAGAAGACCGCATAACAATGCGAATGATTACGTGAAAATGGATGACGTCATGAAGGATTAATGTTAGCTTTTCTAAATTTTATAGATAGACTAAGCGGTTGAGTCACGATTTTTCTAGAGAGACTAGAAAACGGGTCGTCTATGATATTTTAAAAATATCTGCGTGTCTTGCTTGTTTAGAATCTCTCCCGTAGATGATGCAAAATATACATTAGATTAGGATTAGTGAGGCACCAATTATGGATCTTTAGCTAACATTTATCCGATGTCTACTCTAAGCTGTGTAGTAACATATACGCTAAGCCGTGTAGTAATATATGTAATGGTCCAATTCAAGGGTTAAATAGAAGTGTTCCTTAGTATAACATGAGACTACATCTGTTGGTTAGGGCCCCAATTTAAGAGTTGCCATTATTGCCGGTCCACTCTCACCCGGTGTGATAGTATATGTGAGTGTTCAATCTAGGAGTTAATTAGAATTAATCGTTGGTTTGAAATGAAACTGAATCCGGTGGTCTGAAAATAAATGTCACTATAGAATAACTAGTTGAAAACAATAAATGTTTTAAGATGTTACAAAATTGAAGCATGATAAAAAAAATTCCATGAATAAATGTTTTAAGATGTTACGAAATTGAAGCATGATAAAAAAAATGCCATGAATAAATGTTTTAAGATGTTACAAAATTAAAGCATGATAAAAAAAATGCCATGAATAAATGTTTTAAGATGTTACGAAATTGAAGCATGATAAAAAAAATGCCATGAATAAATGTTTTAAGATGTTACAAAATTAAAGCATGATAAAAAAAATGCCATGAATAAATGTTTTAAGATGTTACGAAATTGAAGCATGATAAAAAAAATGCCATGAATAAATGTTTTAAGATGTTACAAAATTAAAGCATGATAAAAAAAATGCCATGAATAAATGTTTTAAGATGTTACGAAATTGAAGCATGATAAAAAAAATGCCATGAATAAATGTTTTAAGATGTTACAAAATTAAAGCATGATAAAAAAAATGCCATGAATAAATGTTTTAAGATGTTACGAAATTGAAGCATGATAAAAAAAATGCCATGAATAAATGTTTTAAGATGTTACAAAATTAAAGCATGATAAAAAAAATGCCATGAATAAATGTTTTAAGATGTTACGAAATTGAAGCATGATAAAAAAAATGCCATGAATAAATGTTTTAAGATGTTACGAAATTGAAGCATGATAAAAAAAATAGTCGACCATAGTTAAGGGAGACCCGAGGGCTCTGTTTTCATTAGAAACTACACTGAGATGTAGGGGTGGGGGCCACTCTTTTCCCAACATTATTCCACTTACCCTTGATCTGCACTTTATAATGCTGAGTGGTTAAGCAAGGGGCCATCAATGCTTTTTCTTTTAGTTTTTGGTATTACTCGACCGAAGATGAAACCCTGTTGACGGAAGCGAACACTCTAAACATGATCAAAAACATGCATACCAACTTGTACCAAATTCGGCATTAAATAACCTGAAAACGGTTGATATTTTGTAAAATCAGATCAAAACAAAACAAATAATTTAAGAAAGCGCTAAACTACCCGTCAGCCGTTTAGGGGTTAGTATTTATTTATTTATGTATCGGTCTGATATCTCTATCTTTACCCCCCTCTCTCTCTCTCTGTCTCTCTCTGTCTCTCCGTCTTTCTCTCGCTGTTCGTGCCCAGTAGCAAAGACGATAACAAATCAGCACGATAATGAGATAACAAGATCCGTGAGTATTATAAGTACATAGGTAGTATAGATATATATTACTGCCACGTTATATGTAAAGCATGTGTTATATAACTTACTTTTAATATTACTACCTATAGATAGGTGCTCACGCACTTGTTGCAGTTTGATTGTCCGCCGCGAAACAACGTGTGTCTGCTTGTATGTATGCGTGTGCGTGCGTCTATGTGCCTGGCGTTAACTAAATTGTACGTTTTGTCTCAGTTTTATGTTTCCTTAAATTCTGCGAGGCCGAAACTCATACGCCTAACTGCGTGACCCGTTGATTGAAAGAACTTAAGACGAACACAAACGTAACTTAGCGTCCCCGCTTCTCTTTCACTCTCTCTTTCTCTATCTCTCACTCACTTTCTCACTCCTCTAGTCCCCCCTTCTCTCTCTCCCTCTCTCTCTCTTTGTCTCTCGTGTTTTTCTTTACAACTTCCACTGATGCTTTGTTTGTGTAGCTCAAACATTGTGAGTCGTGCGTGCGACCGCGTTTCGTTGTTTTTCAAAGATTTGACGTCATCTTTTATGTTTGTGTATTTAGTAACTTTACTTAACGTAATTATTTTTTCTTTTATTCTTTTATTATGTTTTTTTCTTTTTCCTCTCGTTTTCTTTCTTTTTTCTTTACTGCTGGCTTTCATTCGTTTCTTTCTTTTCTTCACACTTCCTTTCTCACATCGTTTCTTTCTTCATTTATTTTATTCTTTTTATTCGTATTTTATTCGTTTCTTTCTTTCATTGTTTCTTTTTTTATTTTTTCTATTATTCTGTCTGTCGTAATTTTCTTTCTTTTCAATCTTTATTATATTCTTTATTTTTGTTATCCTTTTTTTATTCA
>OY744537.1:69646094-69701094 GCA_963556195.1 Sepiola atlantica | reverse complement strand
ACGAAGATTGAAAACGGATGTGAAAAAACACGCAGATAACATGCGACGTCACACAAATAAAATATATACTAAATTAATAAAACACATATCGGTTAACATATAGGAAAGAATAGTAGCCTTCCCCCCTCTTTTTCTCCTAACAAGAACAATGGAAATGTCTACTCTTAATGCTTCTTTACTCGGGCCGCTTGCCTTTGGAATCCCTTTCCTGCTCCCTGTTTCCTTGATTCTACCAACATGCAGACATTTTAATGTAATGTGCTGCCCAACTTCCACTTAGGATGCCTCTTATGAATCAGTCCCCGAATCACACAGTAGTCCCTTACGCCTCGCTGACAATGTGCCTTGTTTGACTTGTGTAAAATTAAATAACAAAATAGCTGTTCCACAAAAACAAACGTCTCGATATGTATTACTTCTTTTTATCTTTAAAGAACAGAAACGTCTTTGAATAAGTTTATTTCAGACTTACTCGGTAACGCAATGAGTAATTACTATGGGCCGACTGAGATCCGAACTGCCATGACAAGATGGCCACTAGACGGAATAAGCAAACATCGAGGGAGCAGAATCGAGTAAATTGAAATAAAAAAAAGGACTAATTAAAGAATATCAAATATATTCAAGGGTCAGTTTTCAAAAAAAGATACGAAGTAGTTATGCGTTATCTAGATCATTCGTGTGTAATTCTCATAAAAACATGTTTTAGTGCTTAAATATATTTCTCATATTTTTCTTTTGGTGTGTGTGTGTTGGTCACATGTAAGTTGAAAAACTAGTCGACAGAATTGCATCAAATTCAATGATGAGGGTGTCATCGGGAATAAATACGACCAATACTACTTCTACTAATACTCCACATTCTACTACTACTAATTATAATTATCAAAATCTCGATCAGTTTACCGATCTTGACAGTATAGTTGCACAGCAATATTGCATCAGGCGAACTATATGTGCGAATCATCTAGGCCGGGGTTGTATCAGGCAAGATTAAAGTGCTGTACAAGTCAAATCGTCTACCAATATAAAACGTGACTTCTTTGAAGCCATTGTTACATCAGTTGTTATATATGGAAGTAGTACCTACCAGAACTTGTACTAACAGATTTTTTAAAGACAATTGATAGTGTTTACACCAGAATGCTAAGAGCTGCTCTTAATATCTCAAGAGAGCAAATCTACGGGCACCTTCCTCTTTTACCCCACCTAATAAACCGGTATCGTCCGGGCCTTCGGGTCTTGATTTACGCCGGTCTATTGGTTGTCGGTCCTGTGCAGTTCTAGGAGGTGCACCCTCCCAGGCTTTGCCTCCCCTCTTTGGGGAGGAGTAAGTTTATTGCTTACTACCTAAGGCACCCTTACCGGGGAATGCCGACGGGGCTGCCCAGGCAATTTTTAAACAGCTAGAGTGCTCAAATTCTCGAGCGTTGGTTCTTTCCCATTTTCCCGATCTTGTGTCATATCTTACCTTGTGGGAAGAAGATAAATAGAACTTTCCTCAGATCTCAGCCATGATCAGAGAGAGAGAGAGAGAGAGAGAGAGAGAGAGAGAGACGGAGAGAGAACAACTAGATTTACTGGCAAGTGCTGGAGCGCAAAGAGTGAAATCGTTAGCTATGTTCTTTTGTGGATGCCTAAACAGAATGTGGTACAGGGTACAGTGGAGAGACCACACAGAACGTACATCAAGTAACTAGCAGAGAACCCACAATACACTCATGAATACCTTTCAATTGAATTCAATTTAATTGTTTAAGTATTTAATTTTATTTGTCTATGAATAACTAGTGTAAAATGTGTTATCCACTTAGAACAAAAGACCAAGCTAAAAAATGTTAGTCCATATTTTTGTCTTTTTTTTAATGAAAGAAGAGAGAAAGGGGGCAGGTAAGCAAAAATTGTACGTATGTATTTGTTCTTGATCTGTGAGTAAATGTGAGTAAAATGCAGATTTCTGAAATAGGGGCATTCTGGATGGAAAGAACAATATCTGTATAGATCTGTCGGCATTCCCCCATGAAAGAGGGATCTTCTGATACATGCAATAAACCTATCCCAATAAGAAAAATGTACATAATGTCCGGTAGGGTTCACAAACATCATTACGTCTGCGTACACACTGACCAGGCATGAAAAATATACGTAGCACACACTTCCTACGACTTTTAGATAGACTCCCATGAGTTAAACGAACTTATTAAAGGTATTCGGATGTGTATATTTCATTTTCATCAAAGGAGTAACATCATATGTGTTCTACGTTCGCACAGGGTATTCATAAAAGGGAATAGGTCACGAATTTATCAAAGGGTTTTTGTTAGTTCAATTTATCCGTAGATAAATATATCTGTCAGCCCTCTTTTAGTGTTGGCATATTTTGTATTCGTATAGTCGTGAATTTGTGAAGGCGATTACACGATAATAACGGCAGCTTGCATTAATGTGCCCTGCGAACGGCCGTGATGTTCATAAGCCGTAGCAACCAATTTTCTTTCGCCTTCTAAAGTGTAGACTCCAATTAAAGTTAGCTAAAACCGAAGATTTATTGACTGACAAAATACTGTTAATAAGGTAAGCAACAGTTTATTGGGAATAATCAAAATGTCGTAAGGTTAACAAAAAAGATCTATCGAATTCTAAGTCGTGTGACCATTAATTCGTTCAACCAGTTGTTTTTATTTTTAGTAGAAGATATATCAAAGGCAGGAGACATTAAATCGAATATGATGACGATTGACCACTGGTTTCCCATCTCAATTCTTTCTTAGTTTTATTCGTCAACTATTATTTTCTTTATGCGCATCTCGACTTGTAATTCGATCTACGCATGCACTAAACTGCGATTTCGAGCGCTTATATTGCCAAACTCGTCTCTTCTCATTTCAACGCAATCTGTACTTTCAATTGCAATACGCTATTCGTGCCAGAGTAAGTCGTTATTCGTTAGTCACATAGTGTCGCTTTACATCAACTATGCATGCACATCAAATGTGTATTTATTTGAATATTAAGCTTATTTTTCATCCGGTTTTTGTTCTACATCTCTTGTTTTCTTTTGATTTGACCAATTCTTGCAGTCACACACAGTTCGAGCCCATGAGATTTTCGCCAATAACTTGACGGGGTCTATGAGTGAATTTTCATCTACGTCTATCGTAACGCTCTTCATTTTCGACTGTTTTCCACACCTCAAGATTACGCATTGCAGCAGTATTCTGCAAGTGGATGACAATTTCACATGTCATCCTCTTTCCCTCTTTCTCCCCTTTCACTCTCTCTCTCTTTCTCTCTCTCTCTCGCTCGCTCGCTCTCTCTCTCTCTCTCTCTCTCTCTCTCTCTCTCTATATATATATATATATATATATATATATATATATATATATACATTTATATTTACAAAATTTATTATAAAATTTTATAATAATTCATACCCAAATCATCGGGTTTACCATAGTTTTTAAAAATCTGCATAACAAACAAAAATATTCAGGTAGTTTGCCATAAAAACAAATTAATTTCTTGCGGAAGATGTAAATATAATTGTTCATAAATTAATATTCATCGGTATGGAAACCATTGTGAACCGATTTTACGTTATTTGACGTGGTTATTATTTGCTTTCTAGTTGTTTTATTACTCCTTGGATTTAGTCCACAACCATCGTAAAATCTTTTCGTTGGTGTAAGTAATGAATAAGCGTTTGGTTCTACTTCTTTTTTCACGTGTCGAACTTTTAATTCTCTATGTTTTTATGATAAATAACTTGGATTTTTTGTTTACTATATAGATTATTTTAAACAATTGTGAACCATGATTTGCTTTTGGTATAACTTATAATAAAATTATAAAATAATGAATTTTGAATTAAATATACATGTATAAGATCTATTAAATGCTAAGTAATCACCTTGTATTTTTAAATTAAAATTCAATTCTGTCAGGAATTATTTTAATCTATATAAATTTTATTTATATTGATATAACTTCTTATATATATATATATATATATATATATATATATATATATATATGTATATATATATGTATAAATATAAATATATATATATATATATAATTAACTTGTTACAAATATCCAGGGGGTATGAATCCGAAGGAAGTTGAAACCGGGTTTATGAAAGTGCTCAATGAAAATTCAAAGCAAAATATATATTTTTTGATTTTATTCCATTAGTGGCGACAAAACAAGTTTTGTTTCATTGGTGCAAATAGCGACCAACTCATCGGGCTGGCGATGGAATTCAAATGGCGTAAGTTTTAACTTCACCTTAACGGGAGATTGAAAATTTAAAATACATATATATATATATATATATATATATATATATATATATATATATATATATACATGAATATATAAGAAATACACACACATACACATTGGGTTATATATATATATATATATATAAACTTAATTTCTGTGTGTATGTGCGTGTGTCTTTGTTTATACCTTATGAAAAAAAGGTTCGAGAATCTACATGAAATATAAAAGTTTATTTTTATGTAAAATAAATCGCGAGTAAAAAATGGAATTATTCCCGAATTTTTAGATGCACCCCCTAAGGGGGGGGGCATAGAGCAGATTTCGTCGAGTTTTCAGTTATAATTTGGAAAGAAAACACTGTAATATCAATGTATTTCGTCCGCTCGGCAATTCATTTTAGAAATTATTTAACGTTTCTGAAGCTTCTCTTCTGACTAGGGAAGGCGTCGGCAAAAAACTCATAAAGAGTGGTTTTAGCAGTGCTCTGGAGGCATTTTAAATGTTTCGGGGGTTGTTTCAGTAGCGTCATAAACGGGAGCAATAAATGTACGATTACAGTATTACATTTGGTGAGTAGTATATAGTAATCCAACAGATAGCGCATGTGTGTTTAAACGCAGCGTTGCCAAGGATAAAGAACTTATCTGTGTGTTTTTAATTTGTTTTTTTCTCAAGTCATCAATATCCTAGATAGAGCATGTGTGTTTAAACGCAGCGTTGCCAAGGATAAAGAACTTATCTGTGTGTTTTTAATTTGTTTTTTTCTCAAGATAGAGCAATCCTAAATAAAGCAGGTGTTTTACACGGCGCGTTGTCCCGGATAAAAAAAATCTCTGGATTTTGTTATACTATAGTATTCGAGAAAAAGTAATCTGCGTTGCTGGGAGTCACTGTTCAATATACTTAATATAGCAGATGTGTGCAGTATATTATCAATGTGGTATATGTTTATGGATAAGGGGAAGTAAAATAAACTAAGCGTTGCCCGAGAATACACTAAAATAACTATAGGTTTCTTTATATTATTAAAGTGTGTGGGGAAGAAGAAAGTAAGAAACTCGACATACCCGGAAATAAATTAAAACCAATATGGATTTCATTATAGTTTGGAGAAGTTGTTAGGGACGAAATTTGTGGTTGTCCGGGTGTAATAACTTTAAAACTGAAAGCTTACATTATTATTATTATTCATTTTCCAATACATTGAAATAATAGAGAAGAATGGACTGAGCGTAGGAAAAAAAGGGATCGATGAGGGGATTGGGAAAACGGGAAAGAGAGAAAGATAGAAAGACGGATTGTTTTAATATAAAGATGTTACACACTTTTTAACCTCGTCTGTTTTAAGTTTATGGCCCCAGAAACACCGGGTAGACCTGCTAGTATATATATATATATATATATATATATATATAGCAACTGCTCTATCTCGTATATTGAACTTAAACCATTTCACTATAAGTTCAATTCTCTAAAAGTATACTTTTAGTCTCATATTTTATTTATATATATATATATATATATATATATATATATATATATATATATATATAATCCAGGTAGTATAAAAATCCACAGGGTAGAAATCCAAAGGGAATCAAACCGGGCTTATAAAAGAGTGCGCCATAAAAATATAGAGCTGTATTATGAATGGTTTACTGGCATGATAACATCGACAGGCCAGTGTAGCAGACTTTGTGCATGTTTGAATAAAAAAAATCATCATATATGTATATATATATAATTAGTTCATGTATCCATATAAAATGTTATAAAGAGATATATTTTTTATGTATCAATTTTCAGTATTTACTTCAACAGTGTTCGATACGTAAGTAGAGCTATGTAGTAAGTTATGAACATATATTTATGGTAATTAAGCTACACAGAGGCTCCCGCGTTTCATCCCCAGGGGGTAATTGTCAGGCCAAAATGCATGGAGTTAGTTTTGCCGGGTGTTTTTATATACACGACTAGCTAGTTAACCAATAAGATTCTTTGTTGTTCTCTTAGCCAATCGTTGGGCTTCCTACGAACAAAGGTTCGGTTAGTTTTACTACCTATTTCCTATTGTATTGTTCTGTTTTTTATTTGATTATCCATCCTGGTTTCTTTGTTGTTGTCTTAGCCAATAGTTGGGCTTCTCATAAGCAAAGATTCGGTTGATTTTACTTCCTATTTTTTATTCTATTGTTCTTTTTTTTAAAGAGTGACTTACCCCTGTTTCATTGATTTGTCAATATAATGGGTGACCTTATTTTAACACGCAGTTCTTTGTATTTCTATTTTATGTTTTAGTTTTTATATTGTTATGTTTTAGTTTATATTTCATACTTATTTGTTTGTTTATTTATTTATTAATGTATTGTTAGCCTAAAGTAAATTGTATTCCGTGCATGCAGCTGTTTGCTATCTCACTTCTACAGTTTAATAAATTTTGGAGGTCTTTAAAATTTATTGTTTCAAATTTCTCATTCAGACATTATTTACATGGGTCGTTTAAATTTCTACATGTACTAGTCTGTCGTATTATTTTCCATTCAGTTATTGGTGAGCGTCCATTTTCTTTGAGCTCCCAATACTAGTTTGCTAGTGCTGTTTTAATTCGACGTTCTTTGTTTTTAAATGTGCTTTTGTGGTCGCAATATTTGGTTTTAAAATCTAGGAAGCCTCTGTGTAGCTTAATTGCTATAAATATATTTTCATGACTTACTATGTATATATATATATATATATATATATATATTATAGTTATATTCCAATGACCGTAAGAACATTCAAATGCCCATAGGAACAATCAATACATAACCGTAACTTTGACGTTCCTTATCTTAATATATCGTTGAACAGCTACACACATAACTATTATCTGTGTTTTCACCTTCTTTATTTTCACATATCGCCGAATATCTGTAATTACTTTTTGTTCCACAAACAAACATATTTTCAATATATTCATATTTTATTTTTTATTTATGTGTATTTTTTCCAAATTCAAGACTTCTTCTACATCTTACGCGCTTTTCACAGCAAAACTAAGAGCAACACATATTTTTCATCTTAACTTCTTTGATAATCAAAGATCTCTCTCTCGCCATCTAGCTCTCAGCGTGATGGCTAAAATTATAAGGGCTATTGCTAATGCTAAAATATTATTATAGACAATACCTTGTCTGTTTTCAAGTGATCCCCCGCGAAGGAAGATGCTCGGGTATCATTCGACTTCTTTCACATTAATCCTATAGAATACCCCTATTCTATGTGCACTATATAATTGATCAATTTTTTCTACGTTGCACAACTTTTCACATCTTCATAGGTGAATACCATTCACACATATCTCTTATTAACCAAACTACTTTAAATATCTCATAACTTCCATCGCCCTCACATCGGGTTACATGTGTGTATCAACTGCATACTTCAAACAATCTTCTCCATCCTTCCACTATTTTGCATGTTTCAAGAACACATGGCCTCTACTTCTTTCCTAACGAGAGCAACCTACATGATATCCGCATACTCACCGGAAAACTCTCAAAACTCTGTGCTTTCCAACTTTTTATACTTCTTCGTTCTTCCGGCGAGAGCACTCGCTATATCAGCTGCATATTTCGAAGAACTCCCTTGGAGTTTCTCCTTTATAATCTCCAACTGCTGACACTTCTTGCGGTGGGAGTAGTGGGCACGGCCACAACCGACGTCCTTGTGGAAACACTCCTTATAAAAACCACATCCTCGAGGGACTCTCTCAACATTTCTCTCTTGTGCTCTGCTCTCTTCTTTTTACACTCCTTGATGAGGTAGGCACAGGACATCTCTCTCTCTCTCTCTCTCTCTCTCTCAGTATAGACACTTCCTATATAAGCGGAATATTTCACGGTGCTTCCTCTATACGCACTAAGGTCTCATATTTTTCCACAGTGTGATCTAAAAAATAACTACCATGAATGCAACCGCCTAGCAGGGCGTTTTGAACTTAACCTTGACACACCTGCGCTAACCCTAACCCTAACCCTAACCCTTACCTTTACCCTAACCCTAACCCAAACCCTATCCCTAACCTGCACGGAGAGATTGGTATGCAACATTACTAATGCCCACTCTTCATAAACGTAAAGTTCCGAAACAATAGCCCTTTCTTTATTTCGTCACTTTTCGTAACACCCACACACATCAATTATGTTCATTATTTACTTAAATGAGCTTTTTGTTCAGGTAAGCAATCAAATACACCCTTGCTATCGACTTTAGCATTATGTAGGTGTGATAGTGGTGGCATTGGTCCGGAGTAAATCATGTGAACTCACCTGATAACAAAAATGGATATTTAAGTTCAAGTCGTACGCACATATACAAACATGCTGCACTCTCCCGAGTGATTGGCAAACTCAAACTCATCGGTATCAATCATTGTTCTAACGACACCCACTGTTTACCATCGGGTGCTCTATTCCATACATGCTCACACCGATTCTCCGACTGTGATGAAAAGTGTTTAAAGTAAAGTAAAATCTCCAATATAAGTCGCTACAGCAATAGAAGAATGTTATATTCTCAGACGAGTCATATTTAACCTTATTTGAAATCACTAGTCGAGTGAACCATTGTAGCAGCAATTATCATATGTAACACACTTAATTCTTCCGAAGACGTTCCACATATTACAATATGTAATGCACTTCAAACGGTTATGCGTGACGCTGCTTCTAGTTGTTATGTGTCATGTAGCCATTATCTTCGTTGAGGAGAAGATTCGCTTTTAATTCGTCAAGATACCAGGTTGCATAAAGATTGACAATCTGGACTAACTTGATATTTGTCGGCAATTGATCGTCTAGATTTTCTCTGGTTGTTTTCTCCAATAGGTTAGGACACGAGGAAGACTCAAATAAAACGGTTTTAACATTTCTTACCTTTCTTTGATATCTCTAAAACTTGTTTATTTATATAAAAGGAGAACATCTGGGGGAACAAAACACAGGACGTCTTCGCTTCCCGAAAGTTTACTTTCATTCGTTTCCGGTCACACTATCGTATTTATCCAAATTTGTGTTTAGTTTTACACATTACTTTTTGAACAACAATTATTCATGTTTATTTTCATAATCATCTACCGAGCTTCTTAAATTACTAACTGTCAAATCTTTGAATTGCCAATTTGCATTTTATTCGCTAACCATATGTTGGGTAACCTCATCACCTTCTAATAATTTAACAAGTCTGTTTTCAACGCGAGGTACTTCGAAGTAAAAACTTCAATTCAAAGATTAGTTTGCCTAACATATATCAGATTAAATCTTGTTACACTATGCATGGAGACAACAAAAAAGGCATTTGACCCAAACTAACTTCAACTGTTAAACATAGAAAAGGATCTGTGATTATATGAGGGTCTATATCTTAGGAAATACCTAGCTTAATCGTATAAGTCTACACTATTTAAGCATTTTATCTGATCAATTTAATACTATAGTTGCGGAAAAGATTCCGGAGTGAAACGTAATCTTTCAAGAATATAATATAAGTTACTAAATGACACGGAGAATATGCAAGTAAAGTTGGCCAGTTTATCTGTCTACCCCAATCCCTGGATCTCAATATTTTCGAACATTTATGGTGCATTTTAAGAAAAGAAAAATACTGAGGAAATATTCTCTATCATCATAATTCTCAGAACAGGAGACTGTCTTAGCGGAAGAATGGATACACATTTATTTGGAAATAATTCAATCTTTGTACGAGCCATGCCCCGATGTTAAAATAAATTTGGTTGAAATTCCAATAGGTTTTCATCTATTTGCCATATATATATATATATATATATATATATATATATATATATATATATATATATATATATATATATATAAGAGAGAGAGAGAGGGAGAGAAGGAGAGAGAGGAAGGGTCGAGAGAAAGAGAGACAGACAAACAGAGAGTTAGAGAGAGAGTTAAAGAGAAATAAAAACAGATTTCAGCGACTATAGCTTTATTTTCCAGTAACGAGATCCATTTTTGGTGGTTATTTCTCAATTTGTCCAGACAATTAAGGTTTACAATCTTCTAAAACAATTATTCGTCAGAAAATAACCCACAAAGGCATAAAAATGACCGAAAACTTATATTTTTTAATACTTTTCTAGGGATTTTTGACGAATCATTGTCTTAGAAGGTTTAAGATATGCTTGACCAATAGATTGTATGGACAAATGGAGAAACAGCTGTAAAATAAACTTGAGGTATAGTCGGTGGAATCTGCTTTTTTCCTATTGTCTATTTATAAATGCAATTATATAATTAATATCTATTTATCTTAAACACTGAAGCTTGACTAATAATAAATACATATATATAATTATATATATATTTTTATTTATTTTATACGTACATAAAAGTAATCCATGGACACGTGTTTCTGGCTCAGAGCCGTCATCAGCATGGCTAACTTAGACAGATATCGAACCTTCGATATTGATGTCTATAGTCCAGCGTTCTACCACTGGGCCAAGACGCTTTGTCTAGAAACATGTACGATTTTTATAACCTGTATTTTTATGTAATTATTTTTATTTTATATATATATATATATATATATATATACATAAATTAACAAATAAAAAAAATTGAACATTGCCAGACATATTAAAATTGCTAACATTCTCGATTATTTTTCTCTCTTTTTTTCTCTCCCACACACACTCTGTTTGCCTCTTACTCTATGCCTTTCTGTTTATCCACCCTCCCTTGTCCGTGTGCATGTGTGCCTGTGAGTCTTCACGCCTATGAATTCGATAGGTTTCACCAAGCGGTACGGTGGCGAGTCATAATGAAAAGCAAACAGGATATAATATATAAGCTTTAGGTCGTTTCCTCTGGAGCACTAAAAGTGCAGTCACCATGAAGGAAGTGTTTTTGAGAGCAGAACGTTTAACGCTGCTGTTTGACGTCATAGTTTTATTGCCCAACCAGAGATTGGCAGGCAGAGTGCCAATATTTCGGGCAAGTTTGTATCGGGTATTTTAAAAGACACTTTTTGTATCAGTCTGAAAATAGATTGAGATGGCTGCATCATGACAATAACAATGAGAGCACTAACCAGACGCCTATTGGATGGGTAAGGAGAGTACTGGGGCATTTGGGAAGACTTACTCTCACCCAAATCCCAGAGGAGACCAATGGTCGTTGACCGGAGTAAATCAATTGTATGCGACTGTTGAAATAACGCAAAATCATATGTAATGGTTATTGTCAGAGGTTGAGAGTACTCAAAACTTGGTAATACTCTTCGTCACTCAGACTCCAGGAAACACCATCGGTTATTGTCAGTAAGAAATCACTAATGATGACTTGTGTGAAAACCCTAAGTGAGTAAATAATAATAATAATAATAATAATAATAATAATAATAATAATAATAATAATAATAATAATAAAAATGATGACGATGATAGTAGTAGTAGAAATAATAATGATAGTAATAGTAGTAGTAGTGTAATAATAATAATAATACTAATAATAATAATAATAATAATAATAATAAAATGGTAATTTATTTTCGGAAAAAGCATTGTAGCACAAGAATAATGATACTGAAAGGCTTGGAAAAAACGAGAAGGGAGAGTACTATCCAGACCTCCACTAGAAGATCACAGAAAGGACAGGAATCCTGAAAAATCATATTTTCACTCGAATTCTAAAGAAAACTAAAAGTCGTTATAAACGAAACCCAATGACAATCTTGGAATATTTGTTATCATTCAGACTCCAGTGGACACCGTTTGTTTTGCCAGTAAGCGATCACTGGCAATTACTCGTATGAGATCGTCTAGTAAGTACAACTTAATTATAATAACTAGCAAAAATATACTCCTTTTGCTCGCATATTTTTTTAGTATATATGACGAAAAAACATATACTATCACTCAAAGAAGGGGATAAGCCTGGGAGGATTGTGTAATAACAATAGAACAAACACTACTCCTCCACCCCAAGTTAAGCATTGAACGATAGTACCTTTGTCTTAAATTGCATAGTAAACTGAATTGAGCATTAAAATATAGTGATCGTATAGTTTCGGCAATCCTCCATTATTAATGGAAGTAATAGTATAGTTTACGCTTCAGACAGACAGATGCCAAATCTTCATTAGTATTAAATCATAAAAAAGCAAGACCAACAACACTCTTCCGAAGTCCAACCCTTCCTATCCGTGGTAGGGGGTGCTAACAACGTGGTAGTATGGCTCTGGGGAAAACCCAGAAGGAGTCGGCATCATTATCCGTCGTCCTCTGGTCGTCTCTGCCCCTGCATGTAGCAATGCAAGATGTTTCAGGTGCATAACTGCAAATGAACGAAGGGAGAAAAAGTGACAATGCTATTTCCGCGTCCTCCCGTTGTGTGTTCTGGGCAAAACCTTCCTGATTCCCCATGTAACCGCCGCGCCTTGCTGCACTCGGTATCGATAATAAACACCTGTAATCGTCACGGTTAGCGAATAGCTGCGAATAAGGGAAGGGGTTCATGCAGACCAGATAATCCTGAGGCACAATCTTCGTTAGTTTTATGCAGAAGTCTGATTATCCTTACAAACAAACAAACAAACAACAAGAATTATGTGAAATGAATTGATAAAACAACTGAGAGTGACAGTAAGTCACGGTAAGAAATATTTAGCGGCGTGACACGTTTTTTGTTAGTTCTTAGAACTGCCACAACGTGAATACAAAAGCGACATGACACTGCACAATCCTGTAGGATACAATGATTCAGTGTGATCATAAGGTTATATATTGGAAATCCCACATTACTGTAGTGAATAGAAAATGAAAAAAAACATGCGTCATAATTTGTATTGCACGTCCTGCTGATAACAGGATCAACGATAAAGAATAGAACATATTCGAAAGGATTTAAGTGGGAAGTACGCAGGTCGTGACAATGAAAATAGTTGATACCAGTTGTGATTGGTGCACTTACAATTAACAATAGCAGGTAAACATTACTATTGGCGATATAAACATTGTAAAAGGAGATGCAGTTTGGAAATTAGTCAAAAAAAACTTATTTGAGTGTACCTACTCATTTGTGAAATTTTGCGTTAAAAAATGCAATTTTTAATAGAAAATATAAACATGTGCAATTACGGAAAATAGTAATCGTGACATATTTAATATAATATATATGTAATCATTGGTTAACTACTTTATTTCTGTCGGAAGTTAGGTATACGGCCGGACTGGAAGGGAGGGAGATAAATAAGGGTCGGATAGTTGGCTTTTGCATTTTAAACTTAAACGTATCCGACCCTTATTTATCTTAGTCTCTTCCAATCCGGTCGTATACCCTACTTCCCGAAGGAATAACAAGACTGACCAACGATTTCTTACTCACGACCAATATTTACGGTAACTAACATGCTTATATTTTCTATTAAATATTATATTTTTAACCCAAATATATCACAAATAAGAAAATAAATCAAACTTAATTGTTTTGGACTAATTTCGCAACTGTATCGTCTTTAAAACAGTTTATACCGCCAATAGTAACGTTTACCTAATACTAAACTACGAACATGACTCAAAACGATTCGAATGAATGTACATATACAACACTTACAAATATCATTTTTGCTTGGAACAGCAATAGTAATCTGTCGCATTCGTAAGACGTGAACAGTAAACATGCGTCACCTTTGCGCACTGGTTTGTTGACAGCCGAGACTTCCTATCATCTCCAGTAGAATAAAGCTACGTTCTTTTTAATACAAATAATAATTCTTCACATAGAGTTGCATGCTTAGTGATGTTATCTTTGATTCCTTAATTTTTCTGGACTTCTCAATATCGTAGACCTTTCGCAAGATTACTTGTTTGAGTTGAACAGACACAGACGTTAGCTTTTTGGCGAAAATGAAAGTGTAGTATCTGTTCTACTACTACACTTCATTCCTTGTTTCTCAGTTAGTTAACGAGAAATCCTTCTAGACTAAATAAATGTTATTTTTGTCCCAATCCAGAGTGCTTTTTTTAGAGGGGGCTGGATTTTTCCTACTATAAAACTCGGCGTTGTGTTTAACTCTGACCTGGTGTGGAGGCAAGTCAATGAGGATACAAACTTCCACCCTGTTTGTTGCGCGCTGCGATTCATTCGACCATGATTTCGCACAGCTTGAGTAGGTGTTGTTTATAATAGTCGAGGATACCTCCTCAATAATCAATCTGAGGTATAGTCCTGTTTAGTCCTAGGGGATCCAGCCTTCCAGGCTTTTTTTCCACTTTGAGAAGGAGTTAGTTATTTACTAATCACCTGAGTCGTCTCGATCGGGGAATACCGATAAAGCTGCCCAGTAATGTTGTATTTAAGCCAGGGTGTGCTTTAGTGCGCTGTTTTTCAAAACCTCACCTAACTTTCTGTCTAACCACATGCAAAGGAGGTAAATAGATAAAGAGTATCTATTTACCTCCTTTTATAAATCTTGAGCGTTTCTGTTTTTAACTGTTTCATTATTTTCAATCAGTGCATGAGATAGCCTTTAACATTCGCGGTCTTTATAATAGTATGGGGGAGGGGCTTCCAGGTTTTTATGAGTCACAAAATCTGCCATCTTGTTATACGTGAGTAAAATTACTCTTCTCTCTCTCTCTCTCTCTCTCTCTCTCTCTCTCTCTCTCTCCAAACCTTTCCGTGGCTATAATGGCTATTAATTACGCCACTGTTTTAAACTGGACTTCTACGCCGCCGTATCGCATCTGCTAGCCGTATTTCGCTGATGCAATTATCTCAGTTCTGCCATTGACCCCCGTTGTTAGGTTGAGGCTTCTTAATCCGCATTTAGGGTCGTGTATCTTCGATTCCAGATTCAGCAGCATGGAGAGACTAGAGACTGTGGGGTGAATCCTGACCCTGAATCTACTTCATTATATCACAGCATCAACCTGTACGCTACTCTAGCGAGCTCTTTATATGGCACTTAATCCGGCCTTGGTGAATTTTAAGCCATGCGGATTTTGAAATGTCTTAACCCATACACATTTCTGTTTCATAGTCTGCTGGCATTTCTCGCTCGCTTCCATGATATCAATAAAAGATTTCGTTTTTCCCCACCTTTGGGATCTCTTGGGGGTATTTTACAATAGGTCTGCTTGTAGCTTCTCGAGGTCAAATCGTAGCTTCTGGGATGTTTCTCCTTACAGAGAATGCACTATATGATGTTAACCATACTTGATTTTTTAATCGGCTTTTCAAGTAATTAACTTGCTCTCCAGTCACCATCAAGCCTCTTAATAATAATAATAATAATAATAATAATAATAATAATAATAATAATAATAATAATAATAATAATAATAATAATTATTATTATTATTATTATTATTATTATCTGAGAATAACAAGAAATCTCTTCGAAACAAAATTATATAGCAGCAACATAATAAAAGGAATACATGCCTGGGGAGTATCACTATTTAGATACTCTGGACCATTCATAAGCTTGACTAAAGAATAACTCAGTCACCTTGACCAGAGGACTAGAGAATTAATGACGATGAACAACCCACTACACCCAAAAGATAATACAGACAGACTCTACGTGAAGAGAAATAAAAAGGGGAGAGGACTGGTAAGTATAGAAGACCGTGTGGATGACACTAAAAAAAGAACTGAAGAAATACATAAACCAGAAAACAGAAAGACTGATCACCGCAGCAAAACACACCGTCTCAATGAACAACTCAGGAAGCATCGAAACAAGAAACAAAACGACAAGAAAAGAAAAGTGGGAAGGAAAACAACTACATGGAGGGTTAATAAGAATGACAAGATAAGAGACGCACGACAATAGTTGGGCATGGCTGAGAAAAAAGAAACGGAACCCCTTGTGACGGCTGCATAAAACAATGCGATTAGGACCAACTACATTAAAACTAAAATAAATAAACCCCAGAATAACAGTAAATACAGATTATGCGGACAAAGAGACAAAACAGTAAATCACATAATCTGTGAATGCATAAAACTGGCCCCCAAAAATACAAAAATAAGAATGACTGCGAGGGGAAAGCAGTACACTGGGAGCTATGCAAACAAATGCATTTCGAACACTTAACAAATGGTACAAACATAAACCAAAGACAGTACTAGAATACGAAATTCACAAAATTATCTTGGATATGGATATACAAACAGATAAACTCATACAAGCAAGGAGACCGAATGTCATAATAGTCAACAAGAAAGAAAAATCCTACGAAATCGTAGATATTGCCGTCCCAGCCGACCACAGAGTGATAGCCCAAGGAGACAGAAAAACGAAGCCAATACACTGAACTCACCAGATAATTGAAAGGGATATGGAGTATGAAGAAAGTAAATATAATACCAATAATCGTAGGAACATTAGGAACAGTGCCGAAGAACCTAGAAAAAAACTTGGAGAAATTGGAATCAAAGGGAAGACTGAGACCATAAAACCGACGACAATGATAAAGACAGCTGACATCTAAAGGAACATTTTTGAATGCGGAAACCTTTCAACATAAGAAACGAAGACTAACCAATCAGATGTAAAGTGCAATAGGAAGAAAACAAAATCACATAAAGAGAACCACAAGAACCCAATGGAACAAAAACTACAAGAAATTTCATAAACTACCCCCCCCCCCCCCAAAAAAAAAGAAGAGATGACATCAGTCCCGACTGATACCACACAAAACAGTCGTGAAGGGTCAAGGAGGATGAAAAGGCTGAGGAGGGATAGCACTATCCACACCTCCGCTGGAAGAGTGTGGAGAGCACCAGGATCATTGGGGAGGCTTAAGACTATCCAATATTCTTGCAATGCCTGTACAAAAAATCGATTACAGAAAACAATGCGGACGCATGTAAATAAATATTCTTTAATTAATAAATCTAGAAAAGTAAAGGGCAACTTATTACACCTGGAAACGTAAAGGACAACATGACTTCTTATTTAAACTTATTAAAATATTGCACCACATTTTTAATTTCGAAAGAAATTTGATTAGAAACTAAAAAAAGTTAATTGTTAATTCAAACTATCACTTGAAGGGACCGGAAAATGACTGACTTTTCGAGAGAGTTGACTATTGTATACTTATTTTTTTACTTGGTGTAGTTATACATATCAATCTTTTAAAAATATCACTTGTTATTTATTTATGACTAAAATTTGTTATTTGGTTTCTTTCCGATTTAGCTCATTGGATAAAACCAATTCGAACTCTTGCCACGCGAAAATGTTTACATTGAGGTTTCACTTACATTCAGCCAGTGTCCCGTGATAGCGGAGCCGCAGAGGCACCGACTGTCAGGTTTGAGGCACTAGCTGGTCTAGCCGCACTAAAGAGCTGTGCTGCAACGTAATAGTCTGTATGTTCATTACTATATGAAGCCCCCTTTCTTGGGTAGAGCATTTTCGTTAGGAAATCACCAACTGACACTAGCTTAAATAATAGCTCGTATATATATATATATATATATATATATATATATATATATATATAATCCAGGTAAACATCCACAGGGTAGTAATCCAAAGAATTTTTACCGGATTTATAAAAAGTGCTCAATATCCAATAGAGCTTTTATATATAATTATTTTTATTTATAAAAACATATACAAAATCTGCGACACTGGCATGTCGATGTTATCGATCAACAGCTATTACAAACTGAGATCTCATCATGTAGAGTTAAAATCCGATCTTAACTCTAGATCATATTTGGGAAAAATGAAATGGAGAAAGAAAGGATAAGAAAAAGAAAAGAAATTTAAATTTCAAAATTTAGGGAGTCACGTGGTTGGGACCGTTAAGAATCAAAATATTATCATATTAAAGTCCAAAACCAAAATACAAAGAACAAAAAATAATAAAAAATATTAATATAAAATATAAAATATAAAATAAAGTAGAAAAAAAAGGTTGAATTAAAAAGGATAGATAGATAGATAGATAGATAGAAATAAAGAAGTCATTTGCGGTCCAGGCGGAGAGTAGGGGAAAGAAGGTACATACAACTGAATGTGTCAAAAAACTCGAAAAGTTTTTACATCGACGAAAAACAACACAAATTTCAAATCAGCAGCAATAAGTGGCATCGCGTTTGTACGCGTACGTGCGTGCGTACGTGTGTGTGTGTGTGTTGAGGGGGTGTCGTTAACACATTTGACCGCTAATGCAGTATCAATCTCTAATTGTTTCACTTTTTCTTTAACTTATCAAGTTTTCATTAATCAATTAATAAATCAAACAAAATAACTAATAGATTAATTTACTTCACACAGCTAGTTGTAATAATAATGATAATAATAATAATTATAATAATAATTGAAATAATGGACAGAGGGTCGAGGAGAGAAAGCGATGGACAGAGGGTCGAGGAGGGAAAGCACAAACCAGACCTCTACTGGAAGAGCGCGTACAGCTCTGGGACCTTGAGGAGGCTTGTTGCCACTCGGGCCCCAGAGGGGACCAATGGCCCTTATCAGCGGGAAATCGGTGGTAGGTGGCTGTTGCGATACCGCAAGGTCATCAGCGGTGATGAACGAAAAGAGGTGGAGCATACTGGAAGTCTGAGGAGACTTGTTGTCACTCAGACTCCAGGCATTACCACAGGTTGTTGGCAGTGGGCGATCACTGACGATGACCAGTGTGATAACTCCTAGTGAGTAAATAATAATAATAATAATAATATCGGTAATAATTTAGAAATGCTGAGTACTACTATTAGCAAGCATTAATAATAATAATAATACTAATAATAATAATAATAATAATAATAATAATAATAATAATATCGGTAATAATTTAGAAATGCTGAGTACTACTATTAGCAAGCATTAATAATAATAATAATAATAATAATAATAATAATTATAATAATAATAATAATAATAATAATAATAATAATAATAATAATAATATCGGTAATAATTTAGAAATGCTGAGTACTACTATTAGCAAGCATTAATAATAATAATAATAATAATAATAATAATAATAATAATAATAATAATAATGAATGTAATAATAATGATAAAAATAATAATAATAATAATAATAATAAAAATTAAAAAAAAACTAATAATAACAAAAATGGTAATCAATAATTATCAATAATAATTAATAATAAAAAAAATTATGATACTAATAGTAAGAGTAAACACATTGATATTGATAATAAAATAATAATAATAATAATCTCGATAATAGTGTAGAAATGGCAAATAATAATATATAGAAATATTTAGAAATATTGATAATTATAATAATCATAGTAATCAATAATAATAATTCATAATAGTAAGCAATAGTTGGATAAAAATAATTAGGGAAAATTAGAAGATAAAGAAAAATAAAGAAGGCAGCAATTAACACTAATCATAGTAGTTGCAAATATGATAACTAAAATAAATAATCATATAATAGAGAAATTATTTGTTGTAATAATATTAATAATATTTATAATAGTAAAAATATTAATTATAACTATAATAATGATAACAATGGTAGCACCAATAATCATAATAATTATGATAATGGTAATGATAATATGAATAATAGTAGTATTAATAATGGTAATATTAGTAATAATAATATTAATTTATAAAACTAATAATAATAGTAGAGGTGGTTATGGTAATAATTGATATAATGGTGGCCATGAGTATTAGTTATAGTAGAAAAAAAAATAATTAAATAAAATAATGACAATAATACTACTATTAAAATATACATAAATACATGCATACACATGCAATATACACATACACATACATATATATATACACAAACAGACACACCACACACACAAACACACACAAAATATACATATAAAAGTTAGATACGCCAAATTTAACAAAGAAAAGAATTGCTCTGCATCAATTTTTTAGTGATGCGTAATACATTTTACAAAGAAGCGGTAAGTTCTCGTCAGCGTCGATAATATGTAGTTGCTTAGTACAATCCTGAGATATTTAACTGACCATTATAAATTATAGAATATATATATATATACATATATATATATACATATATATGCATATATATATATATATATATGCATATATATACATATATATGCATATACATATATATATACTTATACATATATATATACATATATATATATATACATATGCATATATATACACATATACATATATATATATATATATATATATACATATATATATATACATATATATATATACATATATATATATATACATATATATATATCTTTAGGCAAACATTATTAAATAACACGGAGTTTGATGCGACTTTTTTTTTTCAATTTTCCGAATTGTCCATCTAATGTTTCGGTCAAATTAATGCAAATATGATCCATGGATTTCTTGTTCCATTCTTTTTTACCAAATTCTTAGCCATTAGGTAGTTATGCGTTTGAATTGTATGCACTTTCTTTAACGTCATCAATTTCTTAACGGTTTAAACAGTCAAACTTTTAAATCACATATGTGTAGAACGCCATCACGCTCTCATGTACATTTCAACTTTACAGACGCTTTTTAAAGTTATAAACTACTTGCCGTTATAATTCAAAAATGAGCACAACAGTAAAGTCATAATTTTTAAAGACACTAAAACTAATACCGCCTGAAGATGATTTGACGATTCAAATCGAAAGTACTTGCAAAAAAGAAAAAAGAATGGAACAAGAAACCCATGGATCATATTTACATCAATTTGACCGAAACATTAGATGGACAATTCGGAAAATTGAAAAAATAAAAAAAGTCGCATCAAACAAAACCACTCCGTGTTATTTAATAATGTTTGCCTAAATGAAAATATGCTGTCTAAATACACACAATATATATATATATACATATATATATATATAAATATACATATACATATATATCCATATATATATACATATACATATATATACATATATATACATATATATATACATATATACATATATATATACATATATATACACACATGTATATACATAGAAATATATATATACATATATATTTGTGTTATAATGAAATAATTCCAGGAGGAAACTCGGGTATGAGAGCTCAATGTGATAAACAGAGCAAGAATAAAATAAAATATAATAACACGAAATTACATAATCATCGATGCAATAATTTATTTCAACCGTGTGGTTTTTTCAAGCATCAGATCCAGACGATTACATTTTTGAAACTGAAAAAAAGAATTAAATTCACACTCGACAATTCAAATATAACTGGAGAGAAAGGGGGTAACAACCTATTTAATACATATTTAGCATTGAAGCATATCTAATCTTAAAGTATAAATTGAGAGGGGGAATTGCATGATTTAATACAGACCATGAGGGGGAGGTCATATGTATAATTAGAAATTGTAAAATTGGGCATAGATTTTGATGGAGGGGGGGGGGGTTCATGTTTTTCAAAAGAATCGGGTCGTGTCAAAAATTAACAATATTAACCCCCATCTCATTGTTTGATGACACCGACTGTCTAGCGATCAATGTATATTGTGAGTGGAGGGGGGACCTGAAAACAGAAAAGAAAGGGGATTTGAAAGTAGATACCGACTAAATTCTGAGACAATCTCAGTCCTGCCTATAAGTTATTATAAGAAAAATGGGTTTTTTGAAAGTGTAAGATGATATGAAATACATGAAAGAAAAATGCTTAGATAGGGTTAAATTTGAGAGAGCTGTTTTAAAAAGATCTGATTAGCTATGAGACTTGCTATTATCTCGCCAATTATTTTACATTTTTTATTTATTATTTTAATTTTATTTTTCATATATAGATATTTAATCAGGGTCGCAATGGTATAATATATTGCATTGTTTTAGTGCGATTTTTGCTAGGTGCCTGCTTAGGGTATAAGATCCGAGCCTGAGGTTGATGTTCGATTGTGATGAAAGGAGTATAGTCGCGATTTCAATGCATTTGCGGCGTGAGAGAGAGAGAGAGAGAGAGAGAGAGAGAGAGAGAGAGAGAGAACGTTCGCTTTTGGGGAGAGTGCAGTCTGAAAAGTGTATATTGTGGGTGAAAGTGTTCTTGTGTATCATAAGAGCGTTAGTTGAAATGTCGTGTTTGAGGTCCAGCTTATGTTCGTATATGCGAGATTTTAAGTTTCTGGACGTTTCCCCAATGTAAAACATCGGACATGCGGCACATTTTATTTTGTAAATGCCGGCAGAGGTAGAGATGTCTTGGGAGGTGGTCGCGAGCGGGTTTGGTATTAAGTAGATCTTTAATTGTTTTAGAGGTGGATGTTAATATATTTATGTCGGATTTAAGTTGTTTCTGTAAGGAGGTAGATATGGGGTTATTGGGGAGAACTATGTAAGATTTATTTTCTTCCGTTGTGTCAATGTTATTTGTGTTATATATATATATATATATATATATATATATATATATATATATATATATATTATATATATATATATATATATATATATTATTTACTTATTTTTTTATTTATTAATTTTCTAACGAATGTTAAGTCTGCAATATCTTGGATTTAGTTAGTTTCTCTGGGAATTTAGACTGCATTTTACTTTTTTTTTAAATGACTTCTTGAGACTATATATATATATATATATATATATATATATATATATATATATATATATATATATACATATATATACGAAAAAACAACAACAGATTAAATAAAATTCAACAAAATGTAGAAGATAGACATATAGAAAGGAAAAAAAAAGGGGTTTCGAAAAAGTTTTTTAAAACCAGATAGCTGACAGCTTACAAAAATCGTTGAAAACTTCGGTTTGCTTTGTTCGATTGTTTCCGTTATATACACACCTACTAGACAATCATCGGGTGTCTTCGGTATCTGTACAAGGGTTTGTCAGAAAAACGATCCTTATCAAATGACGCCATGGACTGTGGCTGAACGCCTTTTACAGGAGGTTGGGTGACAAGATTCCGGCTCATAGGTGGAACAAATGTGCACAGAGGAAGCATCATTGGTCCTTTCGTGCTTGATGCGCGTCGATAACAGTCGATTTCCAAAGATTCTTGGTGCAGCCCTGGGTTTATACTGATGGAAGCTGAAACATAAAGATACCTATTCCATGAAATGAGTATGTGGCTGCTGATGTAGATCTAGATTGTACAGAGTTGCAACCGTAAAGATCTGCTGACGAAGGTTGCTAGGACATACTATATCAGCGTTGGCATATGCTCTTTCAGCAGTGGCTTGTGCATAGCCTACTTCAATGGTAAGCACTCTCTTATATAACACATTAAATCAATACTGATGCAGCAGTTGTACCTTTTTTCTTGCCTCTTGTTTGGGAATGCGGTTTTAAGGCCAAAACAGTGAAATAGTAAGATACATCGGTTTGCACGAAAAGAAGTGATGTTCAACATGGTTAGTTGACTAATGAAGGAAACTGCCCTGGAATATTATTGCATAGGAGAAGATTTAAGATCAGTAAGCAATTGATGCAAGAAATATTTCAACTTTGTTTTAACAGCAGATTCCTCACAACTTTTAGCAAACAACCCCTTGAAATTGTAAGCAGTATCATGATCCAAAACTGGTTTAGGTAGAATTGATGCTGCCAACAGGATGGTACGTGATTCGTTCTCTGGTGTCTGGCCTGCAATGGTTATGATTTTTGGAGCAGGTTCTGAGCAAACAAGGAATACTCGATTTTGGATCTCGTTTTCTTATATTAGATGTAGGAAGTATTCACGTACTCTCTCTCTCTCCTTCTAGGCGTGTACAGTGTTTTACGCATCTCATGCTGCCCCAACCTTTCTGTCATTATATCTGTCAAATTTTGGAGAGCAAAGATTCTACGTCCCCACCTTCTAGTATATATATATATATATATATATATATATATATATATATATATATATATATATATATATATATATTATTTGTAGCGGCAAAATACTCGTAATGCGGGGTTTCGAATCGCATGACCGGTAGTGAATAGTTATATCTCTATGCTGATGAGTCCCGATTATTAAGGACGAAACGAATACGTACATGGATAATAAACAATAACAACATTTATTATTTGTAGCTCCTAGAAAACCCCGTCTAGTAGAGCACTGTAAGTGTAGTATTAACACAGCATGACGTTGCTTGCTTTAAATGCATCGTTCCTTTCATTAAAAGTCGAACGCTCTATGACGTCAGGCCGCCGTATAAAGTGTTAGAATTGTCACCGTTTATTCGCTGTTCAACTTGGCCGAGTGGTTAAGGCGTCGGATTTGAGTTGCAAAATACTCGTATACCGGGGTTTCGAATCGCATGACCGGTAGTCAATAGTCATATCTCTATGCTGATGAGTCCCGATTATAAAGGACGAAACGTATACGTACATAGATAATAAATAATAACATATATATATATATATATATATATATATATATATATATATATATATTAATTGGTAAAAGCTGCCGACTATCAACTAGATGATTGAAGCGGTGCTAGTCTTGCCTCACTGAAGAAATGTGATACAGCGAAACAGTATGTCTGTGGATGACTATCATTAATAACAAAACAAAGGCGGTAACTGATAGCACAATCAAGACCATTCCCTAATTACTTTTGAAGGCATATAACTAGTTGCAATAAAATAAATTGAATTCCCCCCTCTCTTCTTATTGTCCTGTTTCACTGATCCATAGAAGTACCTCTTAACAAGCTCAAAATAAGCTTTTTGCTGGAATGCCAAATTTATTAAAATAATTTACCAGTGACCTAGGAAAGTACTTCGACAGGGCTGTGAGTGTAATTCGATGTGTGTGTCTACGTGTGTGTGAATGCGTGTCTTCAACTATAAGGAATTAACCCAAAGAAAATCAGCCCCCCGTGCACAACATCTATAAGAGTACCTAATGACTATAGTCTGCTACTAAAAACCTTCGCAAATAGGAGTCACCTTATCTTAATACCATAAAGCTGGAATTGCATCTCCCTACCCCACTTTTCAATGTCTCTGTCCATTCCCTCTATAGACCAACGACCTCGTACCCTAACATTTAACCTCCACCCCTAACTTAGCTTTAATAACTAAAAAATCCTAAACGTCAAGCACTCTTATTCTAACACTTAAACCAGTAACACTCGATTGACTTCCACGGCGAAAATATGTTGTGAGCAAATATCTACAAATCACCGTTTTGAATCTCCTAAAAAACTGGATTACATACATATAACGCATGTAAAAGGGAATTCTAAGAATATAAGGACTAACGCCTCGGAGGTATTACTACTTTTTCCCCCAATAGAATGTGGGTTAAAATCAATTTATTCATTTCCTCCAACCAATTCATCCAATAACTATATTAGTTCATCGAAGCACATATTCTGTTTCACTTCGATTTCCTCCTAAATAACTCACTACGCCCGGACCACATTTATAACGTTTCCTGATATAATTCACCCTCCTACATCTAATGTCATTACAGTTTGACTTATTGGTTTGAACGTCGAATTGCTATAGGACCCCAATGTGAGATGGATGATAATTATTACCTATAAAATGCGTTCTCTCCTCCTTATAAAGCAGCCGAATTAACAGGAAACTTCCTTCTGCTCCCTCATTTCTCACATGTACTCATGCACCTGTCAGTGCACGGATGTTAATATAGTCCCAACTATACTCCTAATCTATTCTATTACATCCCTTATTTTACTAGTCCCCCTTGACCTTTCTCCTATAATATTTTTTATGTGTTTTTCTCCCCTAAAATTTACCGTTGTCCATACCTTCCCATGTGCTGTTCCTCCTCCCCTCCTACCCTACTTATCTCCTTACACAATGTTTTCTTAAAAAAACCTTTAGTATAGGAGCATTGACAATAATCAACCTTTATGTTCTAAACTTACTTAAGCTTATATCTTATATTTGTTTATAGTTCTAAGTCCTTATTAATACATTCTATTATTGTCAATTATCTACTTTATATTTATCTTATATTTTCATTTTATGTTTCTAATTTTTAATATTATCTCCTTATTGGTACCTTTGTGTTTTATCTTTTATTTTATTATTAATTTTACCTCTATTATTTCTTAATTTACCTTTATTCTATATTATAAGTTAACCATGTTTATTTACTTATTTATAATTTTATTAATTTACATTAATTTTATAAATTTTATTATTTTTTTAATTTTTTCATATATTTTCATGTATGTGTATATATGTGTGTTTGTATATAAATATATATATATATATACATATATATATATATATATATATATATATATGTATGTGTGTATATGTATGTATTTTTATATTGTGCATATATTCGTATTCCTTTATATTTCTATTATCATACTTTCATTTTTATATTTTACTTTACTTTATTTTATTTTTCATATTTTATATGTTATTTATTTTTATTTTATTTTACTCTTTTATACTTCATTCTTTATTTTATATATTTTTCATATATTTTTAATTTTTTAAATATTTTAATTTTTTCATATTTCTTATATTTTTTTATATTTTTATATTTTTTATATTTTTAATTTTTAATTTTTAATTTTTACTTTTATTGTTATATTTATTTTTTTATTTTATTTTTATTTTTTATTTTTTATCTTATATTTTTATACTTTTATTTTATTTTTTCTTTATACATTCTATTATTTTTTATCTTATATTTTATTTTTATTTTTATACTTTATTTTTGGTCTTATTTTATCTTTATTTTATCTTAATAATCTTCATAATGTTTATAAGGTTTTATTATTATCAGTTTATCTGTACATTTTTATTTTATATCTGTAACTTATTCTTTTACCAATATTGGTCTCTGTACGCCCTCCTGTCAATAGATGTTCCTCTAAGACGAGCTTGTTATTTTTTCCTTGAATTTCTGTAAGATGTGGTGCTAAAGGCGCTGATGAAGACGCGTTTTGGAGTAGCTTTTGTTGATTTTTTAAAAAATTAAAAAATAAAATAAAGTATTTCCAGAATGTTTTGGAAACGACCGTACGCCATAATAGACTTGTTGTTCTAATTCTTTCAACAACTGGAATATTATAATTCATTAAATCTTCTTATTACAATTGCATGCCATTGGCCATAGTAACACTCAATCCATGAACACCACTTTCACTTGTTCTTTCAATTTCTTCATCTTCATATATTGGCGAATACCTGTAATTCCCTTTTCTCGCACAATTTTATTTATATAATTATATTTTA
The DNA here is from genome assembly GCA_963556195.1 of Sepiola atlantica. Lineage (NCBI taxonomy): Eukaryota > Metazoa > Mollusca > Cephalopoda > Sepiida > Sepiolidae > Sepiola > Sepiola atlantica. Next base: position 69,673,584 of record OY744537.1, on the reverse strand, counting down.
TTTTCTATGTTTATTTCTTTCCAAATTGAAATAAACAATTTCTCGAAGTTAAGATAATGACTACGTATTTCTCTTGTTTGTTTCTGTGAGATGCGCATAAGTGTAGAAAAAGTGTTGAATTTGGATAGAAATTAAATATAATTATACAAAAAAATGTTTGTTAGCGACAGACAAATTACAGGCATTCGCTGATATATGAAAATAAAAAATTGAAATAATAGATTAAAGTTATGGTTATGGATTATTGTTTATATGGTAATTAGAATGTAACTATAATATATATATGTTCTGACGCTTGTAAAACAACTTCATTGAGCTTGCAATTGGGAACATTTTAGGATATGATGAAGAGTATATACTTAAATATATATTTATTGTAAAAACTCATATATGATTTTTTTTCATTTTATATCAGTCGAAGTTCTCAGTAATCAAGGGCCCCTTTCCTGGGGCTAACACTTCATCTCTATATGAGATACATAGATATCTGAGTGTTCCATTAAAGTTCACCTTTACCTCTCAAACGTTGCATTAGTAAAGAAGTTAAGAACATTAATTCTCCTCTTCCAAATTAACCAGTTGAATATAAAAAAATGTAAAAGTCGCATAGCCTGGACGCGCACGAGTGTCGTTGCCGACATCGCACACTGCCCATGGCCGTAGCGGCGGTGATTTGTTAAGAATCACCGTGTCTAGGGAACAGCATATGGAAGGCGGAGCCCATCCCTCTCCTTCCACTGCCTTGAACCTTCCCTGAGTTTTAGTCAGGTACCTATTTACAGAGGTAGTTTTCAGACTTGAAAATTCGCATGCCGTGAGTGGGATCGAACCCGGATCGTCCAGCCCAAAGACAAGTGCTATAACCACCCGCTCAGTTGAATATGTTAATAGTATATGTTTTTCGTAGTCTCTTGTTCTTACCAGATTCCAGGACAAGAATTAATCTAGTCTGGTGGAGTATCCAACTAAGTGGTGTTACTGCAGGTAACATCACAAAGGAGAATGTGCACCATTCCTCGTATGAGCTAGTGCATAACCGTGCCGAGGGTATCTTATTTGGACTTCGAATTCTATGTTTGTTTTAATTTTTTGTCAATGTTTTCTTGTATGGAGAAGTATCCTCATGTCAGGTTGTCATGACAAACCCTTGAACAGAGAGACCAAGGCTTCTCAAGGATTGTGTTTATTAGATAATTCAAGGTATATATATATATATATATATATATATATATATATATATATATATATATATATATATATATATATATATGTATATATATATATATATAGGCAGCATCTTCTCTTGGAGGCAAGTATTGTTGAATATAAGAGACAACTCGTGTCTAGATATCTTTTAGTAGACCCTTTCGATAGTCCAAATTAGGATGTTAGTTTCGGAGGGGAATTGGCTGATTAATTTTTTGCCATGATTTGCATTTTTCTCCCAAGTACTTTCGGACCCATCTGGGTCCATCTTCGGGGGGAATGAGGTTAATCAGGTCTAGACCATGTGTAGTATTTATAGAAGGTTTTTGGCAGGAATTATGTACTAAGTACGAAACTATATTAGAGCTATACACATTTTAGAATATTATTACTCATATTAAATTTAATTCTATTAACTAGGTTTTTTTTGGTTTTTATATATATGGATTCTTATATATGGGGTTTTTGTTTGTTAGTACTAACAATATAAGTATATAGTATATATATATATATATATATATATATATATATATATATATATATATATATATATATATATGCGTGTGTGTGTGTGTGTGTGTGTTCGTGTGTGTGTGTATAAGGTGAGAAAGTAATGGAAAGAGAGAGCGGATATCAAAATAATTAAATCACATGAACTTTTACAAGAATAAGACTTTACGCGCAATCCAATGGACGATGCTAATGAGTATTCAATGCGGACTAATTCTTTGGGGATTTGCTATCAAAATACTTTACATAACAAATCCATGTACGACAAGTTTTGCTTTCTTTCCTTTTGAATATGATGACTACTTTTATTCTCGACCAACACTGGATGTCATTACTCTATGTGTGTCTGTGTGATTATACATAAACTACTTTTTTTATATATTCAAGATCGATTCTTATGAGAATATTTTTCGAAGTTAAATAAAGTTCAATATTGACTATTCAAACCTTTAAAAACTCACACTTTTTTTAATCGAACCATAAATAAATAACATTAGAGATCACAGTTATATTATACTGTGATTTAATGTCACTTTCGGAGAAATTAGAGACTTCTCTCACAGCTTATCTGCATGGGATTTTCTTTAGTATTGTCTGCTTTTCATTTGGTAAATGACTCTGAAGACTGGATATTCGTTTGTTAACAAGAATTCGTTCAACTCCCACCTTGCTGCTTAAGTACTACTTCTTTTTTGTTATTGCTATTTATCCATGATTCCACTTTTTCTTTCTACTTTTTTACTTTCGATTCAATTTTTACTCATTAACGTTTTTTTCACACGTGCTGCATATTTTCACATTAGTTTAGCTCGTGCCAAAAACATGCCGTTTCGCATTCTGTTTTCAATTGATTTAAAATGTTCACTTTTTCTAACGACGTTCGTTGATCTGAACGAAACAGGTGTGTTTAATTGTTTTCCTTTCTGTCTTTCATACATTCTATCTCAACGATTTTCATTTTCTGATATATGGTGTATATAATCCCTATATATATGCATATAAATATATATAAATATATTAGTACTTCATGTATCCACATCAAATATTATAAGGAGATATAATTTTTTTATGTGTCAGTTTTCAGTATTTACTTCAACAGTGCTCGATACGTAAGTAGAGCTAGGTTGTAAGCAATGAAAATATATATGGCAATCAAGCTACACAGAGGCTCCCGTGTTTCATCCCCGGGGGGAATCGTCAGGCTAATATATATAATATATATATATCGAGAAGTTAAAAATGGTCGTTTATACATCAATTCCGAAACCGAAGCCAATCAAAATAGCACAACTCAACAATATTATACATTTGAATGAAAAATTCAATTTTGTTTTTATTTCAGATGTATAGTTGAGGAATATCATAGACAATTCTGTAGAATAGATAGCAATGAAACCGCAGTACAATGTTAAAATAAGTCAATTTATAAATGTATTATTCTTATATCCATTTATATAAATAATTAAAGAATATCTGATAAAACACACGGGATTTACACAAATGGCATTATTTGCAGTATTAATTTTTGGCTGAAAATTGCAATTTCGTGATCGTCATGGTGGCAAAATTCTGGATTTTCTACGTGTAGTCTGAATGGCCATATTATATCTACGTGAATTGCTGATTTTGTAATATCTATTCATCATATCTACAAAGCATCTAGGGCAAGATTTTTTATTCATAAGTTTCTAGAAGCTTTCATAATCATTTCCATTTTCGGGGTTTCTTCAATTCACTGTATTAAACCTTTCTTTCAGGCTGAACACGTGATTTTGCTCGACCGATCATTCATCTGCATCACTCGGTCCTCTTACTATCTCACAATAACAGAAATATCACAGTCTGATAAAATACAATCGAACGACTTATGCGTCAATACAATACTGATAAACACGAAATAATTATACATCTGCAAATTTCATTTTTCTTACATGTTTAGTTCTGTTTTGCTCCATTGATTTATCAGATAGAACTACATACTCACAGAAGGCGCCACGTTATGGTTGCCAATATTCTGAGTGAAAGTAGTGCTACGAACAAGACAGGACTCAGACACGGCAGACCGTGTCTTCAATCCGCTTTACCGACGCCATCTTCCTTGCTATTCTTTTACTACATACAGTTTTCCTCTCTAAAATCTGTTTGCCACATCTGGATCTGCATTACCAATTGCACCCAATCACCTCCTACAGCGGGGGTGCCTTACGCGTACCCCCGAGAGATTTGCTCTGTTTCAAATTTAAACAGAAAAAGAGAGAACCAGAGCCTCTCACGTCTCGCACTTGGCGTCCCACCCTAACAAGATTCTCTTTTCATCTTCAGTACCACATAATTCAATACTGTGTCTAAGTGGTTAACGACGCGGATTGAAAACCTAGGTGTGCCATGTTCGAATTCAGGTCGTTCCACAGAAACATTTGCATAAAAACCCACACCTGACCTTGTGCCTAACCTCCTGGAGAAAAGGTAAATAAAATACTTCAATATACATCGTACCTAACTTGCCTTTTTTAAATGTTAAAACAAGTTATAAAATCTAACCGTAACTAATATTTCCTAAAATGGCACGTTATTCATCAATACAATAACAACACGAAAAATACAAAATATATGAATCACATATTCAAAGCGGTAAAACACGCACTAACCAAAGAAATCAAAGTTGAATGAACCTAAAATGTACAACGTTACTGTCGTAAAATAGTATTTTCTAAAAATGTCATGTGTCTTTGTCTCGTTTTCCTTAACTTGTGTAACGTTTCAAGTTACTAAAAATTCAATATGTGGTTATTTGCGTGCTCACTTATTCTTTTAGTCTATTACGTGCTCACTTATTCTTTTAGTCTATTACGTGTTCATTAATTCTTTCGTCCTCTTCTTTTTTATTATAATCGACAAAAGTCGAAATGTCCTTCGTAATAATATGTGCGTGAAATACCTTTTTAGTTAGCTTCTAGGCGAGGCGATTTGTAATGTGGGCTCTATTTCGTTCAATCTAGTTTTATGCAAAGGGGACTAAAAGTGAAAATTCAGACACCTCCAATTTTTGTGAAATTTAAAAAATTGACACCAATTAAATATTCCTCAAATTTCCGTTTCTTTGGTTTATTTTAAAGGGGGTTTAATGTACATAGCATAGGCACAAACTTCCATTCATAAATTCAAATATTTCAGATTTGCATTGAATTCGATGCATAGTCATTAGACAAGCAATTATACAAAAAGGAGTTCAGACGTAAGGTTTAGTATCATTATATCTCGAATTTAATCTTTGTAAGGCGACATAAAATGGTGCAAAACTGTTCTGCTCGGGTAATTAATTTTACCCGCTCTGAAACGGGTCTTCTTCTTCTTATATTATGAACACCTTTACTTGGAAAACCATCGTTAGGTTTCCTCCAGATATTAAAGGCATCATGAAGCTGTATTATAACATGATGGTACCGTTTGTACGTACGTTATCACCTTGTTCACCCATCTTTAAAAATGAGATTGCCGATCGCCAGAGATGAAAAGAAAAGTAATTGAGAAATATCCGTTGCGGCTGTATGTCCAAAACTAAGATTTTATCCATTTACAAAATGAATTGTTCGAAAATCGAATAAGACATAATAAATAGGCTTCTAACGCATTCGTAGACTTAAAAGTTACATTCTTTTTATTTAAGTATATTTAGCTGACAATTATTTTTAAAGCAAGAAAATATTAAAACAATTAAAACTGTTCCAATAAATAATTAAACTAGAGCGTTAAAACGCCCGTTTTATTTATTTGAAAAATATTTATTTGAAATATTTTACAAATATTTCAACGGTCATAAGAGGAAAAGAGTGGCAGCAAGTAACCGTGTAATTTTCTCGGGTCCCTGCTAGTTGATACAATTGTTTTTAATAGTGGATGTAACTTTAATTCTTTTCTTAAAATGTTTTTCGGTTGAGACGCATCAGAGTAAAGGTTAACAAACAGATTAAACCCACAAAAAGCACGTTAACATGAATACATGAGATATCACATATATTATTAGCAAAGCATCGTCTATGAAAAGAATATTACGCATCAATATCTCACATAAGCCTCGACGGAAAAAAATATTTCCATAAGTTAGACTTCCTGGTATGAATATAGATCGATCCTGCAAACTTCTAGATTAAAATTAAGTCTAGTCTGTCTTATAGCATCGTTTTATAATGATTCATGCTTATGCGGGCTCGGTATAAATGGAGCATATAATGCTGTCTCTCATAAAGCACGCTACACGACGTCGTTGTCCTGCATACTATAGATGAATGCTATTCTGTATTGATCGATGGCGTTTGCAAACGCATTTGCGTCTCGGCCGTTCAAATCCGTATTTTGGAAGAACGTCAAGAGCCAAGGATGGTAGTTATAAGCCTACAGGCATAATAATTAGTGGGTCTTATTTTTGTTTTAATTGTTGCAAGATTATCTACAAAATACTACTACTACCTCTACTACTACTATACTACTACTACTACTACTAATAATAATAATAATAATGATAATTATAATAATTGAATTTGGAATGGAGAAGTGGGCAATGCTAGAGATGAAGAGGGGGGGGGGAACTGGAGACAATAGAGGGCACGTGACTGCCCAAGCAATAAGAGATGAGGGCGCAAGGCGGACATGAGAGCTATAAATATTATAGAGTTCTGAAAGCCAACACCATCAAATCTACAGAAATGAAAGAGAATATTGGAAGAGAATAACTGAGAAGAACAAGGAAACTCTTAGATACAAAACTATACAGCAGAAATCTAGTAAAAAGAATAAACATCTGGGCAGTATCACTAATAAGATACTCTGGACTATTCATAAGCTGGACTAAAGAAGAACTCAGGCTCCTTGAGCAGAAAACTAGTAAGTTAATGACCATGCACAACGCACTACACCCAAAAGACGATACGGGCAGACTCTGCGTGAAAAGAAACGAAGGGTGATGAGAACTGGTAAGTATAGAAGACTGTGTCAGAAAAAAAAGAGCTAGTATAATACATCACCCAGAAGAGAGAAAGGCTGATGACCACAATAAGAGACACCGTCCAAATGAACAACTCGGGAAGCACCGAAACGAGAAACAAAAAGAAAAGAACAAAAAAGTGGGAAAGAAAAACTGTTACATGGACGTTTCATAAGAATGCCAAGAGAAAAACCTCACCAACAATACTGGGCATGGCTAAGCAAAGGACACTTGAACAAAGAAACAGAATCACTACTGACAGCTGCACATATCAATGCGATTACTACTAACTACATTAAAGTTCAAATGGATAAAACCCAGGAAAAACAGTAAATTCAGATTGTGTGGACAAAGAGACGAAACAGTAAATTACATAATTAGTGAATGCAGAAAACTTTCACAAAAATAATACAAAAACCGACTGCATGGAGACAGAAGTACACTGGGAACAATGCACACGACTACATTTCGAACACGCGGACAAATAGTACAAAGAGACACTACTTGAAAACAAACAACACAAAATCCTCTGGGAGATGGAGGTGTAAATAGATAAACTCATACAAGCAAGGAGACCGGATATCATAATAGTCAATAAGAAAGTAAAAACCTGCCAAGTCGTAGATTTTGGCGTTCTTGGAAAATAAACTGGGGGAAATTTGTATCAGTGAGACCATACAAAATACGGCAATCTTAATAAAAATCCTTGAGTGCGGACTCAACCTCTTATAAACTACGAATGGTAACCAGTCACATTGAAGTTACAACAGGAAGAAAACAACACCACGGGAAGAACACTACCACATGAACCAAAAGAGCAGAAACTGCAAGAAACTTCATAAACTGACTGCCCCCAGCAAAATGATGGCACCAGCCTTGGCTTATACCTCACAAAATAGTCATGAAGGCTCAAGGAAGCTGGGAAGACCGAGGAGGGAGAGCACTAACCAGACCTCCACTGAAAGAGTGCGGAGAGTGCTGGGACTTTGGGGAGCTTATTGCCACTCAGACCCTAAATGAGACCAATAGTCGTTATTAACGAGAAATCAATGACAAGCGGTTGCTGAGATACACCAATGTCATTTGCAATGGTTATCGAAAAGAAGTGAGAAGTATTAGAAATCTGGAGATGCTTGGTGGTACTCAGACTCCAGGGAACACCACCGGTTATTACTGGTTAGTAATCACTGACGATGACTTGTGTGAGTACTCCTAGTGAGTGCAAGTAATAATAACTCTCAAAACCCTGGAAAAAGGACCACAAGAAATTGTAATCAAAAAGGTCGAGACTATACAACGGCAATGATAAACACAGCTGAATTTTTAAGGAAAACTCTCGAATGCGGAAAGAAACCCACATAAACTACGTACGTTATCGAGCCACATAAAAGTTGGAATAGAAATAAAGCAAAGCAATAGAAAAACATACGATCCCAAGGGCACTGAAACAATCAGAAACTACATAAAATTACCCCCCCCCCCAAAAAAAAGGCACCATCCTGATCTGATACCACATAAAATTATCGTTAGATATGTGGAGGAAACGGCGAGGAGGGTGAGCATGCACAAGACCTCCATTAGTCTGAGAGTACTTGAATCTTGGGGAGGCTTATTGTCAAACTGTCGCTACTTAGCGGCTGTTGCGATAAAGAAAATAATTTTTTAAATTTAGCGAAAGTAATGGAGAAATATGGAAATCAGAGAAATAAATATGTGGTCGTTAAGAAAAGTTTATAATTCAGTGAGTCGACAGAAAAGATGATGGATCATTTCCGTAGGATAGTGATGAGTATTTTGATGATGATGATGACGGGCAGTTATTGCTTACCAGCTGTAAAAGGAGGTGTCGAAGTCGCTCCTGCTGACTGTCGTCATCATGCTAGTAGTAGTGAAAATTTTGTTGCATCCAATAGGTATTCAAGATGAAAAGGCTACTACTGGATGTTTTTTGGGGGGAGTGGCGAAATTGCGCCGTAAGGTCTAGCAAAATTCATGGAAACGAAAGAAAGAGACGGCGTCTTGTCGGGCATCGAGGCAAGAAGTGCAAGCGAGAGGCTGAGAATAGAAACGCATCCATTGTATACCGTTTTCCACTGACTCCTGATAGGCTGCTTTAACGAGATCTGATTGGTCGTCTCGAGTGGCGATATGCGCAGAAAAAAAGAAACTGTGTTGTTTTCTGTCATAAGGCTAAGGTGCTCTGTGATTAAACATCCAGTTTTATCAGGAGTGCCGAGTCATGAGCAGGGTTAGCACAATAAGAGCTCCGGTGTACAATGAGCAAACATCCGATTTTGTGAGAAGTGCTGAGTTTTAAACAGGATCGGTTTCGATGGAATCTAATTCGTTATACGACGTATAAATCTAAACGGATGAATGGATTTACAGCAGGATATTATGACATAGAAAAGAATGGTTGGAAGGAATAAACTTGTTGGTTGATCAATACGCCAGGCCATATGAAATGTAACACTTCCTCGGCGGTGGAGGCGGTTTACATCCTTTATGTGACCGACTAAAATTTAGGCAGATCTATTTATTTAAATCCTCTGTCCGGACGATAGTCCCAAGAACAGGTCCCGGGGGAGGGGGTGAAAGGCCAGTCCGCTAGGTGTCGTGGACTCTGACCTACAAAAATGCCCGAGCAGCCCTGTCGGCATTCTCCAGTAGGCGCACCTCATGCGATTTACAATAAACTAATGTAATCTTAGAAAGAAGGTAAAGCCTGAGAGAGATGAACTCCTAGAATCATACAGCTGTTGGACTTCTCAACTGGTACGAACAACACCCACTCCAGCTATGCAAGGTAAGGTAAGGTAGAGATAACGGTTTTGTAGGTTTACGTTTTCAGAATTTATGGGTTGTAATTCAAATATTATCTCTTATAAGAAAAGTATAAAAGTAATAAAAATCACTTAGCTGTAAATTTCTTATTTAGACAGAAATAAATAATTCATTAAGCCATAAATAAATGAGCACATTAGATATTTTTTATTACATAAAGAAAAATGCGAATCTTCAGGCTAACACTTATGAATACATAACTCGAAGAGATTGCGTGGGTCTTGGTCGAGACCGTTGAAACCCAGGGAGAGATCCGTGCTTATTGGAAAACAAAAAAAACAAAATCTCTACAAATAACACTCACAAATAAGAATCTTAGAAGTCCACACACCTTCGGGCATATTATGTTATATACAACAAGAATGGGAAAAACGGTATTACGGTTAGGCTTATTTGTCATAATGGGCTTGGGAGCGGAGTTCCTTCTTCGGTCGAGTCATACCAAAGACTCAACATTGGTACTTGATGCTTCCAACACTTAGCATTATAAGGTGAACATTCAGGGTAAGTGGAACACTCAATGGGCAGTAGTGGCTGCTTTCCCCACAGTAGTAGCCAATTAAAAGAGAGATTTCGAACCTACCTCGACTACAGTCGTTCTATTTATTTATTTATTTATTTATAGATGTCCAACCCTCCGCTCTTTCCCGTGGTCCGATGTTGACCTTACTTTTCTGTTTCATATTTCGGACACAAAGCAGGTAGCTGAAACCTGTTCTTCCAGGAAAAAAGGATACAGCGCTAATCAATCTTAGAACTATATATCTCTACTTATTTATGAATCTCTTTCCTTAACAATGGGTTTCTTCTGGATAGATCATACGCACAGATTGTCTAAACGCCCCTTTTTAGCAGGTTATAACATTTCATGTATTCCTATTTTCCATAGATTTAATTTAAATTTGAAAATTGAAGTTATTTATTTCAATAATTTGTAAAATAATTAGAAAAATACCAGTAGCGAAATATTTTTATTAAATTCCATAGCTGCAGTGGATTTTACTGTTATCAGATATCAGGAAAAGGAATAAAGCAAGACCACGTGTATGGCTTGTTAGTCAAAAAGCAACATGAGAAGAGGGAAAGTTCATCAGCGTCATTAGTTTGCATGCCAGATGGCTGACTGATCCAAATACCATTGCATAATGTCGTTAACATATGTGTCAACGTCGACTGGGAAGAGACTTTATGAAGCTGGCCTATATGGCGGAATTGCTTTTAAGAAACCACGGATGTGGAAACAAAAGAGAAAATGGTTCCCATGGTCCAAGGTGCATAAATACTAAACAATAAACACTGCAGTGAAATAAAGTAGTTTGATCGAAATCTTTGGCTCCAATACGAAGTTTTATTTGCGAGGAAGGGTTGGTGAGAGTGATGCAATTTTTATATCACACCTACGATAAAGCGTTGAGAAGGTTTTATTATGGTGTTAACGGCTTTTGCCATTTGCAAAGTTGGAGATTTGAAGCAGGTGAAGAAAAAAATTTACTCAGACCGACTAACAGAGCATACTGCAGCATCAGGCGATTCCAAATGGAACGCGACTTGTTGATCAACAATTTGTACTCATGTAATAGAATGACCCAAAACATACAAGTAAACTCTGCGCGGCGTGCATTAAAAAAAAAAAACAACCGCACGTTATTCACCTGATGTCGTGGTAGGCGCGATCAGTGGATGAAATCTAATTGAACTCGTGTGTGATATATTTGACAAAAATATTAGCTCGGCGCACCTCTGGTAACATTTGCAGGAAAGCTGGGAAGAACTATATGCAATTTACCTACAGTCCTTGGTGAAAACAGATGCCAAGTGTGATAGCGGCCGAAGGGGAGTTATTTCGATGAATGAATAAAACGTTTGAGAAGTATTTCTTTTTGTTTCATTCGTATTTAATTAAATTTATATGAATTATTCAAATTGCTGTTCTTATCTTGGATGTTATTCTTACTACGTTTCGGAACCATTAGGGCAACGGATAACATTACTAAGTTGTATTGTTCACGTTATTCGACCTACTGTGTATATCTTGGGTGTTTTCTCACAATGTTTTGGTCGATGTAACCTCCGAATTTATTCAGGTGCGGTTTGTCGAACTAAGGAATCTATATGTTGAACTCCGGAAATTTGTACGGAATTTAAAATGGAACCATTTATTTAATCCATCATGGCCAGATAGAAGTCTCACGTAATCTGTAATTATATTCTTAGTATCGGCTATACTGATGGTTTAACCTTAAACCTCACTTAGAACTGATTATTACTTAGCATTTATTTCAGACAATTCTAGTACGAATTTGAAGAGTCTTAAACATTTTTGTTTTAGATGTCCAGTCTTGTTACTTATTGCTATATATTACTACTATATATATATATATATATATATATATATATATATATATTGGTATATATATATATACATATATACATATATACATATACATACACACATATATTTATAGATACAAATACAGAGACACATAGATAGATAAATATATAGATAGAGAGATTTTTAATGGTGTTCTAATCTATTTATTATTATTAATGGTTTCATATTGTATTAAATTCTATACAAGGTCTATTCCAGAGGTCACTGTTACCAACATATGCGCTGCTTCTTTGAGTCGTCTCTCTCTCCACCGTATTTTTCTATGCCCCATGAAGGTAGATGGTCTCCTTTTTCCTCCATATGTGATGACTTTTCAATATTTCCACGTATTACGGTTTTCCCATGTTCTTTCTAGCTTTATGGCATGTTTCATCTTTGTATATTATTCTACACTTAGTTTCTATTAGCAGTTTATTAAAATAAACTTTACAATACAAAAGTAACAAATTTAAAAAACACATGCTATTACACAAAGAAGAAATAGTTTATTTTCCTAATATATATATATATATATATATATATATATATATATATATATATATATATATAATCAAGGTTAAGTATCTTTTCACACGATAAAAATACAGAGAATTTCAACCGCGTTCACATAATCATACTTAATTATAAATAGAGTTATTTATATCAATAGACGCGACACTGACATGCCGATGTTTCGATCGCAGGCAAAATGTTGAGAGGAAAGAAAATTATATGTTGTTTGTGCACAGAAAAAAATATTGTAAATTGGCCAATATTTAAGGGGTACGTAATGGAGCAAGTCTCGACTAATAGTTTGGTTGTGTAAGCTTATTGGCACAAAACAAGCACGCACTTTGCCATCTTCACTTTATCTAAAACAAAAATAACAGTACAAAGAAAAAGAATCAAACCTAAATTAGATACCCACCAAGGCTAGCATTCACAAATATCCGGGGGCTTAGAACCAACATTAATGACGTAGAGACCTTTCTCTTATTAAACTCCCCGGATATCCTAGCACTAACTGAAACAAATCTACAATCCTCAATCTCCTCACACCATTTTGATGTGACTGGATACCTCTCACTCTACCGTATAGAGTCTGGTAAACATATGCACGGGCTAGGAATTTATGTTCAGAACACCTTCCCTTTATTAGAGACCATATGCTAGAGTCAGATGATCAAGCCTACATGTGCTTTAGATTAACCTTACTACACAGCGTTAGTTACTTATTTTCCATATACCGTTCTCCTTCGACCCAGGGTGTACCCTGCTTAACTGTGTCATTTAAAGCATATATACAACACTCTCACTTGCCCGAGTGCCCAAATACGTGTATTTGGGAATTTCAAGCTTGGATTCTGCAACTATAAACACGCAGCTGGTAACTCCACGTATAGTTTTTCCATAGCGCACTCCCTCTCACAGACTGTCACTTTCCCGACCCGCCTTCCTGATCGTGTGGATCAGCACACCTTACTTCTCGACATGTTCTTGACATCACTGACCGAGGCTTGTGCGACGAATGTCCATAGCCTGTCTAGGAACGCTGATTGCGGTAATGATTGATATCACCCTAAAATCTCGCCTCAAACCTGATGAGCCGGTGCTCAAACGACTGAATACTACAAGCGGGCTGACTAGAAATCCATCAGAGATCACAACAAGTGACACTTTTTCTCTCCCTGCTGATAGTGCGTAAATAAAGTAACCGAATGGCTCAAAGCAGGTATTGTAGCACATGTCTCCATGCAAAAATTCTACAGCAAGCTCACATCTCTACAATGGCTCGCCTCGAACTGTGAAACTGCTATTGCTCAGAGGCAGCAAATAATCCGACAATTCAACGGCCATAAGTCAGCTACAAATAAACAGAAAGTTATGTCGTTTGCACAGTAACTTATAAGGCTTAACTACTTGCCCATTGTTTCGCTTTAAACTCTACTTTGAACTCCGCAAACCACTCTGAACCCATACTTGATAACCTGACCATTATGCCATCTCATGTCTAGAACATCATAAAAAACCTCGACACTTCCAAAGCATGTGGGCTGATCTTATACCAGTAATAGAAATAGTAATAAAGAAATGCTCTACTGAAATCTCCAAACACTACAACAAATTCCTTTGCCGAATCTTGCTACCCTGATAGCTGGAAAATTGCGTCTGTAGTACCAGTCTTTACGAATTCTGGAGATAGAACTGACCCTCAGAATTATCTCCCTACCTTGTTAATGCTAAACTTCCTTCTGGCTATCAGTATGGATTTAGGAAAATAAGGTCTACAGCGGATATCCTAACAGTCATCTCTGAATGCATATATCATACGCAATACAAGGAAGTTGAAGTTAGGACTGTAGCGCTTAATATAGGCAAACGCCTTTGACAAGGTCTGGCATAAAGGTCTTCTTCTAAAAATTAATTTATATGACATTACTGGACGAATATTAAATATACTTAGATCCTTCTCATACAAAAGAAAGATCAAAGTTACCCTCGATGGCTGTTCATCCAAACAACATGTCATAAGCGCAGGTGTACCGCAGTGATCGATTCTTGGACCTTTGTTGTTCCTGATTTTCATAAACGACCTCACTGATGACATTGTGTCTGAGATGTATATATTTACTGACGACACAACGCCTTACTCTCGTCACGTGGGTAAAACGGGCGCGCACATATCCGAGGCAATGGATGAATCCTTAGAAAGTGACGTCCAGTCTGTAATGGAATGGTGTTATAAATGGATGGTAACATTTAATAATTCAACAACTACAAGAAACCTATTCAACCACCGATTTCCATGGCAGATTAAACCTTGAGAGTCCAACGTTCAAACTTCTCCGCTTCACAAGTAACATGAACTGAAACAAATACATAGAAGACAATGTCAAGACTGCTGCAAAGAAAGTAGGCTTCATCTACCGTGCAAGAAAACTTCTAACATCTGACAGTAACTTATATCTCTACAAAACCACCAACCGCCCATGCATGGAGTATTGTTGTCACATCTGGGCTGGTGCGCCATCCACAAGTCTCTCCCTCTTTGACAAAGTACAAAAGATCTCTAATCTAATAGGCCCCTTACTATCCACCAAGCTCCAGCCCCTGCCCCAGCGCCGCAATGTTGCATTCCTGTGCTTGCTTTACAAGTACTTTAATGGAATTTGCTCCGATGAACTTGCGGTTTTGGTGCCCCCTTCCAAGTAAATACACTAGACACACCCGACAATAAGCAATAGTTAAAATGTCTTAAAATAGAACTTTTAATTTAGTAGAGTTTAGTTTTTAGAGACTTTAGTAATATGGACAGTTGCTCACATTTTGAGAATGCGTATAATTTTAGTAGATTCCCCAGATACCCCGTTCCTTAAACCAAGAGGTCGGGCTATGGAAACACAATCGAAAAACATACTGCTATGTAAGAAACGATGTGAAAATAGGACGTACGCTCATGCACCAAGTGAAATTTGGTATCATTGTGGATTTAAGTCCGTATTAGTTTCTAATATACGCTCGCAATATGGATGATGATGGTGTCGTCAATTACTTAGATACTCAATTACTTAGATAACACAATGTAACACGTTTTGTTTATTTGTATTTTTTATGTTTTTATATGTAGTGTTGCTACTGAATTCAAAAATCACATTCATTTTGGACTAACATCGATATATTTTTTTTCTTAATTTAATATTTTCGCGTTTTATATACAAATTTTCTCTACAGCAGTATGTTGTAAAGATAATTACACAGCATTTAGTACTTTTTTCATATATTAAATGGTATTTAGTAAATACAATGTTAGTTAGAACAAAACAAACAATACAACTTTGCAATCTAAATGCTTAAACTTAGAAGTACTTTGGTGATCAAGATTTTCTAAAGTGCACATTTTCGTCTTTTTTGACAAGAGACCATATATAATCTCCCATCATCGCAGTATCCCATCGTCCTTGATATCTTCTTTCCATTGTAGCAATGTCCTGATGAAATCCCCTACCATGTTCTTCACTGATATCACCCAAGTTTTCAGGGACGAAATTTAGATGAGAATGCAAAAAATGAACTTAAAGGTTCATTTTTTGCATTCTCATCTCATTCTCATCTCATTCTCATACGACAACCCAGTTTCCTGAAGTTCCCAATAAGCTTTGATATCAGTTGTTTGTAATTAGGATCATTGTGATTTCCTAAGAATCCACGAACTACATCACGAAATGCGCACCAAGCTTCTTTTTCAACTTTTGTCATCGCTCTTTCAAGTTTCTCCGACTTCAACATTGCATTTACTTTGGGTCCAACAAATATATCACATTTGATCTTAGCATCTGATAGCTTTGGAAACATGAGACGAATTTCTTGAAAAGCTTCTCCTCCAAAATCTAAGGTCTTTACAAACTATTTTACTAATCCTAGTGAAGTGTGACTCAGTCGAGTGACACTCAGTCGAGTGACACTCAGTCGAATGACAGTTATCATAGAAATTGTAGCATGACATCTCAGTCCCTTGTTAGTAAATTATTTCCGTTTCACCGAAAATAGCGTCTGTATGCTAGCCACAATTTGGACCTTTTTTTTTCAATATAATAACCACACACCTAGCAAAATGTATCTGGAGAATTTTTACATCCTCTAATCGTGATAAGAACAGAACTTAGTAATTGATCTGAAAGAGAAAATTCGATATACATTTAGTAGCATTTTCCAATATATGATATTGAAAAGCGATGTATTTCTATAACGGTCGATGATACAGAAAAAAATAATAACATTTTTGGAATCAGCAGAGAAAATTGATTATAAAACAGTAAAAAAATACAATAAACAAAACTTTTGTAAAAACTTGTTACGTTGTGTAATCAAATGCTGCCCAGATTCAACCATCGTCTGCAACTCGGAAGGTGTTTGCCTCACCATCCACCTGACACAAACTAATCAATTATTATCCTCGAGTAACCTTTGGGTATTGATAAGCGGTGACTCATTAGTAAACAAAGTATAAATATACCTCATTAGATATTCATACGTAGGGGAGCATGCTTATTAAATTTCAGGTTCCTCTGTCTGATAGCCTAAAAGTAGTAAAGAAACACCGACTGACCGACATACGCATATATCACATATTAGTATAGATTTATACACGTGCAATTATCATACACGTAATAATTGCATGTGTTTTGTATGTAATCAAAGTCTTCATGTTCCGAATATTCGGCCTCGAAATACCGGGAACTTCTTTTATTGGAGACACGATGTCGGTGTTTTACTTCAACAGAATCTATTTTTTAATCAATTGTAACAATTTTGAGACTTTAATTATTTTGTGGGCATCAGAGAAGAAAGGGGAAACGGAAAGAAATGCACGAGAGTGAAGAAGGCAACAGAAAGAAAGAATAATACAGGGGAGGAAAGGAAGGGGAATAACACTAGTAAAATATGAAGAACACAATTGGAGTATGTTCGGCTGATAAGAATAAGAATAAGAATAAGAATAAGAATAAGAATAAGAATAAGAATAAGAATAAGAATAAGAATAAGAATAAGAATAAGAAAGAATAAGATAATAATAAGAAGAATAAGAATAAGAATAAGAAGAAGAAGAAGAAGAAGAAGAAGAAGGGGAGGAAGTGAAGGCGATGAAAATGAGAAGAACAACAGCAATAACAAGCGGAAAAAACAGAAGAGAAAAAGAAAGAAGAAGAAAAAGAAAAATGACAGGTAAAGGCGATAAATAATAAGAAGACAAGCCGCGCGTGTGTGGTTCCCCTTTGTATGTGACTCGATCTGGCGAGTGTAAAATGCAATAAATTTGGGCAATTTGGGGCATTTTGACCGCCTATTGACCCCCTGGGGGCGCGAACCAGAATTTTTCCAAGGGCAGCGATACTTATTTTCTATTAGGAACAATTGCCTCCACATTTTGGCCAAGTTTCAAAGAAATTGAATGGATGGATGAAAAGTTATGGGGCAAAACTATCATTTTTGCCATTTCGGTGCCTTTTGACCTTCTGGGGGGCTAACCAGATTTTTTTTCAAAAATCGGAGAATGTCACTTTCTAACCTGACCAAAGTTACAACTTCATGCAAAATTTCAAAGAAATTCAATGGATGGTTGCGGAGAAAAATCCGGACTGACGGACGGACATGCCTCAAAACATAAGTCCCCCGATTTTATGAATCGGGGGACCAAAAAAGAAGACAAATGAAGAAGCATAAATATAGAATAAAAGAGAAAGAGAAAAAAGAAAGATGGAAATGAGGTGTAGACGATAAAGAAAAAAAGGGAAGAAGAAGAAGAAGAAGAAGACAGCGGAGGGGGAAGTGGAAAAGAGGTGAAGGTCATAACTAATTAATAAATGGAAGTGAAAGAAGAAGAAGAAGAAGAAGAAGAAGAAGAAACAATGAAAAGGAGAACAAAGAAAGGTTATGAAGAAGAAAAAGAAGTTAGAACAAAAGTAGGTGGAGAGGTTGTTTACATTTAAATTAGCATTTTAAAATAAATTATTAATGTATTAAACGATTTTTATTTATTTAAGTTTAAAAATCACACATTTACCCATGAACACGAACACGCGATATTTGATTAGATAAATGTATTAATAGCGAAGAGAAGACAAGAAAATGAAGAAATAAAGCAACAAGTAGAGAAAACGAAATAAGAAAGGAATGAAACAGAATTTTTAAAAAAACGAACAACTGTAGAGAATTTTCAGGAAAAAAAAAACGAAAAGAAAAGAAAAATTCAACGTTTTAAACTGGGGATGAGAATAGATTAGATGAAAACAGACGATAAACTATTTTTAAAAAACGAATAAAGAAGAAAAGGAAAGAAAGAGGAGGAAAAACATTAGGAGCAAAGTGTAGTATCTGTTTTGGTGCTATAACATATATTTTGTCCTGGTCGGTGAAAGAGAAATCATTTTAGAGTGGGGCATTTATTTTTGGCACAATCTAGCGTGTTCCTTTTTTGAGGAGGTGGATTTTCCCCCCATTATAACCGATCTTGTATCTCTCTCTGCGATGGTGGGGAGGTGCGATAACGGGGATATGTAGTTAAGAAAAATGAGTTTAAATGTAAAGAAAAATATTTTAAAATAAAAACGAAAGAACAAAAACAATATAAAGTTTAACGAAGAGAAAAGGGGAAAGGAAAATATGCGTAGATATGTTAAGAGAACAAAGAAATAAAGAGTCAGAGAGAAAAGAGATAAAATAGACGGTGGATTAACGAGCTTCAGTTAATAAGAGAAAAAGGACATAAATAAAGTTACGAAAGATGAGTAAGAAAAAAATGTGAAGAAAGGAAATAATATGACGTTATAAAACAAGACAGCTGGAGAATGAAATAAGGCAAAAACAGGGACTATAATTCTAGACTAGCGTGGGCGATTGAGAGAGAGAGAGAGAGAGAGAGAGAGTTGAAAAATGAGAATGATAGATCGAGGGAGAGAGAGTGAGTGGGTGAGAGAGAGAGAGAGAGTTGAAAAATGAGAATGATAGATGGAGGGAGAGAGAGTGAGTGGGTGAGTGAGAGAGAGAGTGAGTGGGTGAGTGAGAGAGAGAGAGAACGATAGTGAGAGAGAGAGAGCGTGATAGCCAAGGAGATATATAGAGAGAGCGCGATTGTTTGTGTGAGAGACAGAATGGGTAAGTGTGAGAGAGTGAGAAAGAGAGAGATACAGTGGGTAAGTAAGATAGAGAGAGAAAGGGGAAGCGAGAGAGAGAGAGAGGGGGAGATGGTGAGTGAGAGAGAGAGAGAGCGCGATAGTGTGTGAGAGAGTGGGTAAGCGAGAGAGGGAAAGTAAGAGAGAGAGAGCAGATGCGATCGAATATCTGGAGGGAAAGCAGAGTAACATTTTTGAAATTCCTCGCAGTCACTCAATTTTATTTTTCATTTTTTTGGCGTCCTTGAATGAATACGGTTTGAATGTCGTCCCTACGGGCTCTACTTGAGAAAAGAGACGATGGTGTTGGCCACGGATGAGGAAGGGAGTTTTCTAAAATGGTGGACAGCATGTCCCACTTACCGAGACCCGACGGGAAATATTCAATGTTGCCAGTTGTCTAAAAAAGTAAATAAATAAATAAAAATAAAGACAAATACTATAAGTATCCATTGCATTGTTCGAGACATTCAAAACGTCTGAGTGCGACAACAATTCATATAAAAATGATCGATTCTTAGTATTCCACATGTGCAAATATACGGGTTTATGTTATATAATCGGGGAATGCTTATAGACTAGCGGGACCCGTGGCAATTCCACGGTTGTATCCTTTATCTGTTGTACTATATTGCTGTAGACCCCACAATATTAGTTATCTAAGTACTTTAATTAATATAGTTCCAAGAATATATCTATAGTTCCAGAATATATCTAGTTATGTGGGTCCATATCTTCAAGTTTGTTGGGATTTATAACATATTTCCATTCTATGGACGTTCGGCGCGTGCGTATACCCCACGATGTTATTGTACCATCATTGAACAGAACATATATTACACTTTTATCTTAGTCCGAAGGTCAAGAAAGTGTATTTTAGTTTGAATTTCAACAGCGATATCAGATTACATTGTTAACATTACTTTTTTAGCGTTCCGTCTTCAGCGATCCGGCGATAGGGTAGAGGGTGATGACGAACGTATGAGCATGACATTGCTTTAGATATTAATTTTATAGATGCGTGCGGATATGAAATAGTTTTCAGAGGTTATTCAGTTTAATAGACAGCGCTTGACCCTAGGGCCTACTGAATTTAATTAATATAGTATAGTGGTCTATCTAGTTATCTAGGGACAAAACATACATACCCGCATGCGCGCACACACACATGAACACGTGCGCGGATATATACAGAGTGGCTCATAAATGTTCATACCTAGAAAAAATAGATGTTTTTATATTAAAACAATATACTTCTATAACTGATGGCCTACATGACTCATTAGTCATTTGACTAAGATCAAAGAGATGTATCTGTTATGAAATTACACTTCAATTGGTCTCTTGTCAGTCAGTAAATGAGATATCTTTCTAAACTGAAGCAATTTTTATTTTTTGTCTCAATCCAGAGTGCCACTTTTGGGGGAGATAGATTTTCCCTACATTAAAAAAAGACCTTGTGCCCTCGTGGGGAGGCATATTTGGATTGTCATCGCGCTGAAAACACATTTCAATGCGTGTCATCGACTGATGAAGAACACGTTTCAAGTACAAGTTATGCTTGCAATGGCGTTGATAATCCGTTGCTGGGGGTAATTCACGCGTTGTCTCTGTTTACTGAAAAGCGTGTTTTCAGTTGTTGTTGTTTTAACTTGAGTTCAGCCCAGACAAGGGGGCATACTGCCATTGAGACGTAATGGGGCTACTGTGGATTTGGGGCCAGAAATGAAAGGGGCCATCCTAAATGGGGAGTTGTGCAGCGAGATGTTTGTTTACGTTACCTGTGAATGTTAGGCCGAAGAGTGTGTACTTCAAATCACTCCAAATATGCAAACCACATCAAGATAAGATCTATCGATCTGAGACGACTCATCGACGCACTAGAAAACTGATCATCTAACCCGACTGTCCGGCGAAGAATAATAACACTTTGGTGGAGTTCACTATTTCTGAAAGTCAACTGGTAAGTTACCATCATCGTACAGCAGAGATGGAAAGATCTCTTCTTGCAACATGTTAAGATTATTAGCAGCATTAAGATTCGCATAAATTAGCAATGATTCACATCTGCCACTTTATATTTCGGTCCACACCATCGCTTTGACGGCACTTTTCATCAACCAACGACTGTTAAAATGACTTCAATAAGATAGGGTTTCTTTGGTCTTTTTGGCTATGAGCAAAGCGTAGTATATGTTCTAGTGCTACACTTGGTCTTTTATGTCTTCAATCCGTGAAGGAGAAATCTTTCTAGACTGAGGCAATTTTAATATTTTTTTCCAATCCAGAGTACTTCTTTTTGGAGAGTTGAAATTTCTTCACATTAAAAATCGACCTTGTGTCTAACTATTTTAATTCGTGGGGACACATGTAAGTAAGAAATAGGTTCTACCTCTCCATTGACGTAAAGAATTGCTTCATCACTAAACAATAAGTTGATTGAAAAGTTTGCATCGTCTAGCTGATCTGAAATATGAACAATACAAGGTTGAAAAAACAGATGTACTGATAGTTCCTGCTCGTTTATGTATTTGTTTGTTTACGAACTTATTCTAGAGTATTAGGTATAAACTCTCATGGTTATTTATATTCTCAACCAGCTTACTAAGAAAAGTACGTTACATTTTCATTCTGAAAGACAATACAGTGTTTTCGTGTTGTCTCCAGTTGTATTTCACATCCACAGAAAGGCTATACAAAATGTTACTATATGATATTTATAACATAAAAATTGTTCACTTAAAAAAAATTAATAGAAATGATAATAAGCGATTCATGGCTTGATTCTCAGAAAACGCCGGGTGTGCCTCGGAGATAGTTTAATTCTGCAATTTACTGATACGTATTCAATTGATGCCAGTTTACTTAAACACTCTACTACCCAATAACAACTGCGTAATAATTGAATGCTACTAAATGTTAAATACAAAAAAGGTAATATATTTGTGTGGAAAAAGACAAATACTGCTTCATCCAATGCCAGGCAACATGAGGTCTACATATATATATATATATATATATATATATATATATATATATATATATATATATATATATATATATATATAGGGGGGTCCCCAGAAATATTATTGCATCATCTTTTTCAGCATTATATCGAACAATTAATCCGATACATAAATTTATTCCCAAAAACGACAACAAAAAAGCACCCTCATTTCACAAACCCAAAGGGCAAACTTCATAGCCGCCCCTTTCGTATTTTTTCAGACTGGGTAAAACAATAATATTACAAATCAACAAAAAGACCAGATAAATAAATAAATAAATAAATAAAGCTTGCTAGGGAATAACACGAACTAAACATCGAACTCTCTTAAGTCTTAGTTAATCACTATCCCACACCGGATTTTTTCGGGGTCCCTCTCAGACATACACCGTTTTTCGTCATTGTTGACGCCATTCCCTATCAGGCCGTAACTACAATCGTTTCAGCCTGCCGATGATTCCACTGGGCACAGAGATTTACTAAATATGTCTAAATCTGCCCTTTTGGATGAAACCGCGGTACATTACTGGAATATGTAATATACAGTATTTAAATAAATTGTATTAGCTCTCTTATATGATCGAACACTTTATTTGATTTGTTTCCATATACAACCTGACACACACACTATATATATAAATATATACACGTAGTCTTTGTTATTGTTTTTACTGGCGATAGAAATATAGCTGTAAAGAACATTGTATGATTTAATGCAATATTCTTTACTGCTTAAGAAGTGGTAAAATACTGAGAAAACCGCTATGTTTCTATCGCTAATGACGAACACTACACACACACACACACACACACATATATATATATATATATATATATATATATATGTGTGTGTGTGTGTGTGTGTGTGTAAGTGTGGCCCTTATTAATAGGACGTGTAATTATTTTTTTAATTTTATATATGTATTTATTAATTATTTTGTACGTACATATACAAGCAATCCATAGACACGTGTTTATGGCTATAAAATGATGCTGATGAAAAGAATAATAAAAGTTTGTCATGTTTAGCCCTGATTTAATAGGGACCATAAAATGATTTTTGAAAGGCACGTACATATAGATAAACATTGTTAAGTGTTGATTTTCGGACTATGATTGTAGTCTTTAAAAAATTAAATATGTCGTAACTTTTATTATCTATTGATATACTGAAATCATATGCCCTTAATATGGTTAAGATGAAAATTCATATAAACTAAATGTATAAAAGCAAGGAAATTCCCAACTGTTTACACTTTTATTGTCATTAAGGGTATGACTACATATCAACCAAACCATTTCATTATCACATCACTACAGTATACAGGGTGGCCCAAAAGTAGGTTTACAGTTATTAAACTATTTTTATATAAACTGTAAACCTACTTTGGGCCCACTCTGTATATATCTATGCATGAGTGGATGAAGTGTGTGAGATGCGCTGAAGAAAAAATCCTACCAGTAAAATGCATAGCCCTGTTGTGCTCGTATACCCTTAATGACAATAGAAGTGTAAACATTTGGTAATTTTCTTGCTTTTGTACATTTAGTGTATGTGAATTTTCATCTTAACCCTATTAAGGGCATATGATTTCAGTATACTGGCATTTTTCATGGAATGTCACTACTTTTGTAAAGGCTATGCCTCAATACAATGCCTTCTCATAACTGATATAGTTGGTAGTTTGACTAATCAAAGTATATGGTAAACTGAAATTAAAATTCCATCAACTAGACACTAGAACCTCTATCTATGCAAAAAATCAGCTGAATCCATCAAATGGTCGATAAGATATAGAATAAAGTATATGAATACTGGTCAATTTTTAGTTTTTTTTTAAATTTTCTGGAAAACTAAGGTATATGGTTAACTGAAATTAAAATGCCATCAACTAGACCTCTATCTCTGCTAAAAATCAATTGAATCCATCAAATAGTTGATGAGATACAGAGTGGCACATACGTACGTACGTACGTACACACAGATAACATGATTTCATGATTGAACTTTCTGGATCTCTGGGTTGCCTTGACTAATGATGCTGAAATTCTACACACTTATAGAACCTATGAAATAAAAATTTTGTGCAAAGTTTTAACTAATTTGGTTTATTGGTTTCTGAGTTATGATTGATCAAAGAAATAAGATTTCCAGCATCGGCCATTCGTGCGGTCTATTAAGGGATAGAGCGCTCTCGCGCCTCCCTTGATATATATATATATATATATATATATGTGTGTGTGTGTGTGTGTGTTGATGCCCCACTCGCGCGTTAAGCAATCTACTATGGGTAATAACGATGTCTAGTAAGCGTAAGGTATTACTCTTTGTGAATATAATGTTTTTTTTTCTCGGCAACTGGTAGTGGGAATGTAAAGAGGAAACAGACCCGTTATGAGTCTCTTTACTGTTAGGGGTGAGCGTCGTAGTATTGGGGTAAATACCTAACTGCTAATCACATCGTCAAGTGATCTAGCGATTTTGTTTGGAATCTCAATGTGAAAACTTCTAGCCGTGCATATATTTATCTCTCTCTCTCTCTCTCTCTCTCTCTCTCTCTCTCTCTCGATTATAATTTCTTTTTAGAGGCGATAGTTATAAATTCAATTTTATTAACCTTCTTTGTGGGACTGTGATTCTTTCCCTTTTCCTGCTTCCATGTGATTCAATTTAACCATACAAGGAGAATGATATTACTTAGAACTCAAAGAAAGAGAGAGAGAGAGAGATAGAGAGAGAGATAGAGAGAGAGAGAGAGAAAGAGACAGAGAGAGAGAGAAAGGGGGCTAAGGGAAAGGCAGAGAGAGACAGATAGTGGCCGCGCTTTATTTAAGGTATTATTCTTCTGTAATTGTCTGATACATTTATGCATTATTCATTTCCCCCTCCGTTCTTTTATGCAATTTTGATCGTTAACAAGCTGTATCTACCTGGCATCTCGTGTGTTACATGTCAGATACGTACTAGGTGGCAAGTATTATTAGGAACTTTCCTTGTTCTAGACTAGTTTCCCGAGCAAGGCTTGCCACTATACTCTCCCTACCGCTAAATCCATAGCTGCCAGACAAGATAAATTAATCCAGAAATGTTTGTACCTATTTTTTTTCGTTCATTTGATTTTTAACTATATTTTACTTTAAAAATATCTTCTTCATTAATAACAAGACATTTGTTTATACTTAGACTTGTTTTCAAAATAATTTCACAGAAACTTCAAAAAAACACTAACTGAATTAAAGTTTGATCGTACACGTGAAACACCGTAATTAAATGAAATACACAAGCAAATTTGTGAAAAGCTCCAGTAAGATTTACAAGAAGATGTTAAAATAAAATATACGGCATTTAAATTCTGGCACTTGTTCTTGTATTATTTTCTCTATACAAGGGTTACAAATATTAAGTTTTAACGGAATTTTACGGGTAGATTTAAATGTAACAATAAGCGAAAAGTAAACAGTCAAATACATCCGGGTGATGCCGTATAAGGTAAGCCGATATATATATATATATATATATATATATATCAATATTAATTATCTACACTGACGATTTACGAAAGGATACGTATGTATATAAAGACAACTATAATTTATTTATATATATATATATATATATATATATATATATATATATATATATATATATATATATCGGTTTGAAATTCAAACAAAGGGGACCTATTATCTGTCCTATTTACCGGACTCTTTTCAGCCTCTGTTTTCCGAGGAGGCAGACATAAACAGAAAGGCCGGTAAAGAAGACAAATTACATGTCGTCTTTGTTTAGATTTGAAACTGACAGTACTGATATTTTTCTGATCTTTTGTCATACATATATAAATTTTCCTTATTTCATATTTTCCTTAATAATTGAGCACTCTGCTGGCGTTCTCTCCCACTTACTCGTACTTCATCTTGTCACTGGACTCTAACAATACTATTTCGATTTTAGCTACACGTTGTGAGAATTTGAATGAAGTTGAGGGTTGCAGCGAACAAAAAAATTCTATGTTGCGGCTTGTTCGCCGAGTAGAACTGCCATGATTGTCCATACTTTTGCACTTTTTAACAATGAGGAGAGCGGTTCCAGAATACCACGTGACTATAAAAGATACGTGGTATTGCTTTTCTTCCCAATATGTGACCTTGACCATGCCTGTTGAAGCGAGATGCGGTTATGGCTTTAGTAACTCTTACATCATTACACAGGCACTCTTACATGGATACGCATTTATTCTCGAGGCTGAACCAAGGTCTTTAAATATATACAGCGAGAGAGAGAGAGAGAGCAAGAGAGAGATATAGGGAGGATAGATAATACATAGATAATACAAAGGATCGAATATATATATATACATATATATATATATATATATATATATATAATTTATTTAGATACTGTATATTACATATTTCAGCAATGTACAGCAATATATATATATATATATATATATATATATATATATATATATATATATAGAGAGAGAGAGAGAGAGAGAGCGAGAGAGAGAAAGGGGGGAGGGTCATAAAGAGATATACATACACATATAAATATATATATACTGTGTGTATTTAGCAGCATATTTTCATTTAGGCAAACATTATTAAATAACACGGAGTGGTTTTGTTTGATTCGACTTTTCTTTTTTCAATTTTCCGAATTGTCCATCTAATGTTTCAAATTGATGTATAAATATAAATATATATATATAAATATATATATATATATATTTATAAATAAATATTAATTATTTTAATACCTACAGACATCGATGTTTCATGCTAACGCAATCTTCAGTGCAGGAAGCTAATTCTCACAAATCGCCACTGATCTGTAGTCAAGAGTCTTAACCCCTCGGCCATAGACAATTAGGTAATACTTAGGGAGGGATTTAACT
>OY744537.1:69571094-69641094 GCA_963556195.1 Sepiola atlantica | reverse complement strand
TATTGAGGAGTGAACATTCAACTTCTAGAAGATTATCACGTAGAATTGCTTATTACTTAGCATTCTTGCGGACAAATTTTGCTTGTTCGACATAAAGATTCCCGACTTTGACAAGACGCACCTGATAAAGAACGGGATTGGTCGAAACGTTGCGGGAATAACACTCAAGGTGAGAACAGTAGTCCGAATAATCCCAATAATTATATGATCAATTCTCATCTAAAAAACATTCTGAAACACAAAAGTAGAAGCGTTTTGAAAGTGTTGGCCAGTACTGTATAAGTTGTTAGATATATTAGCGGGTTTTCGCTGAATATAAACATATGTAGTTTTTGATGATTCAATAATTTTTATTGAGAGATACATTATAGATTTACTATGGTAGAATATCTCATTACAATTATTTCCCTTTTTCTGTGCCAGTTTATCTACTGTCACAATCCTTATCAAGGGAGTTTATATGTTTGTTTATTTAAAGTATTTTGCGTGGTGTTTAGTATACAACATTTTCAGTTTTCGCTTTCGCTGTATCTGCGTTTCAATAGGTTTTATTCCATATTGATTTTACGTTCATCGATTCGTTTCTTTCGATTTCGAGCAGGTTTTCCAATATAAGATAATGCATAGATATGGGATACTATTTTGCCTACGTGTTTTTGATGTTTGTTAGGTTTTGATAAAATCTATGGTTTTTATGTAGCTGTGACTATGAATTTTTTTTTGCGAGTTTTGATATATTGTTCTGAACTGTGGTCGTGATGGAGTTAGTAGACAACACACACTGTATGTGTTGAAACATCAAACACATAAGGCACTAACTATACACAGAATACAAAGACAACCGCACACACACACATCCGCATATATATATATATATATATATATATATATATATATATATATATATATATATATATATATATATAATTAAGTTTTTACGTACATAAAAGTGTATATATATAATACACACATAAAAGTGTATATATATAATATATATATCATATATACAGGGTGGGCCAAAATAAGGGTCCTATCTTTAAATTTGAATAACTTGAATTTGAATAACTTCCACAAAATAAAAGTTAAACTCACCAAACTTTATGTGTGTGTAGACTGACCCTTCCGAGATTTTTTGAAATAAACAAAACAAATTTTAGCCGAAAAACACTTCTTAAAACTTACAAAAACTAAAGTATTGTTTTTTACACTGTTTTGAGTTTTTTAAGCAAAAATAATGTTTTCTAAATGAGGGTACGTTCCTTAGGGCTAATACGGCTCATGCTTGCTTCGGAAGGGGTCCTTTACTTATTCTAAAATAATAATTAAAAAAATCAATAAATAAAAAAGTTATGAATTTTTAAAAATAGGACCCTTATTTTTGCCCACCCTGTATATACATGTAAATACATATCTTATTAATTTTTACGTACATAAAAGTGTATTATATATATATATATATATATATATATATATATATATATATATATATATATATACATACATATATTGGTATACTATAGGAATACACGCCCCAGAACGGGTAAAATTAATTCCCCAAAAAGAAACGTTTTGCATTAATTGTATTTTCCCATACGAACATTACAATCAAGATATAATGCGAATACATCTGATGTATAGCACCATTATTACAATGTTAGTCAAAATCCATTATATGGTTTTGATCCTGCAATATATCTAAAATTTAAGGCTTACGCTTAAAAGATCTTAAAAAGAAATTGAAATTCAGAGAATATTTCCAAATAGATGTCTAATGACTATGCATGAAATTCAATGCCAATCTGTAATTTTTACATTTTTAAATAAGAGTAACGGATATATGATACCCTTATGACCCGTTTAAATTATTCCAAATAAACTGGAATTTGAAGATTACTTATAATTGATGTCTAATACCTGGTGTAAAAATTTCACAAAATCTAATGTATTTGACTATTTACGAAATCCCATTACATACAGCTTACTTAATTGGGTATAACTTACACTGAAACCTATTACGCAGCAATGTTCTTAACTTCATAATGATCAGTTTATTAGTTTAGGAGTGAATCTTGTACACACAAATTTATAAACATATAAATTGTTTGATTCAGGCAAAAGTACAGGGTGATTCATAAGTCACTTCACTTAGCTATTTAAAATGATTACCATATGAAGCACAAACATACTATGAATTTTTGATAATTGTTATCTTACTCTCTAATTACTGCTATTGGTTAGGCAATGGAAACGTGATGTGAACAGAAAACTTCCTTCGCACAACACCATAATCAATCAAATATGCCACAAAGAGTCATAAATTCCTTGCAAAAATAATGGAGCTATGCATGAAGAACGAAGGTGGAAATTTTGATAATTTGCTGTAATTTTAAACTCCCATCAATGAATTTGTTGAATAAACTTTCTGTTTTGTATTACCGTATTTATAATAATAATAAATAGCCAAGTGACTTATGAATCACCCTGTAAATTTGCATGGGAAGATAAACATATAAAATGACAAAACCAAATTTAAAATTGAACTTCTCTCTGCTCGCTACATATATATATATATATATATATATATATATATATATATACAATAATATTTTTATAAATAAATATTAATTATTTTTAAAATACCTAGAGACATCGATGTTTCATGCTAACGCAATCTTCAGTCTAGGAACTAATTCTCAACGGTCGGAAAGCGCGAACCCCGATCACAAATCGCCTTTGATTCGCAGTCGGTGATCATATCCCTCGTCAATTAGTTAGTAAATATATAGAAACTTTAAATCTAAACAGCTGAATCGACGACTGTTTACCAGGCAGTTTAGAGTGATCTTACGACGCGGTGCTTTGGATCGTGCATATAGCTATTTGTACTGCTTGTTATTAAAGCTGCTAGAAAGTGCCCAGCCCTTGTGGGGGTGGGGGCTAATAAACAATAATATTTTATAAATAAATATTAATTATTTTTAAAATACCTAGAGACATCGATGTTTCATGCTAACGCAATCTTTCATATTATATATATATGAAAGATTGCGTTAGCATGAAACATCGATTATATTAGTTCCTGAAAGTGTAAATCTGTTGAACCTCCAATGTTTATAAAAAGTGCTCAATAGCAAGTAGAGCTGTTCTTTTGTATACATACTTATTTATACAAACATTGTTGGTTACATATGTACATACACGTTTCGGTTGTACTCTTCATAATTAGTCAACCTCTTCAAACCAAAACCAAGAATTTAAATGAGATCCGAAATATTTTATCTTTTACTATAGTTTTTAGGTTTAGATGTGTTTATAATTTTACGGTCAAGCTCAGTATAAAATTTCGCTTTTGACTCGTTGACATTTTCAATTCGTTTCTATTTCTTTATTTTTGTTTTATTATTGTTTGGCCTGACTCGGTTTTATGAGCATTTCGTATCTTTTCCCCCTTACCTTTTTATCAACCCTGGGGCTTTTAGTTGCTAGTGGGATTGAACACATGAAGCCATCATTTTTCTACATACATATTAGTCTATCAATATTTCCCCATAAAGAATATAAAAAATATAAAACCTGTACATACGCATAAATATACGTATACTAAAAATGGACTTATCTTTGTTACCATATCTAAACGTACGCATACATCTAGACATTTATTTTATTTACCTCTTCTCTAGGAGGTTAGCCACAAGGTCAGGTGTGAGTTTTGATGAAAGTGTTTCTGTAAAATTAACTTGATTTGAACCCGGTACACCCAGGTCCACTTTGCCACCATACGCATTTATATCCAATTTACATACCTTTACACACATATATAAACATATATACCTATATATACATATATTGCTATCATCAAACCTAAGTGTTCACATCATTGATTCCTATTAATACTTACAAACATTCGTATCTTTAAGTAACTAAATAATATATAAACTGTTCAATAATAGCCTATTGCTGAAGAATAACTCATTTCTACCTCATACGTCATATTATCCCTCCCTGCAAGTGCAAATCACTTTCTTATTTCAATCCACTTTAATTCTATTATATTTTGATGATATACTTTTTATGTAGACAGTACAAACCTTCCTATCTCAGCATTCTTCTTTTCTAGCCTTCTATGTTTTATCTGTTTACATTTATACCTACTATAGTACTAATACAGGGAACTTACAATACAAGCACCGCTAAGGAAAACAAGCTGATCAAGTGCATTGCAATTAATTATAACGGTTAATTATATCTATAAATAAAGAAGAAATTATTAGAAAGTGTAAGAATCAGGTCTACTATAGCTTGGGGTGTAGTCCATTTGAATAATACAGATTTCTTAAGTAAAAAAACATAAAAACATGAACATTTAAATAAAAAATAACAGAGTGAAACCATATAAACAGAACAAACACGCAATTAAGTGAAAGGTTAATAAATTTAAAATAAGTGTAAAATCAAATTTAACATAATAGTCGTTATTAGGCATCATTATTTTTTATTCAAAGTCTGCCTAGTGTATGTTCCCTGAAATGTTTGCAGTTTAAAGTGGTTTCCGGTCTTACGTTGAATAATATTTCCCTGTCTTTAAATCTTACAATTTCTAGTTTCTCTCCAATGCATAAGAAACGGTGAGTTGAGTGATCTACATTACTTAGCTTTTTTTATCCTCCATCTAATTATTGTTTTTTTTCTATCATCTATTAATTCCCAGAAATATCGGGACAACGAAGTGTTACTGTATTATTTATTTCTAAACCTATCCTTAAAACTCCTTGACGTGCTTTCTGTATTAAAACTATGTTCATCTGTATTTTCTGCTATGTATTTCCAGATACAAAGAATATATATATACACATATTTATATTTTTGCGGGTGTGTCTGTGTATCTATATGTGTATGTATGGGCATGTACTTGTTATATGCAGATATACGCGTTGATATGTATATGTCATTATTTTTATATCTGTGCGTGTATATATAGTGAAATATTGATACATTAACATGTATGTAAAAATATTATGGCTTTATGTGTTCAATCCAACGAGCCACTAAGAGCTCTAGGGTTTATAAGACATTATTTCAAGGAGGTAAGAAAAGATAAAAGTAATGGGGAAAAGACAATCAGTGGTGGCAGTGGTCTCTTGTAGTTGTTGAATGAAAGGAGTTTTGTCTTAGCAGGATTAAATGTTAGGAAAAAGATAAAAATGTTCATAAACGCGAGTCAGGCCAAACAATGATAAAAAAATAAAAAAATAGAAACAAATTGAAAATGTCAACAAGTAAAAAAAACGAAATTTTATACTAAGCTTGCCTGTGGTATGATAAACACATCCCAACCTGGAAAATATATCAAAAAGAAGAAAGAATAAATAAATAATTAAAAAAATAAAAATAAAAATAAAAAAATAAAAAATGGCATTCTGATTTATAAGTAGCCGTTACTGAAACATGTTTTCAAATGTGTAGCCAAATTATGTTTACATAAATAAAACGTTTTAGGTACTTTCACAAATTAGGATCCACGCAAACTTGGACCCACACTTTAACCTTAACCGTAACCCTAAACGTTACCCTAAACCCTAATCCTAACTCTACCTCTAACGCTAATCCTAATCCTTACTCCACCCTGACCCTGACCCTAACGACGGGGTCAAAGTTGGCGTGGGTCCTAATCTGTGAAAGCATCACTTTTTATTATTAGTATATATATATATATATATATATATATATATATATATATATATATATATATATATAAACTTCTTTAACTTCAGATAAAATAGGATAACTTCATGTGTTGATATTCCCTTCTGTTTATAATGTAATATTCTAATCTTTTTTAGGCTTTCCTTTTTTATTACTGTTAAGAGAGAGGGAGAGAGAGAGAGGGGGTATAAGGAGGTGGAGGGGGAGAGAGATAGTGTGTGTGTGTGTGTGTGTGTCGAGAATGAATGCAGTAGCTTACGTATAGACAAGCAGCGAGGGTCAAGTAACATCCTGTGAGAGTGTGTGAAAGTGGTTGATAGAAACCAGAAACTAAGTAATTGATGGCTAACAATCATTTTTACAAATGAGATCTAATTAGAACAATTGACATTTTTAAACATAACAAAATCCTAAAGCTGAGGAATATGTATTTTGTGTGATTAAAAAGCCGTGAGGAATCAAACGTTGATTTACTCAGCTTTTCAGAGTTGTTTGCAACTGTTTAACAGTAATTCTACTTTACGCCCCACATAATGGGAGATGAAGACACGAAGTGAAAACTTAAAGAATTATTGTAGACTGTATTTGATGAATATTACAAGCCGGGAGACCCAACGTTGCTCCGGATTAAATAAGGAACATTATGTATTTTTTCACTTTTTGCTCATAACAAAATATTACTTCCTTTTCTTTTTTTACTCACCTTTAGTATAGTCGGAAGAACTTACATTTGGAATACATGTACATATATATATATATATATATATATATATATATATATATATATATATATATATATATATATATATATATATATATATACACATATATGTATGTATATATATGAATATATACATGTATGCATATATATATGTATATATATGTATATATATATATGTGTGTATATGTATGTATATATATGTATATATTTATATGTATATATATGTATATATGTATATATGTATATATATATGTATATATATATTTAAGCAAACATTATTAAATAACACGGAGTGGTTTTGTTTGATGCGACTTTTTTTTTTTTTTTTCAATTTTCCGAATTGTCCATCTCATGTTTCGGTCAAATTGATGTAAATAAGATCCATGGGTTTCTTGTTCCATTCTTTTTTTCTTTTTTGCAAGTACTTTCGATTTGAATCGTCAAATCATCTTCAGGCGGTATTAGTTTTAGTGTCTTTACTGTTGTGCTCATTTTTTGAATTATAACGGCAAGTAGTTTACATTTGAAAACGCGTCTGTAAAGTTGAAATGTACATGAGAGCGTGATGGCGTTCTACACATACGAGAGATTTAAAGTTTGACTGTTTAAACCGTTAAGAAATTGATGACGTTAAAGAAAGTGCATACAATTCAAACGCATAACTACCTAATGGCTAAGAATTTGGTAATGTTAATTATTATGCTAGACGCTTTAAAATGTTGCGACTAGTTTCATAATTGACATTATTAATTGTGGGATGTTTCGTTTTTATGTAGAGGGCTTCGAGTATTTTTAATTTTTTGATATTGGTATCATGGTGTATTATTTTGGTATTGTATATATATATGTATATATATATATATGTATATTTATATATGTATATATATATGTATATATATACATATATATACATATATACATATATATGCATATAAATATACATATATATGTATATATATGTGTATATATATGTATATAAATGTATATGTATGTATATATATGTGTATATATGTATATATATATACATATATATACATATATACATATATATTCATATAAATATACATATATATGTATATATATGTGTATATATATATGTATATAAATGTATATGTATGTATATATATGTGTATATATGTATATATATGCATGTATATGTATGTATATATATGTATACATATATATGTGTATATATATATGTATACATATATGTATATACATATATATGTATAGAAATGTATGTATATATATGTATATATATATGTATATATGTATATATATATGTATGTATGTACATGTATATATGTATATATATGTATATATATGTATATATATGTATATATGTATGTATATATATGTATATATATATATATATATGTATATATGTGTATATATGTGTGCATATATGTATATGTGTATGTAAAGATATATATATATAGATATGAATATATATATATGTATATATGTGTATATGTATATATGTATATATATGCATATATGTATATATGTATATATATATATATGTATATATGTATATGTATATATATATGTTTATATGTAGGTGTATATATGTATATATATATATATGTATATATATATGCATATATATTTTATATATTATTTAAAGATCTTTAAATTCAATACTAAAATTGGGTTAATAGTTCAATAGTAGTTATATTACTAGAGCCTAAGAGATATAATAATTGAATCAATGTTCAGACTTTACCTTTTAAAACATCTTTTTCATACATTTTTCTTGATAAATAATAAATTCATTGAGGAAGCATTTCGAAAGTATACGCTAAATTTAATATTGATCAAGGGAAAATGTTTTATTCTGAAATAGACAGAAACACACATTTATTTAATTATATATCAATATATTTATAAATATACATATATATATATATATATA
Source organism: Sepiola atlantica (assembly GCA_963556195.1). NCBI lineage: Eukaryota > Metazoa > Mollusca > Cephalopoda > Sepiida > Sepiolidae > Sepiola > Sepiola atlantica. Next base: position 69,632,755 of record OY744537.1, on the reverse strand, counting down.
TATATATATATATATATATATATATATATGAATGTGGCTGTGTGTGAAAGTTTACAGTTAAAACGAAAAATATATCGAATGAGGAAACCAGAAAATTATTGACGTCACGACACATTTAACAAATAGAGGCGAACTTCTTTTTCGAATACCTCCTTATTGACAAAAGAGGAACGATTACGCGTTCGTGCACTTATTAAACAGATAAGCAGGCAATAAACAGGTTACCCGGCCCGAAAGCATTAGGATGAAAATGCGTTTGGGTGCGACACAGGCTTTTGTGTAAAGGGTGTGTCGACAAAAATACATTATAAATACTATCAGGAGTACCCGGCGTTGCCTGGTGCAAAAATGTAACATATTTCTATAAAAAACTGTTTAATGTATTTTTCCCACTACTCCGTTTTCTCTTTTTCCTCTTCCCACCACTTTCCTTTTTCTGGTAACACACACACACACACACACACACACACACACACGCGCACACACACACACACGCACACCCATACATAGGAATGAGGCGGGGTAATGGAAATAACTTCGTAAAAATAATCATAGTCACTTCCCTTTAGTTAGTGGCTGAAAAACCGCCCCCTTTCCCTACCTAGCGAAATTTGTTGTCAAAGAATGCTTTTTCTTATTATAAATTAATTCAGGGCAACGCTGATAAAGAATATACCAACTTTGTTGGGGTTTGTGTTGTAGTTTGGGACTTTTTGAACATAGTTCACCAAAAACAAGGCAAGCTTCGACTGTAAAATATAAGGGACTACTGAGAATCAGGATGAACGCTTCGGGGCCAGCCTAAATTAGGAGCTGTGCAGCGAGATGCTCGTTAACATTAGTTTTAAATTCCTGTATATCGGTACAGTCGGAGAAACAGGGAACAGGGAGGGAGTTTCAAAGGCCGGCAGCACGATGGTAGAATCTATTAGAGTATGATGCTTACGTGCTTCTGGGGACCTCCATAGTGAATGGGTGGGATTTCGCTGATTCTCGGGTTGGTCGAGTGTATTTACGTCGAAAGAGCACCAGAGCAGCAACTTCATTGGAGCACATTCCATTGAAGTACTTGTAAAACAAGTATAAGAATGCAACATTGGCGCGATTGGACAGGGGTGGAGCTTGAGGGATTGTCAGGGACCTATTAGATTATCGACTCTTCTTTGGCTTTGTCTAAGAGGGAGAGACCAGTGGATGGTGCACCAGCCCAGAGGTAGACAACTTTATTTGCAGAAGCCTTGGCAATGTCTTCTATGTATTTGTTCTAATTCATGCTACCTGAAAATGTTAGGCCGATGGGTCTAAACGTTGAACTCTCAGGTAGGGTGTTATTTGCCATGACAATTAGTGGTTGCAGAGGTCTCTTGTAGTTGTTGAATGAAAGGAGTTTTGTCTTAGCAGGATTTAATGTTACCATTTATTTATAACCCCATTCCACTACAGACTGGATGTCAGTTTCTAAAGATTCAGTTATTGCCTCGGATGTGTGTGTGCCCTGTTTGCCCATATGACGAGAGTAGAGCGTGTTGTCCTCATCAAATATACATATCTCAGACACAACGTCATCAGGGATGTTGTTTATTAAAACCAAGTAACGATAATGTTCCAAAGATCGATCCCTGGGTTACACCTGCATTTATGTCATGTTGCTTAGATGAATTGCAATCAAGGATAACCTGGATGTTTCTTTTGGTTAGGAAGGCTCTATTATATTAAATATTCGTTTCGTAATACCATATGAATTAATTTTTATGAGGAGACCTTTATGCCACCCCTTGTCACAGACTTTGGATATATCAAGCGCTAGCGCTTTTAAATTAACAGACACACACACACACATACACATAAACACACACTTGCATTTTATATAATAGATGATAAAATAAAATACTAATAAATTAATGTATGGGTTATCTTGTGTATCGAGGAATAAATAGTGTATTTGAAATAGACAAGACGACAAGAGAAAATGTTGGGGTAAACGGAGAAGGATTGGTGTTAATTCGGAGTTTTCTTCTTTGAGACTAGTTACGCAACAAATGTTTAAGTGTCGAGTCTAGCCTATAGATAGAAGGAGAGGGAGAGTTCAATTCTTACCTTTCACACTTTTATTAGAGAAAGTTACTTCAAGCAATCCCTAATTGAAGAATTACGAGACTTTGTATTCTCACATGGTCACCCATCAAAGTTTCACGTTTTCGCTTACCGAAGCGTGTATAAACTTATCCATCCGTTGTCGTAGGAAAGCCAGATTCTTGATCGTCTGTGGATACAATAACTTGGATACCGATGTTTAGTTTTCATAAAATGTGTATTAATACAGACAAGTTGGAACATTTACAAATATGGTAATGGATCTCTGGAGTTCAACTAGTTTGGGATTCCGTTCGGAGAAAGAGTCAAGAGACAGACAGACAAACAGACAGACATACTGATAGACAAATCAATAGCTTGTCTCGTTACAGTACCTTGTGTGCGACCTCATGCTCACTGGGGCTTTTCGGGAAGCGGTCAAATTTCGCTTCCACCTGCTCGAGTTGTCAGCTGAGAAGAGGAAGATCTTCGTTCTACCGGAAATCACATTGTTTCGCAAACTTCCGTTAATTAAAGGTTAAATTATGACCTCACATCCGTCAATCCCTTCTCCATTCAACTGACGTTTTTTGTTGTGTAACATAAATACTGACCAGGTCTAACATTGCATAACCTCAGTGATCCGACAAGAACGGACATTTCAACGAGATTTAATCGTAATAAATACGTGGATAAAATAAATGTTAGGGTTTCTAAATAGAGCCAATTATATTTTGATTTACATCGATTAAAGTAACTACACACTACAAAAGAGCAACTTTATAAACAACTTTTCTCAGATCTCAGCCTTGATAAGTGAGAGAATTACTAGATTTTCTGGTCGCTGTTGAAAGGCTGAGGATGAAATCGATCGTCATTGAAAAAATGCGAAAATAGGAACGCAATTCAGTCAGGAAACTAAAAAGACTAAACATCTAATAGCCGAGGACGCACGAGGCACCTATAAAGGCTTTGATGTCAAGATGCCTGGGAGGATTATCTCAGGACAACAGAAGTGATGCTACACAACCCCTTCCATTAAGCATTTCGAGCAAAGGTGATTTAGAGTTAACGAGGAAAAAGGGATGAAATGAAAACCATTATTCAACAAATAACTGTTACAAAACGCAAGAACAGTTACGTTTCTACCTATCTGCATAATTATTTTTGTGTTTTTTAAGTCTTTGAAAACGTTCTTATTTCAATAGAAGATTTCATTTAAATGAGTCAGCATCCAAAATGGCAGAAACACAGCTTTGGCAGACATCCGCAATCAAAATTGATGGGGTTTTCAGCTTTTAGGGTGAAAAAAACTCAAAGAAATATACAACTACTAACTGTTCTAAACGCAATAAAATTTAATTTTCTCCCTAATTGAAAGGATTGTGACTATAACGATATCGGATTTGAATGAAATCTTAAATTGAAATTAAAGTGTTTACAGCACTAAAAAAATCATGCAACTAGGCAGAAAAGTATATTTTATTGTGTTTGGTAAGAGTTATTTGTTGAATATTTGTTTTTTTATCCCTTGTTTCCTTAATATTGCCTCCATTTGTCTGTAATAGAATAGTAGGCTGCATTAAAAGATATAACAGTTAGTATAGTTTCGGCTTCAGGCCGGCAGGTACCAAATATTCATTAGTAATTGATATGGAAAAATATTCCATTCCGTTGTACACGGTTGACACAGTAAAGTATTATTATTTACTCCTCTCCAGGAGTTAGGCACAAGGCCAGTTTTATCCTACTCCCACAAGTAAGATGTGACCCAAGGTCGGGTCGGAAAGTGGGATTTAGAAAAGCCAGCGCTCGAGAGGTGAGCACTCTGGCCATTTAAAAATTGCCTGGGCAGCCCCGTCGGCATTCCCCGGTAGGGGCGCCTCAGACAGTAAGCAATAAACTTACTCCTCCCCAAAGAGGGGAGGCAAAGCCTGGGAGGGGGTTAACCTCCCAGAACTGCACAGGACAGTCGGAACAGATACTACACTTTGATCCTAGCCAAAAGACCAAGTGAAGTATAGTATTGCTGCTTTATATTTTATGCTTTCTTAGTTGAACTTTTTCAGTTTAATGGCAAGTAAAGTGTGTTAGGAGAAAGTTCTTGTAAGGACGTGGGCAGACTGGATCCGTCCTATTGCCTTTTGTAATCATTTATTATTTCTATAAACAAGGCACACTCACACCCAGCGTGATTATTGATTTATTCTGACGCGTTACCCATCAATATTTGTTTAGAATATGTTTCCTGAAATATTACTCATCCATATTCCTCAACGCACATGACGTCCTCTAAAAATCCGATTTTCGAATCCATTACTTCTAGAATCTGGTCATTTAATATTCTATATTTAAACTATTCGTAGTTCTGTTTGTTACTAAAGTGTCACCCCTTATTAAGGTCCGGTGCTACTCGATGATAAAGGTTAAAGAGATCGTCGGTTGGACGTTGAGCGCCACCACGCAAGAATTGGAAACAACCAGAGGAATAAGCATAAGATTTCTTGAGAGGAATTGTTTATCCAAGAAGGGCAACTCAGCAAGTATTTGTTTACATCAGACTTTAAGACGACTATGTTGTAGTCGGATGGGAAGCAGCTTCGTGGTATTTTGTTCCACATATAGGATGCTCTAGGGAGGAAACTTTGTTCATGCAAGTTCCTGTGGGTCTTTGGCAAAGCGATGGGAAAAAACAATTCTCTGCTGTGGGTGTAGCAAGGCGGATTCTTGCTGTGAATGTTTTACAGGGGCGGCGAGAGATTGGAGCTCAGTCATGCACCTACCATGAACATAACATTACTTCAAATAACGTGTTCATGATTCAATGCTCTTCTTTTCCAACTTTTGGATCTTTTGTAGAATAGTTCCGCCCAAAAAAGATGACTCTCATCACAAACAAACAAAACAAAATGCATGTTTAGTAAAAAGAAAAGTGTTATTACTTACTCAATAACATGGAATCAATTCGCGTCATTATAATAATAATAAGGTCGTTCCCCTTATATTTCTTCCTCCACATCAATTCACATTCCGCGACGCGTTCAACAACGGCGTTTATTCTGCATTTTGTACAGCCTAAAACTAATCCTAACCTGTATAACTATTAAAGTCACCAAACATAAAGAACAAAAGCACTCGAGAATAAAGGTTAATGAAATGGAAATGATTGCCAGCCGAAAGATGAGGAACACTATGGGTTTACTAAAATATATTAATAGTATGACCTACGTTTGATTGCTTATGGAGCTGTTCGTGACAAGAGTTTGTTAACATTGGATTTGAAAACGACTATGTAGTAATAAGCAGAGAAGCAGTGTCACGGTTATGTGTTTGACAGACGAGAAACTCTTGAAAAGAAACTCTGTCAATGGAAATTCCGTCTACGCTAGGCACATGGAAGGAGACAGGAAATAGTATTCTCGTTGTGGTAAAACAAAACCCAAAAAAAACCTGGAGTTCAGTCGAGCACCTTCCATGGAAATAACGATAAAGTAAAGTCAATACTAGCAACGTCTTGTTTTGTAGAAAGGTGCTGTAGGGGAAGGTAGACATTATCTCCACTAGATTTCGAACTCGTTTTTGTACTCTGTCAAGGCCGGAAAAGATGCTCTTAGCCGCATATCTGCCGATGTGGCAGAAATATTTAATTCAACTCTAACTTAATATTAAGCAAACTCCAACCTACCCCGACGAATATTTAGACAAAACTTACAAAAGTAGACCAAGGGCGTGTGCGCGCACTGTGCGTAACTAGCGGGTCTCTTTTTCGTTTTCCTTTTTTTGCAAAATTCACTTTCCCATTAATGATGAGGTTCTTGTCTTTTATTTCTCCAAAGATCTCCGAGTAATCTCCGACATTTCAAAATATTTTACTGGACCCATCAAGTCATTATAGATTAATTAGGATATCCCGCAATTCTAAGCACATAGCAGAGAAATAATGCGGGGGTATTTAATACATGTAAACCCTTCGTCATTTGGTTCTAATTATTGCATCGATAGATAATCAAATACGGTTAATCTCTACCCACACATTAATCTGCCCACACGTCTACTTTATACTATGAGGAAGAAAAAAAATAGATGTTTCGACAGGAAGATCTGAATTATCACCAACCACGCATGCGCAATATAAAACCTACGTAAGTGGAGTTGCGTGGAATCCGCCATTTTGTTTTCATGGTTCTCTTCCTGTAATGTTTGTTTTTTATGATACGAAACAAAACATAAAGTATTGGCAGAAAACAGGAAGACAAAGCATGCAAAATGAACGATGAAAAATAAACTGAAAAGAGAGTGGATAAAGTTTACCAAATAAAATTGTCTCTGATTTTAAGTAAAAAGTAAATTAAAAAGGGCGTAGAAATAAGAAAGTATAGAAAAATAATGAAAGATAGAAAAAATAAATGTAGGAAGAACAAAAAATTAGAATCCATTATAAATTCGCGCAAGGAGAAATTGTTGTCTCCATTAACCGCCTTCTCATGAGGGCACGATGTGACACAAGGTCGATTTTTATTGTGAGAAAAGTCAGTTCTCCTAAAAGAAGCACTGGATTGGGAAAAAATTATAAAAAATGTCTCAGCCTGGTAGGATTTCTCTTTACCTCACCGAGAACAAAACAGAGACTACACCTTCATCATAGCTCGGATACAGCCAGTTTATTGCCTGAATGTCCCAATCTTCTTTCGTTGGATAACTACTTTCAGCTATTTTAATTCGTTTTGCACCGCTCCTCAATACCCGTATTCACCCATATTCCAACGAAGGTTGGATGTGATTCAAGGTCGACCTTAATGTCGGTTAGGCTATTGCAACCATACTGGCGTATAAGGATGATATCGAATTCACATAAAAACTGCCTAAATCGGACCGGTCCGCATTATTCGGTACGGGTGTCTCTGACGATCGGTGATAAACCTCTTTCTAAAAAAGAAGATGAGGAAGGTCACCACATCATCGGATCCAGACGATGAACTTTCCGTACCAAGCAGAACCAGTGCAATAAAAACACTCTAATCCGAGCCCGAGCGCAAGGAAAAGGAGCTATACGTACCGGTTATTAAATATCCTCATTCTTTGTAGTACTTGGATTATTCGGACTAATGTTCTCATCTTGGATTTTATTCTAACAACGTTTCGGTCGACGTAACCTTTGACCTTCTTCAGATGTATCTAAAACAAGAATAAGTTTAAAGCCTCCTAAAGTCATACTATAATTTTCTGCAAGGACCAGTGACGCAACGGGAACAAACTCCTCATTAATTATCAGATCTAAATGAGCTTTTTGGAGGTTGAATATTCAATCTTTAGTACGGGCGATACTAAGAATATAATAACGAATTACTTAAGACTTCTACCCAGTCGTGGCTGACGGAACGAGATCAATCTATCCTCGTGGGTTAAATAAAATGTTCCGTTCGAAATTCTGTACATATCACTAAGTTCAACAAAATGATTCCCGAGGTTGACAAGATGATCCGTAAGAAGGTCGGAGGTTACATCGGCTGAAACCATGTGAGAATAACATCGAAGATGAGAACAGTTATCTGAATAATCCAAAAACTAAAAATCATAATCCCCATCTAAAAAATTCTAGAACATAATTCTTTTTTTCAGAACATTTTAATATATATACTAACATAAGTGGATATATACAATTTGCATAACGATATATGATCTAAGGTTTAATATATCTTTGTAAGAAGTTATTTAATTTATTATTATTTATATATAATCAATGTCTTCTTCACAAAAAATATGTTTTTTTAAAGTTTGTAAAACAGTAAGTACCTGTTTTATTCTCTAAATTCATTCGCATAGGTAACTTAGGAAAATAGTAGAATACTAGTAGGACTCATGGGAATTCCACAGTTGTATCTTTCATCTTTTGTATATTGGTGCCGTGCTAAAAGATATTTCCATTCTGTGGACTTTCGTGGCGAACGCAGACCTCCACAATATCCTTGTATCACATTCGATCAAACTGAAACATATATATCGAAATAATCTGGTTAATGCCGTTACACAATATATCTGATTATGGGAGTCTATCTCGAAAACCCTTGTAGGAGTTCGTGACATATGTTCATTCTATGGACGTCCGGTGCGGCTCCACGACATAATTATAAATTTTAGGGCAGAAGCCCGAATACCAAAAAGTTTATTTTATTTCTGATTTAAAGTTCGATCCAACAGCAATATCAGATGACATTTTTTAAAATTACTTTTTCACATTGTATTTTCGACGATCGAGCAGCCAATCTTGAAAATAGAGTTGGAGTATGATAACGTACGTACGAACATGAAATTGCCTTAGTGTATTATATAAAATATTAAAATGTAAAGACACATTAAGCTTACTTTTCACTTCTACAATGTTATTTTTGAAGCAGACATTAAGTAAATGAATAATAAAATTCTAATGTTTTTTTATAACAAACAAGAAGGCTGACTCGTTGAATTAGGACACTCTCTGTATTCCCGCTTCCATCTTGAACCCAATATTACCATTTTCATAATGTTCTATACTTTTAAAGTGTGTATTTTCGTCTATATTTACGTCATTTATTTATTTACGTTGTCCTCTTTATGCAACAGCTCCTTATTACCTGTTTCTCATCTTCTTTATTTACATCATTAATTTATTTAGCCCACCCTATTACTAGCCCCTCTTACTCTACTGTCAATATTATCTCTTAATTCCCCTTTTCCCACCACTTCTCCTTTCATTCATACTTCCTCTGACCATTTAGAACTATTCAATGTGCAAACAAGAAGAATATCATAAAAGTCATAGTATTATATAGATTGTGATATAGATTATATAGATTGTGATATAGATCTAAAAGTCAGTATTATTATAGTGTTGTCATGTTCAAATCCCACTTAAATTCTAACGATATCGCCCGTTTTAAATTGTTATTCACCTTCCTCCTCATGTGTTACTTAAAGAATGTGTATGTCTGAGCTGGGCTTGAGAATGACCAATAAAATAGCTCATATAATCTATTAAAATCGATCACCCAACACGCGTTCTCGTCCCGGCATTAATTCCGCAAAACCGATTTACTGACCGCCCTCTCGTTACTGCAAGACTTACAGGGTTCACAATCTGTTGTCGCTTACGAATATAGACGAGAACTATTTTTATTTGTATTTTTTTTAGTTTGGTTCACCCCAAACAGGGCATATTGCCACTGAGATGTAAGGGGCTACTGTAAATTATCGGTCAGATTTAATGGGAGACATCTTTAGTGGGCGTTGTGTAGCAAGATATTTGTTCATGTTATAATTAAACATAAGCATGTTGATGCAGTCCAGGTAACAGGGGCCAGGGAGGGAATTCCAGAGGCAAGCGGTTTGAGGAAAAGAAGTTATTGGAGTAGAAAGTTTTCCGACATCTATAGATCTCTACACTGAAGGGGTGGGAATTTGCTGCTTGTCAGATCTGTCGGGAATATTTACGTTGAAGAGGGTACCAGTACAGTAAGTTCGTCGGCGTACAACCCGTTGAAGTACGTGTAAAACAAGTACAGGAATGCAGATTGAGGCGCTAATAAAAGTATCAATTGAATATGTATGTGAAAGGAGTTTTATAGTGCATTGATCGTATTAAGTAAGCGCTTTTGTTTTCTTTTTGGTGGTTACTTTGATGATTTTTGATGAAATCCACCAAGAGTTTGAAACAGTATTTTAAGTCCAGATATAAAGTCATCATTTTCATTTAATGTCATTTTGTCTGCAACAAGACGCCATCTTTACCTCAAAGAGAAGGCTGTAATAAACTTTCAATTTAAAGTAGTTGATGGCAGCGTATCAAATTCTGAAGTCATTCTATATGATTACGCTGAATCTAATTTAATGTATATGAAGCGTGTATGCGTAAAAATAGCCGTATTTTTAATCCGCTAAACCCATCTAAATTCAATTTTAAGCGTCCCTTTAAGTTTTAAAAAGTTAATGAATAAAAAATAGGACCAATATATATTTGGCGTCTGCTATAGTGAAATGATAAGTTGATTGACATTATCAAGACATTAACACACATAGAAATTCAATTGATTTTATTTTGTATTTGTCGAGATTTTGGATGAAATTAATCGAGGGTTTCAAACGATCTTTTGAAGATCTGAAATAAAATCATAATTTACATTTCATGTCGTTTTTTTGCCGCAACTGTATTGCCGATATGAAAACTTCACTCTCTACGAAACAGGAAGGTTCTTATAAACTTTACTAAACGGTATGTGATGTCAGCGTATCAGATTGCGAAGTTATTCTATGCGATAAAACTATGCGTAATACCATGTATTGTGGCACATATGCGTAAAATAAGCGTAATTAAAAAAATCTAAATTGTACGTGAAGTGTGTTTAAACAGGTAGTTTGTGAAAAAATACCACTAATAAGTATCCAGTCATTGCTGTAAGTAAAGTAAGTAGACTTGAACACTTTAAAATAATTTATATGTGTTTTAATAATAGAACATGTGACAGATTACTACTATAATGTCCACCTGTAGCGTTAAACACTGGTGAAGCGAAAATTATTTATCTTACTAAAGCGATTTCTCATGTTTAAGGTATGATGATCTTTGTGCATGTTAATGAGAGGGCAAAATCCCACAAAATTTCTCTTAATAAGACGAAAATAAACTGAAATGTCAAACTATGCTGAATAGTGAAATCTGTTAATGTGATTGGAAATGAAATTGTTTTCATGATGACCAACATGTATGGCGAAAATGAATGACGAAACATTTTTGTATGTAGCGTTTGTTTATTAAGTTATTCTAGTTAATAAAATACGAGAAAATCTCAGTTTTATTTTTATATAAAATAAGTAATTGTGCCCAATCAGACGCAGGTCGATTGAGAGAGAAGTGCTAATTACGGAACGAATGTAGGAAAGAATAAATCTATTCCGAATGGAGATTTTGTATCTATCTGCCCGAAACCGAAACTATACTATTACTTATGTTAATTGTACTATCATAGTATCCGTTAATGCTCAATTCAGTGTACTATACCATTTAAGACTAAGGTGTTATCTTTCAATGCTCAATTATGAGAACAGTGTAATATCTGTTTTGTTGTTATGATAACATCTTGCCAGGCATTACCTCCTTATTTTTATTCGGTTATACTATCAGTTGTATTGTCACAGACCATACTCCCAGACATTACTTCCTTCTTTTTTATGGGTAGTGTAGTATATGTTCTTTCCTCATGATACCATACTTTCCAGAATTATTTCATACTTGGGTGGGGGGCAGTTTAGTATATGTCGGTTAGTCATGAAATCGCATCCGGTATTATCCTTTCCGTTAAGTAGATAGTGCAGTATATTTCCGTACGTCATTATACATTCCCCTCCTTGTGTAGCAAACATATGCGACCAGAGGGAGCACATGTTGGCTAGTAAATTAATAATTCACTATGTAATTGTGGAAGTTTTAGAAAAGCACACAAGCTAAGAGTGCCTAATAATTGTATTGATATGAACTTAGGAACGGTTATGTAGTTATGACCAGCACATAGTTAAGTTTTGATCTTTTGTCTGACGTAGACGGGCATTTGAGCATATAATATATTCTGTTGGCCATTTCTCGTATCATATGAGTCTAGCGTGGGAAGCTTTTCAGAAAGACACCAGGAGCTGACCGTTAGTAGAGAAGAAGGCGGAAGCGAAATTTTTAATCGAGGTTGGGATTAGTGACGGAACCATTCGTCTGGTTAGAATATTCAACCTGTAAATCAGTTGTTATAAAAAAAAAGCAACTGAATAGATAAATGACAAGAGGCTTTAATTACTTGCGGGGAAACGCGTTGTTGTCTTCGTCCTTAAATCCATATGTCTGTCCATGATCCGCACGTAGGTTCCTATTGACAGCGCCCATACACACTTAAGTTTAATAGCAGAAGATTAACGACAGAAAAATCATGCGTGGGCTCGAGTCACATTAAATAGCGACTTTGAAGCAGTTGCTAACCTCACAGCACTGAGACTTGTATTAGCTTCAGATTGAAAGGCTTATTCAATTTAACATGTGTTAAAGGTAATAAATTACAGGTGCTTAGTAGTCAAGGTCATAAATACGGCGTAAACATGAAGGTGTTAATATGAGGTTCTAAGTTGTCAACGATGTAAATAAGACGTACACACGGTTTAAAGTGGCTAATGTGACGAAGCCGTTAATATGAAATGCTAAAGTTTCAAGGTGTTAAATGTTACAGGGTCAAACGACAAAAAGAAAGTTAAGGATAGCCTCAGTTTTAAACTATAATATATATATATATATATATATATATATATATATATATATATATATATATATAATATTTTAAAGGTAAATATTAATCAGTATTACCTACATACATTGATGTGTCATGCTTACGCAATCGTCAGTGTAGGGATGTTAATTCACGTCGGTCGGAGAGCCTGAAACCGGTTTGCAAGTCGCCACTGACTCGTATTCGGGTATCTATCTCCTCGGCCGCCGTAAACAAGCATGGAAATTAGTAGATATTTAAGTCTATAAACGCCAAATCAGCGGGCGATAGAGTGAACAGAGGGATAGGGTTTGACAACAACAACAAAGGAGTTGGAATCTCGCATTTGAGCCGTAGTATTACTGCTCATTATTAAATTCTCTCAGGGTACACACACACACACACACACACACACACACACACATATATATATATATATATATATGTGTGTGTGTGTGTGTGTGTGTGTGTGAAGAGTTCAAATGCAAAACTCGCTATACCGAATTTGTTTCAATTGAGAAATTAAAACAATAAAAACACGAATATATTAAATCTAGACTTCGACTAAAAGCTTATGTTATTTGAAATCAAACACAAATTATTCCGCCATCCTATTATGTAGAGCATGATTTAGGGCTGTGGTCGAGTGTTGAAATGCAACACTTTTTGTAGTGATAGTTTCGTAATTTTCAAAATGACATTTATCGCGTTTAGCAGTCGAAATCTTCATATATATCTTCAAAACCAAACACTATCTCCCACGCCCCAAATGCATTGAAAGTGCTATAATACTTTTCTAATCACTATCTAAGGTAAACCTCTGACTAGGATCCTATTCCTTAACTAACATCTGGCAGAAACAGCACTGAACTGAAGCAATGCAACAAATCACGACGCTGCTAAAATAACTGTGAAAGTAAACTTGTCATTTTTACTACATTTCTTACAGATTTCCATTTTGTGTTCCTATTTCTTCTCTTTTTTTTCTACCACTTCTTCCATTTCTAACGTTCTCTACCGCACGCCTTTCATTATACTTTCTTTTTTTCCATTTGCCAGTAATATCCCGTTGTGCGTTCGTTCTCCTATGTTTTTACCGTCATCGAATAAATTTAAAATCTTCACTTTTCTGAGACGTTCGTTAATCGGAACGAAACCGGTAAAATCTCTCGCTTGTTTATATATTTTACCTGTATATGATTTGTTTTTTTCCTTTTGTTTCTTTCACATTGTATATATATATATATATATATATATATATATATATATATATATATATATATATATATATATATAGTAATCCACATACAGACTGTTTCGCTGTATAACATCTGTTCAGTGCGTCTAGACCAGCTAGTGCCTCAAGCCGGGATCGAAACTCAACTGTCGAGCTTACAGTCGGTGCTTCTACCCCTGCGCTACCACGCAACACTAACTAAATGTAAGTGAGATCTCAATATAAACATTGTCAAGTGCCGGGAGCTTGTCTTGATTTTACTAAATGAGCAATGCCTTAAAGCTAGTTACAGTTGGCGATTACTTTACGAAAAAGCTCTACCGGAAAAAAAGAGCGCTTATATAGTCATCTACATACAGAATGTTTCGCTGTATCACAGGTCTCCAGTGCAGCTAGACCAGCTAGTGCCTCAAACTGGGATTGAAACTCAACCGTCGAGCTGACAGTCGGCGCCTCTGGTCACGCACAGCCTTCGTTAGGACCACGGCACGTGACAATGATAAATATAAAAGAAGATAAATAAGTTCGGAGTCGGTTCGTAGGCTCCTTGGAGCCGATATATAACAGAATACGGGGAGAGTGGATTTTCCAGTTGAAGACATCAAATAGAAATAAAGAATCAAACGAACAAGCAAGAGACAACCTGAAACACCAAGTTAAGTTTTAAAACATATATTTATTTACATTTATTTACATGAGAATTTAAAAAGGTTAAACATGCATAGAACCTAAAAAAGAACGGAGTAATATTATAAAGGAATGAGATTATACTAAAAGTAATCTAATGACGAGCAAACTTTTTATCAAAAATCATATCCAGACAATCCACAAGAGAAAATTAGTTACAACTTACATACATTCATGAATTGCACAAGATGCGCTTCCCGCGGGAGTAGAAAAATTGTCCCTCCGAGGGAGGAGAAGAGTCTAAGAACTTAAGATTCACAACATTCTTGCGATGATAAAATTCAAAGTAGGCAACACACTATATGTCCAGATGATACTATGCACATGGTTGGGGGTTGGCGTCTGGATTCCGGTCGGCACTACACAATCCTTACATAGGATAGCAGAATCATATTTCTCGGTGAGAATTTAAAATGTCCCCGACGGCGACAGATGTGTTGGTTGATAGAGTTCGTATCAAAAGCTTTGTAGAATAACATTTCGGTTTCGTAACGACTGACCACGAAGTCAAAAGGGTCATGAGCGATGTCTTTTCCCATTGATTTCTTCTTTTTTTTCATTTTCTTCTTCTTCATCTTCTTTTTAATTAGTTACGGCGACTAGGCGGTGAGAATGTCCCGCAGTGATCTCTGACTGGTAGACTCTCATTCACTGCCTTTAAAATGCGCGTTTTTTGTATATATGAGTGTTGGTCACCAGTCTACGTAAGCAATTTTTTATGTATGTGTTTTGCGTTTTTTTTAATTACCTTGCAAAGCTGACATACACATGCGCCGTCTCGAGTAAGGGTTAAGGTAGGGGGAGGTCGGTTGACAAGAAATAGCGTTTAGCTTTGTCTTAAACTCATCTGGGTCAATAAGAAATAGAAAAAAATATAATATGACGGAATAGACTGCTCGTTTCCAGAAGAAAATGATACAATATAGTTTTCTTCTCATTATAATTTTAATTAGAACACGTTCTACGTGACAATATATATATATATATATATATATATATATATATATATATATATATATATATATATATATATATATATATATATAAATGAAGGAGAGTGGAAAGGAATTAGAGAAAGCAAAAGCCAAATCAAAATTCAATTCAAAAGTTCAAAGCAAGGTACATTCCGCAAAAAAAGGCAATTTATTCAAGTTAAATTTTCCTTAAGCCAGGCTTTTCAAAGATCAAAATCTTATCATCAGAGGAAGTCGCTGGGATAGATAAGTTGGCAATGGCCAAGATTTAAAATTTGAAAAAATGAAATAAAATAAAAGTTGTAGGGAAGGAAACGTATGGCAAAACTGTGCCAAGGTGCAAGCAAATGTCCGATTGCCAAAAGGTCCGGTGTCGAAGAGTCCAATGGAGAGGATACGATGTAGATAGGTCGGTCGTTAGAGGCATGAGAAGTAATGAGAGAGGTTTCAAAGTTAAATTCCAAGAAGCCACAACTTCAGGTACGGCGAAAATAGAAAATCCAGGAAGGGTAAAAAGTCCAATAAGAGGTACATTCGAAGATGCAGGCAGGCGTCAGAGGAGATTAAGATGTAAAATATTCGCCATTAAAGAGACTTCCTGGGCAGAGATGACAAAAGAAAGTGTTTTAAAGTGGAAAAAGGGGCAGTGAGAATATTTAAAGTCTGCCCAGTTGAGAAAGCCGGCTATAAATGAAGAAAAGCAAAGACAGTGAAAAGGAGAGTATAATATGCGACCAGTGGGCAAGGGAGGAAACGGGTAAGTGGTATGTAGGAGGAGAACGGGACGGGTACGAGGAAAGAGAGGGGGGAGGAGAAAGGGAGCGATGCGGTGAAGGAATGCGGATAAAACTAAGAGTGTGAAAGTGGGGGGGTGAAACAAAGTTGAAATTAGGATTCAACTAGAAAAGGGGAAGAAAGGAGTGGGGGTAAGTTAACAAATGTTAGGATAAGGGGTTAAAATATCAGAATATGTATAAGAACAGAGTTCGGGGGTTTAGAAGTTTAATCAAATGACCTTAGAAATAAACAATGAGGCCAAAATATATATGAAGGGTAGGACTAGGAGAATGAGTTAAAGATTAAAAGAGTAAAGATAAAAAATAGAGATAAAAATAGTATAAAAAGTAGAAATAAGAAAATAAAAGAATAAAGAATGAAAAATAGATAAGATTAGTCTTAAGCTCGCAGGGAAAATTGAGGATTGACCGAAAGAATAAAAAAATAATAAAAAATAAATAAAAAATTAAAAAATTAAAAAATTAAAAATAAGATACTAATAATAGAATGAGGGAAAAGTCGATAAGATTGGAGCTCAAGAATGAAAATTAAAATAAGACTAAGATTAAAAAACAAGACCTAGAGAGGATATCCGGAATGGGAGTCTCCGAGGTGGAAAAGGTGATGGGTTAGTAAATAAGCAGTTACGGGATGCTAGTTCAAATAGATATGGGAAAATATAAACTTTGAAATTTTATTTTAAAAAAGTTATATGGATGTTAATTAAAAAAATTGTTAAAATAGGTTAGTGAAGGCTGGAAGGGGTAAGAGATATACAAAGTTTAAAAAAGTGACAAAGGATTAAGCCAGAAGGAGAGTGGAGATCGCAGTTACAAGTAAATACTATAGGGGTTAAAAGATGTAGAGCTAGGGCGGGAAGGGGGTTGAGTAGTTTGAGAGAGAATATGCGAAGGGCGAGGTAAAACAAGGGGGGAAATAATCGAGGCTATTAAAAAAGTGAGAAGAATTAAAAACAGGAGGGGAAGAATAATTAGAGTGCACAGTGGAAGCAGTAAGGAGTTCGAAATCGAGGTGTGCAAATGGGATAATGAGTAGATAAGGCTAATCAACAAGTGAATGAAAGGGCTAGGATAATATGAATAGAGTGGGTTAGTTATCACGTTGAAAGGGAAAAGAATGAAGAATGGAAGTGTTGAAGGGAAGCGGACGAATGCATTAAAAGAAGTTAAACGGGAAAGAAAATGGAAAGCCAAATAAAGTTATACAGTTAAGGGGGTTAAGTGGAAAGATTTAGGGGGTAATGGAAGAAAGGTGTTAAAACTAAGGGAAATGCGAAGCTAACGAAGTTTATGGGTAATTTTATTAAGTTAAGAGAAGGTTAAAGGGATGAGGGAGATATAAGTAGAGATTAAAGAACAACAGGAATTAGAACTATCATAAAGGGGTTTCGAGATGTAAGGAGGGAAAATCCGAGATGAAGGGAGGGTATTTAATCAAATGGGGGAGGGGTGTCTGGGGGATTATTATGGTTGCTATACCTGAATTTACGTTTATGCCTGCAACTGGAGATAAGTTCATTCTTAGAATTAATAATATTTTTAGATTTAGTAGCAGTAGCTATCATAAAGGTTTCCAGAGTACAAAGTTGGCAATGGGATGCTCCAGGGGTATATGATTTGGACTTTTTAAGTATTGACCAGTGAAGTGAATAGGGAGTATTTTTGAGATTGAGGTTTCTAATTAGATTGGAAAGTGAAGTGCCTGTGCTGTTATCGCTGCTATTTTTAAAGGAATATATATGGTTTGAGATCCGGGTCTTTATGGGGAAAGAGGACGCCCCAATATATGTGTGTATCTTGAAGGGTGGTGCTATAGTTGCATTGAGATTACTAATGGTATTAGAAGAGATTTGGGTTTGGAGATCCAAGTTATGCGAGGAAAGTTGATTGGAGAAGTGGGGTGGAGCGGATATGGGGGAAATGTGAGTTGGCCCATGAGCACTATTTATTATTGGGGGTGCTTGGTTAGAGGTATGGCTGTATAAGCGGGAGTTTAGAGTAGAAGCGGATTGGGGTTGCGGGGAGATCCGGAGTTCGGGTGGAGTGTGGGAGCTGTGATTACTCACAACATTGGTGGAGCGAGGAAATTGTTTAACAGTACAAGCGTATATTACGTCCTTCTGTACACAGTTGTTGTTAAGGGGACAATCTCTAGGTTTACGGCAGTTACAAGTGGTGAGGGATGTGGTGGGTGGTTGCTGTTGGATATGTTTGATTTTCCTATTGTTAGAGGTTATGATAGTTTGTTCAATATTGGGCATCGTAGAGTATGATATTTTAATAGAATTTTTGTTAAGGATAGTGCTATATCTGTGGGGATGCTTAAAAGATCTGTCTAAGATTTGGAAAAATTCTTTAGGTATATTGGTTTTAACATTACTGCTGAAAGGCGGATTAAACCAAATGTTATTCTTTCTTCTAAGTTTTTTTCTTTGTTTATGCGAATGTGGGTCTACCCGATTATCAATATCTTTAGTTCCTATGGGCTTATTAGAGTGTGTTTTGATTATCTTAGGTGTTGATGAGTTAAACTTTTTATTTCTGTGTGTGGTCATGTTGTGAGTAATAATGCCTGAAGATTTGTTAACTTGAGTAAGGGGGTTGCAGTTATATTTAATTTTGTGATTGTAGCCTGAGTTAAGCAAAGCATTATTGTAAAAGCTAGAATTTTGATCGAAGATAGATTTATTCGCAGATAGCTTAGAGATTCTATTAGATACTGAGGGGACAATTGAGTTTATGATGGATTTAGGGTGGTTAGATAGGCTATGTACGTAGAAAAGGGTTAAGTTAGGTTTATGGTATGGGCTGAAGGTTCCCGAGTTAAGATCTAATGTAAGGTCAAGAAAGTTGGATATTCTTTTCTCAGGTTCAAACGTAATGGTCAAACCAAAGTTTTTAAAGAAGTTATGCAGGTTTTTGATAGTGTTGTTATATTGTCTCGATCTCTCCCCAGATACAAACAGGGCATCGTCCCTATACAACCCACCCTGTAAGTGTCCAAAATTAAACCCCAATTCTCTCATCAAGTACAAACCTACCAGGTCAGTGACCTGGGCAGAGTCTGAGGCCCCCATGGTAATGTCAAAGTTATTGGGGGTGTCCTTCCTAGTCCAAAGCTTATTATCAAATTCTAGTAGGGATCTTCTGGCTAATATTATTAGTTTAATCTCTATGTCAGTAATGTCAGAATTATTTTTGGCGAAGATTAATGCTTTGTTAAGTAAGATAGGGGAAATGGATTGGTAATAATTATTAATGTCGAAAGTTATGAAATTCAAGTTATATATATATATATAGTAAGCTATGAAAATATATTCATGGCCATTAAGCTACACAGAGGCTCCCGCGTTTAATCCCCGGGGGAATCTTCAGGCTAAAATCAGGTTTACTACCTAGCTCTACTTACGTATCGAGCACTGTTGAAGTAAATACTGAAAATTGATACATAAAACGTATATCTCCTTATAAAATGTTATGTGGACACATGAAATAGTAATATATATATATATATATATATATATATATATATATATATATATATATATAGCAATAGATGAAGTGAAAGAATACAATGAGGTACGAATCAAATTTTATTACAATTCAATGTTCATGAGTTAAGGACTTTAAAGAACTTTGCCTGAACATTGAATTGTAATAAAATTTGATTCGTATATTTATATATGTATATATATATATATGTATATATGTATATATTTATATTTACGTACATTTATATATGTATGTATATGTACATTTATATATATATATGTATATTTATATATGTATATATATATATGTATATATATGTATATATACGTATATTTATATATATATATATATAGCAATAGATAAATAGATAAATATATATAAATGTACATATAGATACATATATAAATGTACGTAAATATAAATATATACATATATATATACATATATATATACAAATATATATACATATATACATATACATATATAAATATACGAATCAAATTTTATTACAATTCAATGTTCAAGCAAAGTTCTTTAAAGTCCTTAACTCATGAGTTTTCAAGGAAAATCTTCTCAGAGGACCAAACATTAAACTTTGAAAATATATAAAAATATATATATAGAAAAATACATAAAGGTATATAAAACATCAAATATATCGACCCAAAAAATACCATTTATTAAAACTATACAATTCATCCAAGTCAACAAGTCTAAAATAGCTAAAGGCAAGACATCCACGATGTTGATTAAAGAATAATCCATTTTCAAAGATTAATTTGTATTACCTGAAGTAATGTCATTGTGGTAATGGTCCTCTGAGGAGAATATTTTCTTTAAAAACTCATGAGTTAATGACTTTAAAGAACTTTGCCTGAACATTGAATTGTAATAAAATTTTATTCGTACCTAATTTTATTCTTTCACTTCGTCTATTGCTATCAATGCTCTATCCAGTATATTGAGCTTTATTTTTATCCGGATGTTCACTAATTTAAGATATTAGTTGCCTCTTATATCTTTTGTTGTATTAACCTTATATATATATATATATATATATATATATATATATATATATATATATATATATATATATATATATATATATATATATATATATATAGTTGGTTATTTTAGTGAACAGAAATCCAATAGAGTAGTCCATAATTGTATTAGAGCGTAATGTTTATTTATTCTTTTACAAAAGTTTAGATATAAAAGTTCCAAAGGTTTCGTAACTAAAGGGTATCTAGCAAAAAGGGCTAGCTGTATTCCGTTCTATCGCTTATCAGCATTTTTTTATTTGCTGAGAGAGATCAGTGCTTATTATTACTCAGTATTATCATATTCATATATTCATTTTAAAATATTATTTGATATATATATATATATATATATATATATAATTCATTAATTGAACAAGTATGAAATGTATTGATATAATGAAGTTAAAACAATTACTTTTCAAAAGTGCTCAATAAAAGATAGAGCTTTATAAATATACTTTATATAAACATTCAAAATTGTTAACATAAAGCAATTCCTGTTTGTTACACTTAGATATCAGTATAAATTGTGGTCCCGTCGTATTGCACGGTAGCACGAACTATTAATTGATTTGTGTAGACCATTAAAAATGCTTACATTTGCGTTATATGTGACTCTTGTTTCAGGGTCTGACTCGTGTGACCAATTTGAACAGTTATATCCCCACTGATTATTTCACAAGGATGAAACGTATATGTATGTAGACAATAGTTAAATATTAATTATTAAACAATTATATGTAGTCTCCTTTCAGCCAGGCTCTTTAATGAGAAATAATACAGGATGTCTAATCTTAGCTATAAATGCAAGTTCCTTTCTGTTGAATACTGTTAAGACGGCTTACTCTGGTTGTCCAAATGCATTACAAAAATATGATTTATTTCTCATCACGTTGTATAACGGTTGAAACTGGCCTCATTGGTTAGAGCATTCGAAACTGACTTAAAGGTGACTGTTGTTCCGGTGGTTCGAATCGTGCGACCGGTTTGAACAGTTATCTCTGCAGTGATGATTCCGAAAGGTAAAACGTATACGTATGTAGATAATAATTAAATATTTATTATAACATATATATATATATATATATATATATATATATATATATATATATATAAATAAATAAATTTTTCGTGGTACAAAATTTGATAACGGCGAGGAATACGGACGTTTGGGACATTTTTTGGAGGGTCGAATGAGATTAAACAAATATAAAAAAACGAGAGAAAACGATTAAAAAGAAATTAATTAATGTACTGAACCGGTTTTCGTCCACACTCATCAGAGTAAAACGTGGAAGTGATTGAATACGACTAAAACCTAAAAATAATTTGTAATGAACACTAGTGACAAGTTTAGGAGAAAAAAAAAATATGGGGAGGAGAGTCATAAATTGATATATATATATATATATATTACTCTAAGTTACAACAGCTTGTTAGTGATAACGATTAGAGTCTAATGAAAATATTCATTTGAAAATGTGTTTATCTGAAGAATGCACCAACATTGAAACGCTTTTCAACATCGTAGTGCGCCTGCATTTCTAAAAAAATCAAGGTTAAAATAATAGATGTTTAAGAGACTCTTTTTAAATCTCAGTAAATACAAATCATCTTTCTAAACACATTTTACTTTTGATATTCTAAACTGCCTCTAATGTTCGGTCTTTCTAAACTGCTTGTACTATTCAGTCTTTTAAAACTACTTTTAATGTTCAGTCGTTCAAACAGCTTTTATTTTTCCGTCTTTCTAAACTGCTTTTATTTTTCAATCTTAGTAAACTAGTTTTATTTTTAAGAATTCTAAATTGAGTTTATTTTCGAGTCTTTGTAAGCAGCATTTATTTTTCAGTCTTCTTAAACTGCTTTTTGTTTCCAATCTTTCTAAATTGCTTTCAGTTTTCAATCTTTTGAAACTGCATTTTGTTTTCAGTTTTTCTACACTACTTTTATTTTTCAGTCTTTTAAAACTGCTTTTAAATTTCAATTATTTTAACCTTCCTAAACTGATTTATTTTTCAGTATTCAAAACTTCTTTGATTTTTAAGCTTCTTAAATTTCTTTATTCAGTTTCTTTAAACTGCTTTCCTTTTTCAGTCTTTTAAAACCGTTTTTTTTTGTTATCCAGTTTTCTGCAGACTTTATTGATATAAAGGCAAATGTATGAACACAAATGATGGAAATCGTCACAGAAAAAGAGCTTAGCCGCAAAAGGGGACATAGTTTGTTAAGATTAACGTTTGACCATTGACAGCAAAAGACATGAAAAGAAAACTCTTTCAGAATGTACAGCTTAACTACATTTCTCTCGACCGCAACTCATTAAAAAAACACTGAATAATCGATTGGGATGAGTAGAGCTCCAAGTTGGGGTGTATAGCCACTAATAAGATGCTGTTACGGAAGGTGATAAGAAGGAAAAAGTGTTATAGTAAGAAAAGCAAGAGATCTGAACATTAAAAGAGTGGCAACATTTATTGTGACCAGATGCGCCAAAATGTTAACGTTTTGGCAGTAAGTAAAGACTGAATTATTTGATGATTTTGTGGGTCCAACATATAAATATTTTTGTATGTGTTTTCATGTTTTTAATATCTAGCTATTCATTCTATAAATATATGTTTGTATATGAAAAATCTCTATAATAATTAGTTATAAATAGATGAATAGATGTTGTAAATATCAGGTTGGAAAGAAGATAATGTCGTATTTTTTTACTTCATCACTTTGCAGCCTCCAAAGTTGTACACAGTTCTATATTATTTGGTGAATTGGTGTTTTAATATCTTGCTTTGCCTTTCAGATATACTTATTAGCTGGAAAATATTAGGTTTAACTGTTTCAGCCGTCAAAAAATGGATATTAGTGATGAGCATCTGAGACATTGCATGCTCTGTGAATTCAAAAAAGGAAACTCAGCTGCAGAAGCTACAACTGTCTATGGGAAAAATGTTCTGAATGATCGAAAATGTCAACGGTGGTTTGCAAAATTTTCTTCTGGAGACTTTAACCTGTCAGATCGGCGACGTTCGGGAAGCCCAAAATCAATTGATAAAGATACCATTAAAGACGCTGTGAAGGCCAATCCAAAGTATACCAGCAGATAATTAGCTCAACAATTCAATATTATCCATACCACAATTATTTCATGCCTTAACGAGTTAGGAAAATTTTAAAAACTAGGACTCTGGGTTCCACACGATTTGACCGACGCTCAACAAAATAAAAAATGGACTGTTTGCACATCTTTGCTTTCCAGGGATCATCGAGAATCATTTTTGAAAAGAATTGTAACTAGAGATGAAAAACGAATTCTTTACAAAAATACCCAACGCAAAAGACAATGGGTAGACCTAAACCAAAGTCCACAGCCTGTTCCAAAACAAGGACTTCACCCAAAGAGAATTATGCTCTCTTTATGGTGGGACATGGAAGTACTGATTCATTATGAGTTACTAGAGCCAAATCAAACAATCACAGCAGTAAAATATTGTTTGCAGCTGGATGATCTAAGAATTTCTCTATCAAGAGAGTGTAGTTCTTCAGCATGATAACGCGAAACCTCACACAGTAAAACTCTCCCAGAAAATGGTCATGAGTCTCAATTGGGAAGTTTTTCCTCATCCACCTTATTCACTTGAAATTGCTCCATCCGACTTCCATCTTTTCCGGTCGTTGCAGCATAACTTAAACAATAAACTTCATGAAAATGACGACCGACTCTAAAATGACCTAAATTTATTTTTCTCTCAAAAATCAGGGAACATTTTTTGAAGAATGGCATCAACAAGCTAGTTGATCGTTGGACAGAAATAATAAGAAAATGAGGAAAATGATTGTAAAGATTAAAAATGCCCTAATGGGAATGTTTCAGATGAAATAAATGTGTTTGACAAAACGACATTACTTTCTTTCCAACCTGATATATAATCTTCGAATAAAATATTCTATCTAACTCATAAATGTTACTATGAAAGACACGCAGAATGAACCTAAAAGTAATGACAATTAAATTATTTATATATTCATAACGATACTAATAACTGAAAATATTCAATTATTTTTACGGCATTGTTTTGCCTGAATGTTAAGTTGAAAGTATTATTGCCTTCACAGACTGCTAGACTTATAAGAGAGCCTATATATATATATATATATATATATATATATATATATATATATATATATATATATATATATGGTAAGCTATGAAAATATATTTATGGCAAGTAAGCTACACAAACGCTCCTTCGTTTCATCTCCAGGTGGAATCTTCAGGCTAAAATGCATGGAGCTAGTTTTGCCCAGTGTTTATATATATATATATATATATATATATATATATATATATATATATATATATATAATGCAGTTATTAATAGACACGTGTTTCGTCGTCTCTATAACTTATCAGGGTGGCTAGACCTAGTAAAATTCGAAACCGGGACACAAGTTACTAACTTCGACGATCTACTTATATATATATATATATATATATATATATATATATATAGAGAGAGAGAGAGAGAGAGAGAGAGAGAGAGAGAGAGAAAGAGAGAGAAAGAGAAAGAGAGAGGGGGCAAGAGAAGGAGAGATAACTATACATTTTTCGTACATAAATGTCTATAGCGTATTCGATTCGATAGCCGATTTCTTAGATTAGTAGTTTCTGTCATTTTTAGTTTAAGTAAATTCATCGAGATTTTTAAAAATATATTATCGAGCGTGAAAGTCACCAGCCGAGACAATGACTGAGAGAAAAGGAAGAGACGAAGGCGGAGACGGAAGTTTCAATCCGGTCTGGGAGTGGTAGTTTCAATGGTGGCCATTATGTTTTAAGGTTAACTCTACAATTAACTATTATGCCAGTAGACGATAAAAGGAGCGGAGACTTTCCTCCGCGCGGCTAAAGATAGAAGTCTATGGTTAGTTTACATTTTAGTAAAGTGCAGTCGTCGACCCATTTATTCGGGGTTGGTCATTACAAATATGCCCAGAATTATACTGACATATTCTTTCGTGTTTTAGAAATCGGAAGTAACAAAAAGTGAAATTACAGTTGAATGAAGGAATGGATACTGTTCTAGGAGTCGGTTTACGAATATGTAATCGAACTATCGTGGCGAGCGTACTAACGTAAGAGTAAGATGCCCCGTCTAGCCACACTGAAGAGTTGCGAAGCGCGTTAAGCTCAATAGATATTCTACGTTTTCGATCCAAAGTTTCAGCTATGGGATTCCAGAGTAATTATACATAAGTATGTCTGAAACAGCTATATTTTGAGCGACTTACTTCATATATATATATATATATATATATATATATATATATATATATATATATATATATACAAAGCAATGTATGTGTGTATGTGCTTGTGTGATCCCTATAGAAAAAAGGATTATAGAATCTACATAACTCCTAATAGTGTATTCTTATGAAAAATTTACCGGAAGTGTTCGCAAATTTTTAATCGATTAATACTTTAAATATCTAATATTTTCATGAAATTTAAATCTAATGTATATACCTTTGTTGGGAAGACAATGGACGTGGTCCCAAATCTCAAAGTGCCCCCATATGAGGCAAAACTTGTTAAAATATATGGTAGTTTTATAAAATCCTCATCAAATGTATTAATTTTTCTGGGGAAGACAATGGAAGTGTCCTGAATCTCTAAATGTCGTCCCAACGAAAGGGAGCTGGGCGGTCGAGCCTCCTTTAAAATTTACAGCATATCTTATTTTAATAAAATTTATATCATATCTATATTAATTCACAGAGGAAGACAATCGAAGTGGCCCCTCTATGTGCCGAATATTAACGTGCCTCTATCTCTAAGTGACCCATAGGACAAAAACCTTTTAAACTTTAAAATACGTATATTCGATTTTGATAAAATGTTAACCATATGTATAAGATACTAATTCATGTAGCTTTTCTAACAATTCAGCTTCTAACGACTATATTAGACGGGGAAAAGCTAGGAGGGGGGCAGTAAAAACAACGAAAATAATAGTGTTATGAACATACTGCAAAAAGTTCATAGTAGTGATCCGCATTCAGTCCAGAACAACGTCGGTCTTCCTACTAGTATATATATATATATATATATATATATATATATATATATATATATATATATATATATATATATATATATATTGGCATCCGTCAGTCGCAACGACTATTGATCAGCGCCGTATTGGGATGTTGTTTGTGTGCATCTTTTTGTGTGACTGTAGAGACCAACTCTTGATTTGTATGGTCTACTACAGCCTTTACATACGAAAGCTGTTGTGCAATGTGTCACCTCGGCTTGTTGGTCTTCCTGTAGGCTCGCTCTTCTCCTAGCTCTCTTCGTAGCGTTTTCATCGTGGAGAGTCTTCTCACTGATGATCATTCCCAGGCGTATCAGCTGCAGAGGCGTCCCATGTATTAATGTCAATTGAGCATGCTTTCATATCTTGCTTGCAGACATCCTTGAAGCGGAGATAGGGGATGACCCCTTTTTCTTGAGCCTAAGGCAAGCTCGCCGTAGAGAAGGTCTTTAGGGGTGCGCCAATCATCAATCCTGCACACATTAGGGAGTAGATGAATGGAATGCCTGCTCTTTGCAGTACATCACTGTTACCGACTCTGTCCTGCCATGTGATACCAAGTATCCTACATAGTCACCTCATATGGAAGATCTGGAGTTTCCTATCCTGTGTTGAGTATGTGGTCCAGGACTCACGCCCATACAGTAGGACACTGAGAACGCACGCTCTGTAGACGGCCATTTTGGTAGAAGTAGTAAGGTTACTGTTTTCCCAGACTCTTTTAGTTCGTTTAGAGAGGGTTGTGGGTGCCTTACCAATCCTTTTGTTGAGCTCTACGTCCAATGAGAGGATGTCTGAAGAAGCGGAGCCTATGTACTGGAACTGGTGAACGACCTCCAGTGGTGTACCTTGGATTGAAATGCTGGGTGGGCAGGCGGTTGCTTGTCTCATAACTTGGGGTTTCTTCTGGCTGATGGTGAGACCGAACAGGCTGCAAACATCAGCAAACCTGTTCATAAGTCTTTGGAGACCATCTTCCCGATGCGATGCTATGGCTGCATCATCGGCAAACAGCATGTCCTTGATCTGGACTGACCTGATCTTAGTCTTGGAGCGGAGCCTGGCGATGTTGAAGAGACTACCATCAGATCTGGAGTGAAGATAGATACCATCCGCTGTGTTTTTGAAAGCGTGCTTCAAGAGTATAGCGAAGAAGATGCCGAAGAATGTCGGGGCCAACACACAGCCTTGTTTGACACCGCTCTTCACCCCGAACCCAGCAGACATGTCGTTGTTAAACTGTACAGTGCTCATCATTCCATCGTGGAAGGATCTTATTATACTGAGGAGTTTTTGTGAGTATCCGATTAGTGGAAGGATCTTGAAAAAATCGTCTGTGCTCACGAGATCGAATGCCTTGGTCAGATCTATAAAGGCGAGATACAGAGGCTGGTTTTGCTCTCTGCACTTCTCTTGCAGCTGGCGTAGGGAAAATATCATATTGATGGTTTATCTCTCTGAACGAAAGCCGCATTGAGATCCCGGGTAAATTTTATCGGCAAGAACTTGCGTGCAAATAGGTTGCCAACGAAGCTCAACAGTGAAATACCGCGGTAGTTGTTGCAGTCATTGCGGCTCCCTTTGTGTTTATAGAGTGTAATGATGTTTACGCCTCTCATGTCGGGAAGCACTGAACCTTCTCTCCAGCACTGTATCAAAAGGTTATGAAGGGGCTGAAGCAAGCTAGCTTTTCGCAGTCTGTCTATTGCCCTCGATAGTTCTTTTATGGAATGCTGCTCGTCGAGCTTATGCATCAGGTGGAGACAATATATAGCATCCAGGGCAGACTGATGTACCACGTTGTCCTTGGAGTAAAGCTCGGAGTAGTGTTCTACCCATCTGTCCAGCTGTTGACTTTGTCTTGTATGGGTTCACCCGACCTGTAACTTCAATGGTGCTGTTTTGTTGCTTATTGGTCCAGTAGCTCTCCTGATCCCGTCATACATGTTTTTCATGTTGCCTGTATCAGCCGCCCGCTGAATAGTATTGGAGAGGTCCGCCCAGTTGTTGTTCGCAGCTTCTCTGACAGCCTTTTGGACTGCACCTCTCGAAGACCTCAGTATAGCCAGCGATGTAGGAGATGGGTTGGCCTTGTATGAAAGCAAGGATGAACGTTTCGCCTTAATCTGAGGATCGAGGGTAGCAGAATTTGCATCATACCAGTCATTGCGTTTACAACCTGCCTTCCTCCCAAAGACTTTGAGAGCTGTAGAGTGGGTGTCGTTCTTGAGTGTTTTCCACTGTCGACTGTGATCTCCTTTGAAGTTAGGACGAAAAACATAACGTTGAATTCTACCATGCGGTCTGAGTGTTGAGTCTTGCTAACGTCTATACGCGCAATACCTTCCTGTTTAGTGTGGTAGAAATCTTTAGGTTGAAGTCTAACCTTGCTGCATACTAAGGAATGATGGTTATCACAATCGGCACTATAGTAGGCTCTATACATCAGGAAATGTTTTAGGTACCTTCGTCAAGTAATTATGAGGTCAAGCTGGTGCCAGCGCCCTGAACTTGGATGTCTCCAAGACACCCTGTGATGCGACCTGGCAGCAAAGAATGTGTTCATAATGCAGAGGTCATAGTAGCCACAGAGTTCTAGCAGTCGCTGACCATTATCATTGCATTTACCCAATCCAAATGTATCGAGGCTACTTGGCCATGCATCGTTGTCACCACCTACACGCGCATTAAAGTCCCCAAGAATGATCAGAACCTCATTCTGTGAAAATGGGCCTTGATGGTGTCACTTAGCTAAGTGTAGAAGTGGTCCTTTATGTCGTTAGATGCCGCGAGTATTGGGGCGTACACACACAATAAATTGATTGATCCATCTGCAGTGTTCAGACGCAGTGAAATTAGGCGTTCAGTGGCTGAATCTCAGAGTTGTACATTTTGAAGCAGTGAGTTTCTGACTGCAAAACAAACACCGTGTTCGCGAACTTCTTCATTCTTCCCTTGCCAGAAGAAGTTATAGTCTGATTCCCTTAGGCATCAGGAGTCTGCTAAGCGAGTTTCTTATAGTGCAGCAATGTCCACCCTTAGTCTCAGTAGCTCAATGTTGATGATAGCAGTTTTTGTTGAGTATGTCAGTAGATAGGCCAGTCATCATAGTACGGACATTCCAGCACCCTAGCCTAAGTGCTATATATATATATATATATATATATATATATATATACATTATATATATATATATATATATATATATATATATATATATATATATATACCAAATCGAAAGTACTCGCGAATAAAGAAAGAGAAATGGAACCAAAAACTCACAGAAATTATATACAACTATTTGACCGAAATATTAAATAGACTACTCGAAAAATGTTAAAAATCAAAGGTCTCACCAAACAAAAACACTCTATGTTATTTAATATTATTTGTCTATATATATATATATATATATATATATATATATATATATATATATATATATATATACATGCATGTCAGTGTGCGTAGAGTCTGTGTGTTTGTTTAAAGAAATAAATATTCGACAGAATGTGTAGATACAAAACTTTGTTGGGAATAAGCATTAATTGAACAGAGTCAGATTAAATATACATGTTGAAAGTTATAATGGGAAATGGGCAAGCCAATGAGGAGAGTGACTAAAGTGAAGGAATATATTAGAGTGTGAGGTTATTAAAGTTCGTAGTAGATAGCACGATGTGTATGTGAAAATTATTGGTGGAAGAGAAGTAGTGAGTGTGTAGAGGAGGAGCTTGCTTATAAGTTGGTGAGTGAAAAGGGAAATAGAAAAACATGCTACGGATGGTTGTGGGTGGACAAGAAAATGGGAGAAACGAAAAAGGAAGACAGGGGAGTACATCGTCGAAAGAAGTGGTTGTTATTGTCGTTAGGCGACTTGGACTTCTGCATAGAAAGATCTTTTCACAGGATTGTCTGGTCTGCATGAAGTCATTCTCTTGTTCGCAGCTATTCATCAAACCTACAAAGTTGCAGATTTTTACCCCGACACCGAGTGCAGCAATGCTTAGCGGTTGCATACGAAATAGAGGAACGTTTGGCCCCGAAAATACACAGGAATGATGCAGAAGCAACGGTACCACTCTTAATCCATTTATTTGCGGTTCAACGCCTGACACGCTTTTATTTGTAGATTCAGAGACAGAGGTGACCAGAGGACGATGAATTCTGATCTGACTCCTTCTAGATGTTCACCATAGCCCTGTTAGTCGGATTGCTGCCTTAATACCGCGTGCTGCTAGATCCGTTTACGGTGGGTGGCTCTGCTAGGAACCAGAGTTCCAGGTGGAATAGATCTGTCACCACTACATTGCTACCGGTCACGATGATGAAAGGTAGGACTTTATGGAAGGGGGCGAAACAAGTGAAAAGTAATTGGGAGAGGAAGATTTTAGGAAATGATGGATGAAAATCAGTAGAGTGTTCAATTGAGATATTCGATTTGTATTCAAAATTAAAGTTCATATTTTGTTTCTTTAGGATATCTTTATGACAGGATCGAACGTCTAATCTAATACTGTCTGACTTTTAAATATGCCCTTTTTACAGACACGTGCCCCGGCTTGAGAAATCAGAGCTTTTAATATCTTTCACTTCTCCATTAATATGATTACACTAGCGAGATTCCACCGCGCTTTCTACATAAACTTGTACATGTTACTGTTACTAATAATACTCCATTTAAATTAATACATATCTCACAGGTTCAATCAGATTAAAAAATAAAATGGCTCTTATTTACTTTCGAAACAATAATTGTAATTTTCAACTAAATAACCTTTAAATAATTAAATGAAACGAACGTGTCTCATCTTTATTTTAAATTGTAACAATTTTATTCTTTTGAAAACAATAAATGTTCTTGTCTTTCTTACCGTAAAAAATAATTCCCAGCAAACATTTTTTCAGATCAATAAAACGAATGCCACTTTTAGAAATGTATTTAACTTTGTATATTTTTAGTGAACGGGACGAGATAAGTTGATTTTAAAACCATTCATTTGAAAATGGCTATCCAGTCGGATTTTTTAAATCTTAGTGATATCAAATTAATGGCCAATCACCATAATTGCTGATCGGACGATCTCATTTTTTAATGTCTGTGGAAGGCGATAATATACGTACATACAGATATGAAATGCCGGAGCGAATTATGATATGAATTGACAAATTTTCTTCAAGAAATTAATAAAAGACGAACAGGTCGTTCAAAATTCCTAAGGAAGCTAGTCGCTATGTGCTCATTTCTTATAAAATGGTTCCCTGTCCAATGCTAATTTAAACCTATACGGTATTCGACCATACTTAAAAGCTTACTTCTAAAACACCACTTAACACATATTAAGTTGTAATTTACAGCTTGCCTCTGAAGTTCCATATAACACCAACACCATTTAAATGCTTATGGTGTAAGTTTGATACAAAGATAAATAAGAGAAATCAAAGAAGGAAGAAAAAGAATAATAAGAATAGAAATGTTGAAGAGAAAGAAAACAACAACAAAATCAAAAACAATAGCAATAAATGACGAGGAAGAAAAAGAAATGCAATACATTCAATGTCGAGTATTGCATATATATTTTATTTTCCTTTTTTAATATATTGGATATCCTTGTAACCATTCAAGGCCAGCTGGTTGTCTGTCGAGGTCAGAAAGTTAGCTTTGAAGAACGTGTTAGCAGAGGAAAACAGTAAGTGAGAAAAGTGTGAATCACGTAAGAAGTGACGTCATTGAAGAAGTTAAAAAATCTGTAAGAAAGTGAATGCGAACAGGTCGAGCAGGACGTATGAAATGAGTCATAAAAGGAGCAATTAATGCAACCCAAGATGACCCTCTCTTTTGCTCACTGTGCCACAACGGCGACAAAACAATTTAAACACAGAGTTTTTTTTGTATTTATCTACCTTCCATAGCGGTAACATGTGACATAAATCGGGAAAGTGGGATTGAAAAGCCAGCGCCATAGAGGAAGATCACTGTGGCTTACAAAAAATGCCTCCGCAGACCCGTCGACATTCGCCTGTAGGGGTGCCTCAGGCGATTAGCAGTATACTAATCCCTTCACAAAGGGTGAGAAGGCAAAGCGTGGGAAGAGGTACCTCCTAGAACTGCGAAGGACAATACCTCAGATCGGAGGAATTAAGACTCGAAGGCCAAGACGGTACCGGTCCACAGAGTTCAGCATCCATCGGAAAAGATATTACACTCTGATATAAGCCAAAAGGCTAAGCAGCGAGCAACCACTGAGTAAATATACCTTTCAGCGCCGACTGGTGTCAGCTAGGATAGTCATCATCATCATTTTCCAGACTTCAGAAAAGAAGAAAGCAAACGTAGAAATCACGTGCGTCGTAGCGCCATCGAGTGGGTTGTTAGAAAATATATGTTAAGTGAGAAATCAATTGGGGGCATGTTGAACAGGACGTATAAAATGCTAGCTTAAAATAGGCATGAAATTTTGCATATCAAAGCGCATTAGATCCGCACATCAAATTTTAAATAAAATGGTGGTTGAAACTCCGTCAAAGTTTCGACATTGACCGAATTATTCATGGTCATGGTTAAAAGTTAAGATTAAGGCGACATAAAATGCGTGACTTCATTGGCTACAATATGAGCCAAGTAGCGAGTCTCTACGATGACCGAAATCGAAGTTATCGCCCTAAGTGTGACTTTCCACTTTTCTGTGACATTCATCTTGACCGTTGACCTAGATATCCTAAAATTAAATTACATCTATGTTAGACTATCCGTGATAGTTTGACTTAGCTTAATGGCGATTGATCAAGCGATGTAGAAGCAAAGATGTACACAGACAAACATAGTGACAAACTAACAAACTCGACCGAAAACATAACCTTCTTTGGTGGAGGTAACAAGCCGTCGTAATTAGTTGCTAGACGAAAATTAGTAGTAGCTTTCTTAGGCTATATAGCCATCACCATCATCGTTGTATTGACTTCAAGATATTTGTTACCCAACGGTGTTAAGTACACCCACAAGAGGATCATCACAACGGCGATGAACACCAGAAAGAGAAGAAAGCGAAAGACGGATAAGGCAAAAGAAAAGAAAGAGTATCGAAAAGAAGGATAAAGAAGAGAAAGACAGATCAACTTGTAGGAATGGAAGAAAGGAGAAGAGAAAAGAATACACTAAATAAAGATTAGATGAACTTCATCTGATTAGAAATCCTGACGCAGTAAGAAAAGAAAAGAAACTACTAGCAATGAAAGAACTTTGTTACTATCTGTTTACAGAATCTGTGAATGGACATGCAGTAAACCGGACAAACGTGCCCTATCACGTGACCCACGCCACATGACACTTATCCGTTTGACCTCGTGACAGTAAGCATTTTGTTTATGTGAAATAAGGACAGCCAAAAAACGAAAGAGTAAACTAATCTTTAAAACGATCTTTTTTTTGACGGGGGGGGGTAATGTGCGATCCTCTTTTTCAGACACAGCGGATGTTTGTGGTTGGTTAAGATACACTCAACCTGTTAGTAAATACGTTTCTAGAACGAACAGACTCTGTTTTATTATTCAAGGGCTTCTTTGCTTTTGAGGAGGGAGGTTTAGTTTTTCTATTTGTTTATATACATGTCTGCATATAAGTATACCACACACCCCACACCTCCCCCCCCACACACACACATATATACATACATACATACATACATATATATATATATATTGGTAGAGAAAAATTAGTACAACATTCGTACCGTCGGTTTCAAGCACAGAAAAACTTAGCCGTCCGGCTCTCTTCAGCTTTTGTTGTCATCTGTTTTGGAAATGTGAAGTCACGTGTTACTCTCATTTGGACGCGTTATTTGCTTCTAGTCTTATGTATGTTTGTTTAAATTTAGTGTAAGAAAGGTTTAATAAGGTTTAAAATAAAAGGGGGGGGGCGAAAAGTGCCAGTTGAGCTTTAAAACTGGAGAATATTTAAAGAGATATAAAAAATGAAATAAATAAAAATAAACAATTTCTATATAAATCCCGTGAGCCAGTATTTATGAGTAGCGTATATTTGGCCGTTACTGTTTTGGGGTTTAATGATGTGTTTCTAAAGAAATTATGGAGAGAAAATGGGGTTAAGGATAATACTTATGAAGAGAAAAAAAGATTAAAGAAACAACATTAAATCCAAATTTAAATCCTGGATTAAAGGACTTTACATCAATCCTAAAGGAATTTAAATAAAGATATAATATATATATATATATATATATATATATATATATATATATATATATACATACAGGGTGACTAAAAAAACGGGCCCCGTGTACACTTTATGTGATATCTCCTTTATTTATTCACCGATTACCCTTATTTTACAGGACATGGCACTATCAACGACCGTGAGTACACCAAGACCTCCGTGGGAGCTGGGACAAAGAATACACTGTGTTAAATTTTACTAAAAGACAGGCTCGTTTAAGAAAACCCAGGACAGTTTCATGCATCAGTTCGGATGTGAAAAGGCTCCACCCAAAAGCAGAATTCAGAACTGGGTGGACCACTTCGAGAAGTATGGGACCGTGGAGAACTTCAACGCTGCCAGTGAGAACCGTTGAAGCCACTCGGCACGTCCCAAGAAGCGGACAGCCGAACTGGTCGAAAGTGTGAGAGAGTCTTTCCAGGAGAGTCTGAAACGCTCTGTGCTTAAGCGAAGTCAGTCCCTCGGTATCTCCCGTGAGACTTGCAGGAGAGTGTTGGTGAATGATATCAGAGCTTACCCATACAGAATACAGACGCTGCAGACCCTTACAGCCTCAGACAAGAAGCAGAGGAGCGCTATGGCAGTCAAGATGCTCGATAAGATCGAGGAGACATCAGATTGTCTTAACCTCCTTTGGATCTCAGATGAAGCCCACTTCCATCTTAACGGAAAAGCAAACTCAAAGACAAATGTCTTCTGGGGGTCCTCCAGACCCAACGAAGTAGCCACCAAACCCCTGCACTCTCCTAATTGCACGGTGTGGGCTGCAATCTCGGTCAGAGGCATCATCGGACCAATCTTCATCGAATAATCTGGCGCAGCAGTGACAGTCACCAAGGAGCGGTATGTGGAGGTCCTCAAAACCTTCAAGAGTGAGCTCCAGACCCTCTACCCGTCGCTCATGAGCAAGTTCTGGTTCCAGCAAGACGGAGCAAGTTCTCACACTTCAAACCTGTCCCGAGATTTGCTGAAAGGGAACTTCGGAGACCGAGTGATCAGTCTCCAGACTAATTTTGAGTGGCCACCCCATAGCCCGGACGTAAGCCCCCCCCCCCCCAGATTATTTCCTTTGGGGCTATCTTAAGAACAGAATGTACGTAAGGAAACCCAGAACCATCACGGAACTCAAGGAAGCCATCAGGGAGGAGATGAGAGCCATTACCAATTCAGTCTGTAAGAACGTCATGGACAACTTCGTTCTGCGCCTCAAAAAATGCACGGAGCTAAAAGGAGTCCATCTAGAACACATGCTGTAGAACGGAGAAAAAAAGGCCAAAGAAGTGTTTTGATATGATGTTGTGAATATGATAAACTAGTTAAACCCCAAAATTTATTTCATTCGGACGAAACACTAAGAAATAGGGCCTAATTAGATTTGGGGCCCGTTTTGGGGGGATCACCCTGTATATATATATATATATATATATATATATATATATATATATATATATATATATATATATATGCTACTTTTACGAAGATCACAAAATTAACATATAATATTACTAAGCCTTATGTTTAGGATACCTATTCCAATTTTGATCAAAATCCATTGTATAATTTGGATTATAGAACATTTCTAAAAATTTTAGGTTTAAGCTTAAGAATTATTAAGAAGAAATTAAAATTCAAGGATTCTTTTTTAATTGGTGTCAAATTACTGTGGATCAAATTTAATGCCAATCTGAGAAATTTTAATTTTAAATGGAAGTTGTGCAAATATTAAACTAACATTTGGGTGATATTTATTAATTTATGTCTAATACGTATCGTTAACATTTCACAAAAGTCGGACGTAGCTGAAGAAGTGCATTAACACCTTCTTCACCCCCTTTGCATAAAACTAAATCAAACTGAATATAGCCTAGCCTGGCAGATGCGTGGCGCAATTCATAATTATCCATTAATTATTTAGAAGTTAATCATCTACATACAAATATATAAACATAAAAACGTACCTCAGTTATATATGTATATAAATATGTAATTATTTTTCTGTTTAAATGCTACTCTATCTTTGTGTCAGAGATCACTCTCTTATTCTTTCCCTATCTTTTTATCTGTATCTCTCTCTCTTTCTCTCTTCTCTGTACCTCTCTCTCTCTCCTTTTATCATTCTCTTACACGTTTCTTCTTTCTTTCTCCCCCTCTCTCCCTCTCCGTATCTATCTCTTTCTCTCTCACCCTCTCTGGTAGGTCAGCCTTTAATGTAACGTTTGTTTTAGCCAAGGAAAATCATGTTTATACGCACGTAGGTGTAAAGAATCTCACAGTTAGACCTTCTTTATGTTATATTCGACTCACGAGCGCCAATAATGAACAGACACAATTACTATTATTATTACTAATAAAACTATACATGAATGTAATTAGACATCGATGGCTGTAGTTTCATGGAAATACTGGAAATGCCAAGTATGGTCTAACAATGGTCTAAAAATAGTTATTCAACATTAATGTCGATTTCTAATTTTTCTGGGATAACAAAAAATCCGACGATAAGAGTTAACATAAGAAATAAATATGAGTAGTAAAAAAGCAAGAAAAAACACGAGAAAATACAATCAATCGTATTAATGAATCATTGTTTCAGAAACGATCGTACACAGACATTTTTGATGATGTTGAATTTCTGGAACTGATTTACTCAAAAATGAGTATGTCATAATTTGTAATTATTTCGAAATTGTAATATAATAGTACTGGTTGATCCAAAATCTTAAACTTTCTGGGTATCTGATGGGTTAAACTTTACTTACCAAGCTTGATTCCATATTTCTTTAAAGTGTCGCTTTTGGTCTATTTGGAATACTACCTATATATATATATATATATATATATATATATATATATATATATATATATATATATATATATATATAGCGGCTGTCTATTCGATTTCGAATATGAAAACTTTTGGCGTATCAATGTGATATCAGTGTTAAAGTTTCCCAATAGGAGGCGCGGATGTGGCTCCTCAAGCCTGACAGACTTTTACAGACCATACCACAGATGGAACGGGTGTTGTGTGGATCTGAAGGGGATTCCATAAGTAAAACCACCTCTTTTCCATGCTTGATTTTGCAAAACATGCACTCGTTGGTTATTCAACAAATCTGCACGTGACATAATTACCAAGTTAAACTCATTCTATCTACACACACATACAAACATACACACACACATATATGTATATATATATATATATATATATATATATATATATATATATATATATATATATATATATATATATATATATGGTAGACATTTTTTTACCTGCGACGGCTCTGAAATACCCGACTAGGTATGGACCAGTAGACTTTGTCAGATCATCCATCTAGGAGAAGGAACACTTTGATAAGAAAAAAAACGTGCCGCTGACCACTCGCGTCTTGGCGATATACCGTGGGGGAGGGAGGTCTCCTAGTCTTGATCAACAACCTTCCTGGAGCCGAAGTCTCGAGCAAAATATCCGGTTAGCAAATCTAAAATTGCTTAAGAAGTAGATGGGCTCTACTTATCGCCAGGCCTTTGCACTCCTTCTCTGTCTATTAGCCAGACGCATAGATACTAACGCTGGAACGCCTCAAATACAACCAGTGCTTGGCATTGTTTCTCTGAATATGAACACCGTCTATTATTCTCTCTATCTGGGCAACTTGGGGAAAGTTTTTTCGCCACTAAGCGTCACATGACTAGTCTGGGTCGCTCTTGTTCTGACAGGTTACAGGTTAGACAGCTTGTCTGGATACTGTTTACGACTGTCAGTACGGGCTAGGAGTTAATGTTCGAAACACCCTCTCCTTGATGAGAACATAGGCTAGAATCAGATGAGCAAGCCTACATGTGTATTAGACTGACCTTCAGCACAGTGTTAGGTACTTATATTTCTTATACTCTTTTTCTTCGACCCAGAACTGTACCCTCCTTAACTCTGTCTCTGAAAGCATACATACAACACTCTCACTTGACTCAAATGCGCAAATTCATGTATTTGAGTATTTTAATGCACACCACCGTGACTGGCTGAGGTTCTCCAGTTTTACTGACGCAACTTGTAACTCTACATTTAATTTCTCCTTAATTCACTCCTTTCACAAACTGTTACTTTACCGACCGCCTCCCTGATCGTGTGGACCAGCAAGACTCACTTCTCGACCTGTTCTGGATTTCACTGCCCGACGCTTGTGTGACGAGTGCCCATAGCCAGCTCGGGAACGTTTATCACATTGATATCACCCTAAAAACTTATCCTAAAGCTGATGAGCCGTTGCTCAAAACAACGAGATACTGTTAGCAGGCTGATTTTTAATCCATCAGATATCACCCCAGCGACACCCTATCAAATGAAACCTTCTCACTCTCTGCTAGTCAGTGTGCAAATGAGTAAACCGAATGGGTAAAAGCTGACATTGAAGCATATGTCCCCATGCGAAAATTCTTCAGCAAACCCCACTCTCCTCAATGATTCACCTCGGTATGTGCAGCTGCTATTGCTAAGAGACATCAATCCTTCCGATAATTCGGCCGCCATAAGTCAACTGCGAATAGACAGAAATTTATGGAGTCAAGAAAAAATTATAAAGTAGTGATAGGTGAAGCAAAGACAAGGTATACAGAGATAACCGGAAAACGCATTCAGTCACAGAAACTAGGCACGCGCAATTTCTGGAAAGTCTATGATAGTGTGGTAGACAATTGACAATCAACAACCCCCACGCTGTCCAACCACAATGATGTTGTTTGCAAGGCAACTGATAAGACTAAACAACTATCCCAGCGTTTCGCCATAAACTCCACTTTGAACTCAGCAAACTACCCCCTCCCTAAATTCCCATTGCGGACACAAGCTATACTTGAAAACTTAGTCATCACTCCATCTCAGCTCAGGGACATCATAAAACACCTTGACACTTCCAAAGCGTGTGGGCCTGATCTTATACCAGTAATAGTAATAAAGAAATGATGAGTTTGCTGATTACCGGAGATAAATTATAGAAACCGTAACGTTGTTTGATGGTGTTTGAGTTTGTTATGAGTGCTGCTTAAAGCAGTCTGCGTTGAGATTTATTTGATATTAATTTAAGATCTTAGCCTGTTCAAAGTTAAATGAGTGGTCGTGTTGTGAAGCGTGGGAGAAAAGTACATTTAGGGAGTTGCTATTTTTAATGTATCTTTTGTGTTCATCGAGCCTTTTCCTAAGTTCCCATTTAGTTTCGTCTATGTATCTTTGATGACAATTATTACATGGGATAGTGTATATACCGGCGTTAGATGTAGATTATTTACGGAGGTGTTTTGCAGAGTATGTTGTTTGTTTCATGGTTTATGATGTGGTTTGTATGTTTGGACACAGTAACCTAGACAATATCTTTCCTTCAATGCTGAATATAATAAACTCATATCACCCTAAATCCGTTAACTGCTGCTGATGATACACAACCAATTTTGCCTTTCTCAGTATGTTGTATTTCTTTTCACTCACAGTCTTGCCTGAGGCGCACCACATCATATTTGATAATTGTATGATTTTTTTCTGCATTTTTCTTCATCCTGATGAAGTCTCACAATAAAGACGAAACGTTGATGTATACATAAATAATATAGTTTTTGGCTTTCCTTTTTTCGTTTTCCATTACGTCGGATCATTTTACCACTATCTTTATTAATATATATATATATATATATATATATATATATATATATATATATATATATATATATATACATATATATATACATATATATACATATATATATATACACATATACATACATACATATACATACATGCATATATATATATATATATATATATATATATATATATATAAAGAAGAGAGGGAAGGGAGAACGGCTGTTAAAGCAAATAGACAAACAGAGGGATCACACTGAGATTGAAAATAAGTACATACAGACACATTAAAGGGCATAGAAAGAAATCGTGAATGAAACGTCTGTGTGTGTGTCGAACAATGTCTGCGTGTGTCCATAAGCATCAGCACAAGTCAAACCATTCATTGTTTTTCAGATGTCCCGAATTATGACCAGGAAACACACGCGACCTTTCTTCCCATCGATAATACAAACAAAACACACACTCAGACTTTGTTATGACCTTACGTTAAAGATTTTTTTTTATCTTCTGAGCTTTAAGTAGGGCAAGGTTAGAACAACTGCAATGAACATATGTTCCGCAGAGGGAGAATGGCATGTTTCTTTTACATCTAAAATGAGCGCCGTCACCATTTTTATTCCCCTTCCCTTTTGAAAACTGTTAACAATTTACTGGCTTTGCATCGAGGGCAAAGCTAAACACAAGATTGTTTTTCTTTTAATTTGTTTCCAATCTAGCTCGCCGCTAGATTGGAAACAAAACTTACATGCATAGTCTCATCGGCCTTTCTGTCAGGAAAGAGGGCGCCTCAGGCGACAGACAACAAACTCAACTGTGTTTCAAAAATTGATGATGTTATTACTAAACTTATTGAGATGAGATGTCCGGTGAAATGCAGCAACTCTAATTAATTATTATTTATACATACAAGTGTTTGACAAAATAAGGGGCACATCTAAAATCATATTGTTTGAATTTGTATTCAAATTTATGAAGACCGTAAGGATTTTATTAATACACTTCTCGAGATCGGAAGTCCGTGAAAGTGCAGTAACTCTAATTAATTAGTTCTGAAACTGTTTCTAATATATATATATATATATATATATATATATATATATATATATATATATATATATATATATATATATATGTGTGTGTGTGTGTGTGTGTGTGTGTGTGTTTGACAGTTTGACGGTCTACTCGTTCGGTCATCAGGCAGGCGCCGTTAGCAAGTACAATAAAAATGCTTATATAAACATTCACAATTACTAGTGATTGTTTTATCTATTTACAAAGAGTTTTGCATTATCGCTAATGATAATTGGTGATATCACATACCACAGTGTTAAATTCAGCAAGGCGATTCTAACCATTCGGCCGTCATATATACATTTTCCATCTCAGTGTGAATATGCCACTGAAACAGGAAAAAATACAGCATCGGTTATAAACAATTACATCATTTTTAAATGATACTTAATTACGATTAAGACCCATACAACCATACAGTCAACCTTCCCAGGCTTTACCTTCTCACCCTTTGAGAAATGGTTAGTTTATTTTTATTAACTTGAGGCGGACTTACTCGGGAATGCTGACGGCGCTGCTCAGGCATTTTTGTATGCCAGAGCGCGTTAACCCTAGTTCACTGGCTAACCACACTTTACCTAAAAATAAATAAAACATACTTTGTGTCCAACCTCCTGAGGTAAATAACATGGCCTTTTGGCTGACATCAGAATGTAGTATCTGTTCCGATGGATGCTACACTCTATAGACCGGTACCATATTTGCCTCCTAGCCTTGATTATGCCG
The DNA here is from genome assembly GCA_963556195.1 of Sepiola atlantica. Classification (NCBI taxonomy): domain Eukaryota; kingdom Metazoa; phylum Mollusca; class Cephalopoda; order Sepiida; family Sepiolidae; genus Sepiola; species Sepiola atlantica. Next base: position 69,590,403 of record OY744537.1, on the reverse strand, counting down.
ATATGAGGTATTCTCCTGTGTTGTTCTAGGAGGTGCATCCTCACAGGCTTTGCCTTCTCAACCTTTGCGAAGGGGTTAGTTAATTACGAATCACGTGAAGCGCCGCTACCAGGTAATTTTGTAGGCCAGAGTGCTCTTCCTCTTTCCAACCTTGTGTCACATCTTCCCGTTGTGGGAGGGAGATAAATACAAAAACAAAAAACACAAAAAAACAACAGATACATATATATGTATGCACATTATATATATATATATATATATATATATATATATATATATATATATAGTAAGTTATGAAAATATATTTATGGCAATTAAGCTACACAGAGGCTTCTGCGTTTCATCCCCGGAGAGAATCGTCAGGCTAAAATGCATGGAGCTTGATTTGCCGGGTGTTTTTATAGACACGTCTAACTAGTTAACCAATTATATTATTTGTTGTTCTCTTAGCCAATCGTTGGGCTTCCAAAGGTTCGGTTGATTTTACTTCCTATTACCTTTACTATTGTTCTGTTTTCTATAGGATGATTCATCCCTGTTTCTTTGTTGTTCTCTTAGCCAATGGTTTGGCTTCACAAACAAAGGTTCGGTTTATTTTACCCCATATTTCCAATTCCATTGTTTTGTTTTCTATATGATTGATCATTCCTGTTTCTTTGTCGTGTCAATAAAATGGGTGATTTTATTTTAACACGTGCTTGCTAGTATTTATATTTTAGATTTTAGTTTTTAAGCTTTTTAGGTTTTAGTTTAGTTTTTTGTGAAACAGAACAGTTTGGGGCCAATTCTACGTCCTCATACTATGATTAACATAAACAAATTGTGCTACTAAATATGTCTAGAACTATTTTGATCAGAATCTACTACATGCGTTTGATTCTAGAAAATGTCTACAATTAAAGGCTTAAGTTTAAAATGCCTTAAGAAAGAGATTGAAATTTAAGCAATCTGATTAGTTGGTGTCTTATGATAATTGAATTTAAAATGCTTGACCAAATTCAATGCAAATCTGAATTATTTGAATTTTTAAATGGGAGGTGGCTTGGATATTATGTCTCCTGAAATCCCTTAAAATACTACAAAGAAAAGCAAATTTGTGGAATATTTATTCATTGATGCCTATTGAGGTCTTGTTTAAATTTCACAAAATTTGGAGGCATCGAAAATTTTACGAATGGATTACCCACCCTATGTCCTCTTTTTTGTATGAAACTACATTAAACTAAGTATATCCCATATTAAGCACCCTAACACCTAGCAGCTTTGTTCTAAAATTTAAAATAAACTAGAGAATATTTATTAATTGATGTCTAATATCCAACTCTAATATAAGTGCTGAGTAATAATCACTTTTAAGTAGAGTTATCTTGAGTTTGAAGGTTCAATCATCAGTATTTGCGATACTAAGAATACAATTTCGAATTACTTAAACCTTCTATCCGATAATTGCTGGTGAAAGGAGTGCAGGTAGCCTCTACGGATCAAATAAGAGATTCTATTCGAAATTCCGTACATATTCCGTAGTTGGACATAAAGATTCCCTAACTCGACAAGACGCAACTTAAGAAGGTCAGAAGTTACATCGGCTGAAACGTTGTAAGATAACATCCAAGATGAGAACAATAGTCTGAATAATCGACATAATTAATCATCATCTAAAAAATTCCGAAACATCAAGATTTGTATTATTTGGACACCTATTTTCATCTTGGTCGTTATTTTCGTTATGTTTCGGTCAATGTAACCGCCAATTCCTTCAGGTGAACCTTTTTGAACTTGCAAAGGTTTCTGTCGAACTCGTGAACCTATACAATATTTCAAACTGACTTACGTACTTAGACTTAGGGATTCCTTTTCAAAGTTGAACAAATGTCAGCAAATCTACTCCAGATTGTTATTCGAAATGAAACTTTCATTTTATCCACGTGGATGGATTTTTCTCGTTCCGTCAGCGTATTTATCTGAAAATCAGAAGGTTAATTTGAATAGTAGTCAAAATAAACGAAATTATGCAAATTAATTTGTTTTTGTTATATGATTTCGATCTGGGGACATCATTAAGTCAAAACCATGTCGATATAAGCCAAGTAAAAAACAGTGCAAAACTGGGTTTATACAACTGAAGTTATGAAAAAAAACTTATTTTCTCTTATAATTTCTTTTCTCTCGTGCTTGTTTAAACACACCTATACCGACCACTCTGTCTCAGTTCAAAAGTCAGCCTGCAAATTAAAAAAATCTTAATTCCTACTTTCCTTCAGCTACTTAGAAAGTACAGTCTCGGAAAGCGCTGGGTTGATTTAAAAAATCGTGCTTAGGATCGGCAAAGATAACACAACCCATGAGAAACTTCAGGATATACTATGGAGAAACCGGATTGTTACCGTTCGAGTTAAGTGCAAACTCTACGAAGCAGTTATCCTACCAAATCGTCTCTATGACGTGGAAACATAGACTATAAACCGCATTGAAGTGAAAAAGTCTCATGGCGCGTCATTTCGTGTAGATTATGAATATTGTCTGTCAGAACAAGGTCACCAAGCAGGAAATACTGGAATATGCAAACCTATAATCTATGACGGATCTACTACTTCGCCTCCCCTCTTTGGGGAGGAGTAAGTTTATTGCTTACTGTCTGATGCGTCCCTACCGGGGAATGCCGACGGGCTACCCAGGCAATTTTTAAACCCCACTGTCCCGACCCGACCTTGGGTCACATCTTACTTGTGGGAGTAAGATAAAAACTGGCCTTGTGCCTAACTCCTGGAGAGAAGTAAATCAATACTAAAATAGAAGCAATCCTGTGCGTCAAATACGTCCAAAGATGGAGTACCGTTGTTCTATCTTTGGACGGGTCGCCGAGAGCAACCTTTCCTGCATTGACTGAATGCAACACCGATTTCAGAATCTAGTTAGGGCTGTCCTCTTCTCTTCCTCGACAGCCTCTTTCTCACAGAAGAGAGGTAGCTAGTCTCTCTCTGCTCTATCGTTATTTTCATGGTAAGTGCCCGCCTGAGCTCGAATCTATTGTTCTCCCTTGTATAGCATTCACAGCCAAAAACTCGTCCTGCAACAACTACTGTAAATAATGTTCTTTTATCCGCTCACTGTTTTCCTGACCGTACCAACATGCAGAGATTCCAATGTAATGCGAGCAGACATCTTGTTACTCAACTCCTTAACCAAGTTACCGCCTCCTAAAAATCTGGGCTCTATCACAGTATCCTTTATGTTTGAGTGGCAATATGCTTTGCTTGGGCTGAACAAAAGTTATTAAAAAAATACTCAGCGGATATCTGGCCAGTAGTGTTTGTATAACTCTGGTCATAAACCCACCACTAATTATAAAAACAGTCTCGTCGTGACAGATGTAAACTTTGGGAAACAATTCACTGAAGAGAAAAGAACGATGTTTATACATTCGGTGTTTATAGTTAACATTTTCACCGAGTTCTATTTCCGCAAGTTGCCACCGGAAGTTGTTGTAGTTCATTGGGTACGTAATGACGTCACTGAGCAGCAGTCTTGCCATTCTTTTTTCTTTTAATTTTTTTATTCACGCCAGGCTAAGAGCGGCGTATTGTACCTTTTGAACGGTTTGTCTTAGAGAAAATTCACTTTTGTAGGAGACACTTTATATTTTATATATATATATAAATATATATATATATATATATTATATATATATATATACACACATATATATATACATATATATGCATATATATACATACACACACATATATATATATATATAGAGAGAGAGAGAGAGAAAGAGAGAGAGATGTATATGTATATATATATATATATATATATATATATATGAAGAGAATAGTTGTTTACTTGAAGCATCAGTGGTAAATAAGTAAATGGGTATTTATGTAGGCTAATAGCAATGCGGGAAATACGGAATAGTGAATGAAAGTATGAACAGACACAAACACTCGAAGCCAGTATTTGAATTAAACATTTTCACAAAATCTGTTTACTTTTCAAAAGATCTTTAACGTATCTAATCAGTAAATATGAGACTTACTGCTAATTATTAGTAAAATATCCGGGAGTGTGTAACATCTTTTAATTATTTCAGAAGGAGCTATACCCTTTTCAAAAGAGAAATACAAAAGTTGAACCGTCAAGTAGAGTTAAATATTTCCCCCCCCCCTCTCTCTCTCTTTCTCTCTCTCTCTCTCATATATATATATATATATATATATATATATATATATATATATATATATATATATATATAAAATGAAATAATAAAATAAGGTGAGAATCAAATTTTATTAGAATTCAAAGTTTAGGCAAAGTATATTGAAGTCCTTAACTCATGAGTTTTATATATATGTAAAGTAAGTCAAAATGCACGCAAATTTATATTGGTCAAAATTATTCCACTAATCATAACATTACTTTTATATATGTTATAGATATATACATGGCTTTTGTATAATTAATGTTTTTTTTATACTTTACATGTCATTATTTACATCTTTGGACACTAGATTGGAGCGAGTAATTTTGTATTTTAAGTATAAAGAAAAATGCAGTTGCGATAAATGAGAACATACAAAAAGATAAAAGTTTTTCGAAATAATTAATTTCCTTTATCTACGCTGACACGATTGATAAAAAGCACAACACCACTCCATGATGAACAACGAAGTCGCAGGTTGTCACTGGAGGAAAACGATGTGGGTACTATTGTAGAGGCAATCAGAAGCTTACAATCAACTTATTTACTTGCCCATTCAAGTTCAAGAGGTGTATCTGAACTCACAGAATTCCTCAACGCAGTGTTATACGGATTCTTCATCACCAAATTATGCAGCCTTACTGCATTAGCCTAGTCCAATTTATCGATAATGCAGACAAACCACAACGACTTGCTTTCGCAAATTAGGTTATCGAAAATCAGTTGGTGTTAAAAGATGTGCTGTGGTTAGACACGGCTTATTTCTTGCTTGAAGACTTGGTTAAACGCCACAACTGTGTACTTTAGAGCTCTGAAAACCCAACAGAAGTTTTATATAAAAGTCTGCATTTTTCTTCGACTTGCCAATTGATCGAGTGAATTATATCGCCCTGCTTCGCGATAATCTAATCCCTCAGTTACAGAGAAAGCGTAAAATGAGAAATATTGTCTTTTCACACGACGGAGCTCCTCCTTACTATTCGTTGTTGGCTCGAGATTTTACTGGCTTCAAAATGTCAAAAACATCGTGTGATTGCCCGAGTATACGGAACACGGTAGCCACCATGGTCGCCCGATCTCAACCCACTGGACTTCTATTTTGTGGGCATGCTGAAGACCCACGTATTCCATCAATTTCGGCCTAGCAAACTTAATGAGCTCAAAGATTTCACCATTTCAGAGGTAAATAAAGTTACCTGTTATGAACTTGTGCGTGCCATGAATAATTTGGTGAAACGTGCAGAGCTGGTGATTGAAGAAAGATGCGGTATAATTGCACATTTGCTGCAATGTTACAGACCCCATTAACTCTGCTTTCTTTTGATTACATTTAGTTTTATTTAATATTATTTAATATACATTTAATAAAGACTTTATAATTTGAGTGCATTTTGACTCAACCATTTCCGAGAGGCAACAAGCATTCCGTAAATTCGGCCGCCATAAGTCAGCTGCTAATAGAGATAAGTTTATAGAGTCAAGAAATAATTGCAAGGCCGTGATAGTAGAAGCGAAGCGAAAGTATAATGAGTTAACAAAGAAACGCATCCAGTCACAGAAATTAGGTACTCGTGATTTCTGGAAAATCTACAATAGTGTAATGAATAATGGTCAATCAACGATTCCCCCACTATCAAACCACAATGATGTCGCTTGCACAGCCACTGATAAGGCATAACTACTTGCCCATCGCTTCGCTTCTAACTCTACTTTGGACTCAGATAACCACCCCCTCCCCAGATTCCCTTTGCTGACCGAAGCCACACTTGATAACCTGGTCATCACCCCATCCCAGGTCAGAGACATCATAAAAAACTTTGACACTTCGAAAGCTTGTGGGCCTGATCTTATACCAGTAATAGTAATAAAGAAATGGTCTGCTGAACTGGCCCCTGTCCTCTCCAAACTCTACAATAAGTGTCTAGCTGAATCTTGCTTCCACGATAGCTGGAAAATTGCCTCTGTGGTACTAGTCTACAAGAACTCTGGGAATAGAACCGATCCTCAGAACTATCGCCCAATCAGGCTGCTGCCGATCTTTGCTAAAATCTTTGAATCCCTAATCAATATAGCGATAGTACGGCACTTAGTTAATGCTAAACTTATTTCCGACCACCAAGCACGATCTACTGCAGACATCCTAACGGTCATTTCTGAGCGGATGTATCATGCACTCGACGGGGATGGAGAAGCTAGAGCGGTAGCGCTAGATATTTCCAAGGCCTTTGACAAGGTTTGGCATAAAGGGCTTCTCCTGAAAATACACTCATACGGTATTACTGGACAATTACTTAATATAATTAGACCCTTCCTAGACAAAAGAAAAATCCAGGTTGTGCTCGATGGCCGCTCATCTATGCAACATGACATAAATGCTGGTGTACCCCAGGGATCTATCCTTGGACCCTTGTTGTTCCTGATCTATATAAACGATCTCACTGATGGCATAGAGTCTGAGATTGGTGTATTTGCTGATGACACCACCCTATGTTGGTAAAACCGACGCAATCATATCCGAGGCAATGGCTGAATCTTTAGAAAATGACCTCCAGGCTGTAGTGGATTATGGCCATAAATGGTTGGTAACTTTTAATGCCGCAAAGACAAAGCTCCTTTCCTTCAATAAGTACAAGGAACCTTTGCAACCACCGATTGTCATGGCAAATAACACCCTAGCTGAGAGTTCATCATTCAAACTCCTCGGCTTAACCTTCACAGGTAACATGAATTTGAACAAATACATTGAAGACATTGCCAAGGCTGCCGCAAAGAAGGTTGGCTTCCTCTACCGTGCTAGTAAACTCCTCACACCTGGCATTATCCTGTATCTCTACAAAGCCACCATCCGCCCATGCATGGAGTATTGTTGTCACATCTGGGCTGGCCCATCATCTACTAGTCTCTCCTTACTTGACAAGGTCCAAAAAAGAATCGCCAACCTAATAGGTCCCTCACTGTCAACCAAGCTCCAGCCTCTGTCCCATCGCCGCAATGTGGCATCCTTGTGCTTGTTTTACAAATACTTCAATGGATTATGCTCCGAGGAATTGGCTACTCTGGTGCCCCCTCGACAAAAATTCACTAGACTAACTCGACAATCAACTAAATCTCATTCATTCACTGTGGAGGTCCCCAGATGTCGAAGAGCCTTCTACTCAAATAGCTTCTTTCCTCGTACTGCTGGCCTCTGGAACTCCTTTCCTGTCCCCTGTTTCCCAACAGTACAGACATGCAGAAGTTTAAAACTAATGTAAACAGACAGTAAAACAAATAAATCTATTACATATATATCATATTGACAGTAGCAAAAAGCGCCAACATCTTTATAATAAGGTTAAAAAACATGAACATTATTTGATAGAGAGAAAGTACAGAATATTTTACAAAGCACCTCTGCCACGCCTTTCTTGTGTAAATTATGGTTTTTAAATAGTAACATTATGATTTACAAACTCATTTTTTACATGGGGAGGGGACTTTATAAACTATTCTGTACCGACACCATCTTCTTATTTCGCATACAAATCGTCGATTATTTTCAATTGTTTTTTTAAAAATCAAAATAGCATTTATCGGTAATTGTATCGGAACTGGGGAAAAAATTGAAATCGTCCCATCACTAATATATATATATATATATATATATATATATATATATATATATATATATTTATATATATATACAGAAAGTATAGTTGAATTCAAATTATAAGAAAAAAACTATAGTTCATGAATACTAATAAGGCGAGCAGAATATATTTTGTCGTGTTATATTTTCTGTGTCACTTTTTACACAGACAATCCCGAAAAGAAGGAACATAAGAAGCAAACAAAGATCTGATTCGATGACCCAGTGAGGGACTTTGATATTTCTATTATGTTGATGAGAAGCTGAAAGTTAATTTAATGAAAATGCTTTCGAAACGACTCCATCAAACCTGTCGCTAACTGGAACATTAAAATATTACCGCCGACAAATTATGATTACAGATCACATGTAAGGATTATGCAGCGCCAACCGTGACTCCAACCCTCACCCATGTATATGATTTATGTTGGATGTATACTTTAGTATCTGCCATGGACGTTTTGCATCCAAATATTATTGTGAATTTTAGGATGTTGAACTTTTCAGCTCACGTGGGGAGTCTTTTAATATCCATCGATGTTTGTAAGTGATAACTACCTTTCTTTCTTGAATTGTTCAGACACAATTTTGTTCATAAATTTTGCTCGTTGCTAGATAACTTTAGACATTATCCCTTTCTCCTAAAATATTACTTTGTTCTTTTTGTCGTTTGTTCATGCATGCTTGCCCGCTTTTTCTTATCTTTATATAAATAAATATTTGTTTTGAATTTGACTTATTGTTCGAGTTGCGACTTACGTGTTCGTTGTTATTCCTTATTTCTATGTGATGTCTAGAACTGGAGAATCCCTTCCCCCGTAATATGTTATTAATATTGGTTCCCAGGGACTTACAAGCAACTGCTGGACATATTTACCTTTTTTGCACAAATCATCATTGTGACGTGCTCGCCGCCGTGGCTACGACGAAAGTATGCGTGACAATATATATATATATATATATATATATATATGTGTGTGTGTGTGTGTGCGTGTATATATATCATCTCAGACCTCAAACTGATAACCATCTATCTATCTATCTATTATTTCTCTCTTTTTTATTTTTTTTTATTTCATTTTATTTTATTTTATATTTTATATTATTTTTTTTTATATTATTACTTTTGGATTCTGATTCTAAACGGTCCCAACCACGTGACTTTCCAAATTTTGATTTTAAATTTCTTTTTTTCTCTCCATTGCAGTCTTTCCAAATATGATCTGAGATTAAGATCGAATTTTATCTCTGTCTGATGAGATCTCAGTTTATAACAGTGGTTGATCGATAACATTGGCATGCCAGTGTTGCAGATTTTGTACATGTTTGTGTAAATAAAAATAATATATATATATATATATATATATATATATATCTTATTCACACGGTTGTAGTGTTTCTTACTGGGGGATAAGTTCGTACCCTTTCAGTGGAAAGAAAACAAGTTATTTATTTATTTTCATAATTAGTATTAGAAGGTAATTCCGTTTGTTGGTAGTCGGAATGTTTTTAAGGAGGTATTAAAATTGGTATTTTCAATGTATGCGAAGCAATAATCCATGGTTTAGAAAGTGCTCAACAGTAAGGGAGCAAAGACGACGACGACGACGTAGTAGTAGTAGTAGTAGTAGTAGTAGTAGTAGTAGTAGTAGTAGTAGTAATAATAATAATAATAATAATAATAATAATAACAATAACAATAACAATAATAATAATGATAATAATAATCCAGACAAGGTAAACTTCCACAGGATAGTAATCCAAAGAATTTCAACCGGGTTTATAAAAAGTTATCAATATCAAATAGAGCTTTTATATATAGTTATTTTTATTTACACAGACATGCACACAATCTGCGACACTGGCATGTCGATGTTATCGATCAACAGCTGTTATGAACTCAGATCTCATCAGGCAGAGTTAAAATCCGATTTTAACCTTGGATCATATTTGGAAAGAATGAAATCAAAGAAAAAAAGTTGAAAATTAAAATTTGGAAAATCACGTTAAGAATCGAAATCACGTTAAGAATCAAAACAAAAAAATAATAACATAAAAAATAATAATATAAAAATAATATAAAATATAATAAAAAAAAAATAAAATAAAAAGAGAGAGGGAAATAATAAATAGATTCATAGATGGATAAATAGATTAATAGATAGATGTATAGATAGATAGATTGATATATAGATAGATAAAATCCAATAAAATAAAATGGTACGGGATAAAATAAGAAATAAAATTATTAAGGATAGAGGGAAGGGGGTTCAGGAAGAAGTGGGTGATAGAAAGGGTAATGAAATGGGGAAGGGAAGAAATGGAAGACACATGCAATGGGACGTGTCAAAATCAGTCTAGGGTCATTGTTAGGCACGTAGCATGATTTTAAGTCAAGTTATCAGTTTGAGTCGGAGATGATAGTGGCGGTAGCGCGTGTGTGTGTGTTGGGGGTGGGTGGGGTTGTTAATACATTGAGCTACTGATTTTGTTTTTAATTCTACTGTTTTTTTATTTATTTATTTATTAATTTTAGTTTTTTTAAAGTGATCTAATTATCATTAATTAATAAATTTATCAACAAATTCACTAACAAATGTGATTAGTTTACACAATAAGGGGAAATAAATAATAATAATAATAATAATAATAATAATAATAATAATAATAATTATGATGATGATGATGATGATGATGATGATGATGATGATGATGATGATGATGATGATGATGATGATAATAATAATAGCGGTAATAGTGTAGAAAATAAATACAGGAAAACAGAGAAACGTAAGTAAAAGAAGAAACAATCAAAAGGAAAAGTAAAGAGGGTGAAATAAAAATGAAAAAATAAATAAAAGAAAGAGAATAAGAGAAATAAAATAGAACGATACTAAAAAGTAAACTGAAGAAATATAGAGTGAAAAAATTTAAATGAAAGAAAAACACTAAAAAGATAGGACGAAAATAATGTAAAAAGATAAAGAGAAAACAAGGAAAAGGGGGAAAATACAAAACGGAAATGAGGAAGAAAAGATGAAAAAGGAAAAAAAGACATAAAAGAAATTATCAAGAAATGAAAAAGCAAAAAAGAACAAAAAATAAATAAAGCCATTAATAAGGAACAAAGACATATTAGATGAAAAGGAAAAGAAAGGAAAGAAATGAAAAACAATTAAAACCGAAAAGAAAGAAGCAAACATCCTTAAAAACAACAAAAAAACAATACGAAACGAAAAGAAGAGAAAAATAAAATGAATAAATAAAATTTGAAAGAAATAAAAAAAGCAAAAAGAAAAAAAAGAAATAAAGAGAGAAATTAAAATTAAAAACTTTGAAAAAATAAAAACAAAATGAACACACAAAATAAGAGAGAAATAAAAGAAAATTTGGAAGAAATTAAAAAACGATAAAAACGAAAAGAAAAAATAAATAAAAAGTAAAATACTAAAAACTTTGAAAGAAATAAAGAAGAATATAAGCAATAATATGAAAAAAAAACACCTTAAAACAAAGTAAACAAATCTGTGAAGAAAAATATATGGTTTGATTTATTCTGCCGAAAAATTCAAGTTTTTATCTTTTTTTACAGTGGATTTCCGTTGTGGTTAGAAATCTTGCTGACGCGTATGTAGGGCCAGTTTATTTCGAGCCGCTAAATCGCTGCCGTGTCGTCCAGTACACAAGCGCAATACAGGAAATAACGAGAAAATATGTCTAAAGAAACTGACTGAACATGACAACTGTTTGGTAGGTATTTTTTAAATTGCTATTTACTTTATTTATAAACAGACAAGAAAGCTCATTGCGTTTTTGTCAGCGACAAAACATTTTACTTCCGGCGGATCTTCAGTTGCGTGGGTGGCCATTTTGGCACAGACACTTGTTAAAAATCGAAATCCTGACACTGTTTGAAATCCTTGTCTATCAATAATAAAAAATTAAAAAAAAGTATTCGTTAATATATATTATTTGGATTATTCGGACAACTGTTCTTATTTTGGATGTTATTCTCGTAAGGTTTCATCCGATGTAACACCTAAATTTTCGAGAACGAGAGCAGTCTCCCGACGTTGATTAAATAATGGCTTTCGTTAGAAATGTCAGAGCTTCTTGAGTTTAACTCCAATATGTAAAAAAAATGAGTACTCTTTTAAGACGAGCTAATTAAAGGGCAGATAAATCTACTAATAGTTAACAAAATCCCTTCCCCTCCCTATGTTAAGGATGGTGACAATTTTTACATATTGGGGTTGAACTAGGGAAGCACCGAAATTCCGTACGGATTCTCGAGTTCGACATAATGATTGATGAGTTCGACAAGACGCACTTGAAAAATGTCAGACATTACATTGGTTAAAGCGTTGTTAGAATAACATCCAAGATGAGATCAGTAGTCCGAATAATCCAAATAATCCAAATTATCAATCCCCATCTCCGGAGTAGCGGCGAATATGGGACAACTTCTACCACGCAAAACTCAAAAATTGTGTCTGCATCATTTGATGCAGGACAGACAATGCAAAGGCGAATAAAATAAATACCTAGAAAAACCCTAGTCCAGATTCCCCGGAATTCTTTCTTTTTATTAGCTACTACACTGAGATATAAGGGGACGGGGCGGAGGCGTCTCTTCTTTCACTGGTTAACTCTACTCATCATTCATCCCCACCTTAATCAACAAGGTGGCCTCAACTAATATATTTTTCAATCTTTGGTATGACTCGTTAACGAACACGCTAAGCATTATGCCAACTATCTTCCATATTTATATATAAAAACACAGAGTGCATGTCTGTATGTGTGTCTATAGTCTTTCTATGTAATCCTCATCTAAGTTAATCTAAATCGCACACCATTTTTAACTCTTTGGTATAAACAATGTGAAAACAATAAGTGGATTGTTTAGGAATAGATAAAAATTGATTTTATTAAAAACTATCAATAAGAACCCCAGTAGGTTTAAATGAGGAATATTTATTAGATGGGAGGGTGCATTCAATTTAACGTGGAAGGAAATCGAGGTCCCCCGAAAGGCAATCTGGAAATGGTACAAAAATAGCCGGTGACGAACCCGTCGGCATTCCCCATTATGGGCGCCCTAGCTTATTGGAAATAAAACACCGCTCCTTCCAAAGGAGGAAGTAATGCCTGGGAGGATAGCCTCTTCGTACCGAACTGAATCATACCTAATTTAGAAAAAAAGGTTGCCCCTCCAAGCAGATCAAAACGCAGAATCAGAATGTTCTAAGCCTACCCAACCCCGTTGGTTCGGGTTAGAATCAAAGTGTAGTTTTAGTTCTGTCCTCGGTTAGTGTCGGAAGAGCCTTTCTAGATTAGAGCAATTTTATGTTTGTCCCAATACAGAGTGCCCTGTTTTGGGGGAGATGGATGACCTCCACATAAAAACTGACCTTGTGTCTTATTCTGCTAAGGTGGGGAGTCGAGTAAATAGAAAAAATAGAGCCGAGTAAGATATATTAACAAGAACAATCTTTGACAGAATGTTGGAAGTGTTAATTACTTTACAGACTAATGGAACCATTATTCATGTTAACGACCAGTTCATCTTTATGTAGGTAGGCAGACGCTTTGGCCACAAGATGTTTTGATTAACGGATGTTTTGGTTTTGAGCTTTTTGGCTCGGAATATTAAAATTAAAAAAAACTTCTTCGAACATTTTTATTTTCTATTAATTTTTACGGAATGCATTAAAACACATAAATATATGTTTAAAACCAAACTTTATGTATATTCAGTTTGTTAAGTATGTCTTAAAAGTTTTGCTTATTTTTTTATTGGAAAAAAATGTTTTAATATATTTAATACATTTGACCAAAAATAACTTTGAAAAAATATCTAGTAAAACCGTTTAAAAGACAAAGGATACTTGACCAACACATGCGTGACCAAAAGAGTTTATTAATTGATATTTAATCCTACATTAAGCTCCACATAAAACATATTCAACCTGACTTTTGTATTTTTTTGACTAGCATAAATAATTACAAAATCTAAAATCTTAAACATTTTCTAAAAATAAAGAATTTTTTTTAGAAAAATAAACACTAATTTGTATCAAACAAGGTGAAACGTAATGATGTGATTATTAAGATATTTACCAAAAAAATCGATTTATTATTCACTATTTGTAACACACCACTCAATAAGTCATGGGTCTGACATATACATGCCTACACGAATACAAAAAGCCATATCATTTTCATAAAGTACTAATTTCAAATGGCACATCTCAAAATTTTAGCCCAATCAGATAATTAGTTTACAAATTTCAGTTATTTAAATGAAGCCACAGTTGCACATTTTGAAAACAATGGAAACATCTAAATTTCGTGTGTTGATAAAGCATTGCTTTCTGTGACGAAAAATACTGTTCAAGCAACGCAATCGGAGTACTTTTGTAATATTTGTGCTAGTGAATCTCTGTCCCATTTGGGGGTTCATTTTAAGATTCAGAAACGTATTTGTAATTTGATTGGCCCTACCCTGGCTACTTCTCTGCACCCTCTCTCTCTCTCACAGACGTGATCTTGCTAGTCTCAGTCTTTTCTATAAATACTATTATGGCATGTGTTTTTCAGAATTATGTGATCTGTTTCCCGCTTCTTTTGTTCCAGCTCGTTTGACTCGTTGGTCTAGTTGTCCATCAATTCGCTGTTTTGATACCTTATTGTAACACGGCTTCCTATTCTAGTTGCTTCTTTCCAAGAACCACAAGCCTGTAGAACTCTCCTCCATGCTGACTGTTTTTCTCCTACCTATAACCTTGGTGTTTTCAGGACTAAGGCCAATAAGCACCTCCTGTCTTTGCGATAATCATATTTGTTCTTGTTCGCTCCTTACAGCAAGTGGTTTAATGCCTTGTCTAGAGCGATTTCCATGAGAAAATTGTTTCATAACTGTTATTAAGACCCTGCTCCGTCCGAAACAATGGTAAAGAAGTTGTATGCTAACTTTAAACGCTGTCGTACGGACACAAATAATGTTAAACGCTAAGGTCGCCCAAATTCAGCAGTTGTCCTGGAAACAAGTTTTTAAAATCTCTACAAACTCGTTTTGGCCGTTAATTGAATATACGTGAGATAGCAGAGAAGTTAATTATATCAGAATAGAAGTGTAAGCACCATTTTGCATGAATATTTGTCAATGAGAAAGCTGTGTTCAAAGTGGGTTCCGCGTTAGCTCACAGTTTATTAACACACCACCTCGACGATTCAGAGCGTTGTTTGTAACTGTTTTGATGCAATAAAAAGGATTTTTAGATTCAATATGTAATAATGGATGTAACATGGATCCAGCACTTTACTCCAGAGTCAAATCCGTAGTCAGCTAAGAGAACAGCGGCGGGTTAAAAACGTCCTAAACGACAAAATATTCAAACATCAGTAGTCAATGTTTTGGCCTCCATATTTTAGGATATGCAATTTATTTTGTTCATCGATTATCTTGATAAAAAAGAAGAACCATCAAGAACGAATATTATATAGCATTATTGGTGCTTTTGAAGGAAGACATCGCAAAAAACGGCCACAAATGAAAAAGCAAAAAGTGATCTTTCACCAAGACTATGCACTGTGTCAAAAGCCGATCGCAACACTGGCAGACTACATGAATTACATTTTGCATTGCTTCCTTTTTTGTTAGATTTTACCCTCAGTGATTCTTTGCTGTTTGCAGACCTCAGCAGAATGCTACAGTTAAAACAATTTAGCTCCTATGAGAGAAGTGATATCAGAAAGTGTGGTGCATTTTGGGGCCAAAGATAGATCGTTCTACAAAAAAGGCATCGTATTGTTCGAGAAGTGTTTGAATTAGTTTATCACGCTAGAAAAAGACTATATTGATGAATAACGTCGAATTTTGCCTAAAAGTGCTTTTATTAGTTAGGCCCGGGATTTATTGAGTGATGCGTAATCTACCTGGTAACGCCCTATAGTTTATTTACTTTCATTTTTCTTTGTTTTAACTATGCCGTTTTTATTAGCAATTTTTGTTTGTATTTTAAATGGGATGTTCTAACTGAAATTTAATTATAACAGTATCGTCTGCTCGAAAAATGTTTAATTGAATGAAATTGTTAGAAAACTATAACTAATTTTGATAAGGTAATATTAATTAAATTTCTATTTATAACATTTTGGGGTATGAATAGCTCTGGCAACTTTCAATATTTCACTATAATGAAATTTGCTAGGAATTATAAAACCAGTTTAAATGCTTTGACAGTTTCAATGCCTAAAAATTCCTTTAAAATTTCAAAGGGTAACGAAGTAATTCATACTTTTATCTTTCAACTATTAATCAAAGATTAAAATGGTTGATGTGAAATACATTCTGGTAGATTTAATTTCGTAAATAAATTATTTAAAAAAATAATTTATTAAAAGTTCGTCTGACAAATTTACGCTTTGTATTTTGATTTCAATAAATAATCGAGTAATCCTAAACAAACAGAAATAATAATATGCAAGTCACGTAAAGGCGGGAACCACACACATACACATACCCACCAGAATAGCTAACAATTTTATTAATAGAGATAAAAAAAGCGATAATAATCAGTTTTTAAGAAGAAACATTGTCGAATACTTACTGGGTAAGTATACGGCATGAACACGTTCATACACCGGTTCCCGTTAGATCACCGAAGTTAAGCAACGTTGAGTCTGGTCGATACTAAAATGGGTGACCATTTGGGAATAGCAGGTGCTGTGTGTGCTCTCCGTTTATTCCAGTCGTCATGGACTTCTCTTTGCCACTGGAATCAGGCAGTGCCGATTCAGGAGAGGTGCGGGTGGAGATATCGCGACTCTTTCTTCACAATTACACGCTCAGCCAGCCTTACAGGGGGTATCCATTGTTTCTCAAGACTGTACGGAGGCAATGAAGTACAAAGGCTATCAGTCTAAGAAGTTAGAAAACTTATATTTGTACCCTCTTGCTGGATATTGTATATTATCAGAAAGACGTGAAAGCACAAACGCTGTATGTAAAAATAGATGTCTCGAGAGACAAACTCGTGTGTCTTTTGTTAATAAAACTGATCTGGAGGTCAAATCAGGTCAAATAAGGTCAAAAGGTTAAAATAAGGTCAAAAGGTTAAAATTTTGGATCTGTGACGCCTGTCTATTTTCATCATGATCTAATGAATCATAGTTTTGTCTATCCTTGAACATGCTGAACTTTCAATAATGCTGAAAACCGCACCTACCGAGAATGATGTTCGTATTCTCATACCGCACGATACAACACGAAATAATAACCCTTTCTTTAAATCTATTTTTAAATAACTTTAAAACACCGTGGGTTAAAGGAAAGGACTCTTACCAGTCAGCCTGACATTTGATCGCCGAACTTCATCGTTAGAACAAATATACAATTGACTTGTTACGACAATCTGTATCAGTAGATAATCATTCTTTCACATGTTGCCATGCTCTTAATGTAGTATTTGGGCCGAGACACGGACAGACAGACATCACTATTCACTTGCCAGACATAGTTTCGTTTTTTCTGGGGCATATCAATCCCCCCACAAAACAAAGGTAACTCTGAACTCGACAAAAAGTAAAATTTGCGCAGTCAAGCAGGATTTCTCTTCCTCTGATTGAGGATAGAACGTATATAACACTTCGAATTATTTAATCGCTATAAGTTAAAAAAACATAATATGTAACAAATTAGGCACAGGGCCATTAAAATTGTGAAGAAAATGAATCTCATTGGTTATCCTCTGTCTATGATGCGCTGTCTATTCTACACTTAGCTAGAAACATTGCACTCATAACAATATAACATTTACTCGAGAAAGCATCCCACTTAGAATATCACCAATTTGTTAAAAAGTAAATTATATCACCATATTGTATTATACGTATCATTTTTTAAACTCTACATTTCATATATATATATAAATATATGCATTACATATATATATATATATGAAATATCGCCGAATTATTATGATATTAAAGAGAGATAATTTCTTATTTTCGCGTTTAAACAAAGAAACTGTCTATTTCTCACCGAAAAGTTTTATTTATTTCCCTAATTTTTAAATTTCGGAATTTTTTGGGGACGTTATTTATTTTGCACTACACTCCACAAAACTTTGTACATGATATCGATAATAAAATAAACTTTGCACATGATATCGATAATAAAATAAATACAAAAACAAATACAAAATAAAAATAAATAAATAAAAACACTCATAACGTTTCACAAACATATTACACAATTCAATTTCTAACGGCTATGTTTGGTTCGAAAAACGAGCATAATCATTCCTTCCACGTCATATGTCGCACCACATTTCTTTTTAATTCTAACGACTATGTTTTCGTTTGACGAAAAAACACACTTATTTTATTTCATGGATGCAGTACACATATTATATTCTTACGGCTATGTTCGTTCCAAAAGAACAAAAATATTCTTTTCACGTCACAAACCGACCACACTTTTCAAATATTTGTACTTGTGTGTTATTTCTTAAAATCAATTATATAAATAAAGACGGAACGTTGATGAATACATAAATAATATTTTTGGTTTTACCTTTTTTCATTTCCATAAGAATGATTAAACAAGGTGGCGATCAGAATAAAATATTTAGACAATTAAATAAGGCAATTACTCGCCATCCTGATGCTTTTAAGTTTCATCAAATTAATCAAAATAAATTGATAGAGCAAATCCAAAGCTATCTAAATATAAATAAAAATAATGTAGAATATGTATAATCGTATATATAACACATATACTAATTATATAAAAATAGTTACGTATAATAGACAGTAGAAAGTGATGAAGAAGGAAAGAAATGTTGAAAAAGTTAAAAAAGAAGAAAGAGAGAAAATCGACAGTTAGCTTATAACGCCAATTGGAAACGCTTTTAAGAAGAAGAAGAAGAAGAAGAAGAAGAAGAAGAAGAAGAAGAAGAAAAAGAAGAAGAAGAAGAAGAAGAAGAAGAAGAAGAAGAAGAAGAAGAAGACGAAGAAAGAGAGAAAGGATGGACAGTTGACTTATGAACGCCGGTTGGAGGCGCTGTGAGTAAAAAAAAGAAGAAGAAAGAGAAAAAATCGGCATGTAAGCTTATAAACTCTGTGAGTTGGCAAGGAGGATTAGTATTTATTTGAAATTGATGACAAGGAATTGAACAACAAAGGAGGAGAGGGCGGAGAAGGAGGAGGGGGAGAAAAAAAGGACTAAAAGTATATATATGTATATATATATATATATATATATATATATATATATATATATATATATATATATATATATATATATATAGTTAAAAACTTTTTTTAAATATTTGGATATGTTCATATTTTTTATATTTTTATTATAAAACTAAAACTAAAAATACATTAATCACCTAAAAAGTAGTGTAATGGATTCGTCTACACACTTTAAAATGCAGCAACATTTTTGTAAGTAACGGATACATTTTATTAGA
>OY744537.1:69533594-69568594 GCA_963556195.1 Sepiola atlantica | reverse complement strand
TTCGATCATCATTTTTGTTGGCCTAATTATAAAATAGTTCTACATTCCTAACGATTACTTGTTTTAATGCCGCTTTGGATTGTGATCTACGTATCATGAATCTACTTTGGTTTGATATCTACAGTAATTTATGTGATCTACATGTCATATTGCAATCAACAAAGTACGCGTACAAGAGCAACAAAAAATGCACTTTTCCTTATTTGTTCCGAAATAATGTGTTGTTACTGAGCCTGGAACCCTAACCATAAAACTAACCCTAAGTTTAACCCCTAACCATTACCCTAACATCTAACTGGTACCCCTAATCCTAACCTTAAACCCTAACGTTAACCCTATCCCAAACCCATAACATTTACCATAATTCCTCACTATAACTTTAAAAAAGACATGCGACACTTCAGCTAATTATTCAACGCGAAGTCGAAAATGGAGAACTTACGCTAATTCAAACCAACTCAATTTTGTAATTTCTCCGTAATTACTCAGCAAAAGAAGATTCGTATTTTCAAAAAATGAGAGGCGTATGGTGTAGATATGTTTTTTTTGTCGATAACAAACCAACGTAGCGCCCGTACGGTATATATTTTGTTCTTTGTAGATAAGCAGTCAAAGCGGCACATCTGTTTCTAAATCAACTCGACTCCAGTTTCCTACTTTGTTTACTCGGTTTTTGATTAAACTGTTTCAAAAATCTATGAAAACTATCTTTCTTTCTCTCTATCTTTCTCCTTATCTAGCTCCCTATAACTCTCTCTTAGTTGTGTGTGTATTGTCTGATTTCTGTAACTGTCTTTAAATGTGTTCCTCTTGTGAATAAATTCTTCCATCAAAAAGAAGTCGTGTGTGTTCTTTGAATTAATAGAGTGGAGACAAGAAAACACGAGGCTCACAGCAATGAGTGTGTATAATGTGTTATACACACATCAAGAAAGGAGCCATCATCCAAAAAAAGTCAATTGAGAAAAGAGCACAGTTGTCTTGTTTGTAAATAATATCAATACTTCAGAGCGCCTGTTAATGCCTGGTATGATATCGCTTGGCGAACAGATACATAGACACACATGGTAACATGAACATATTCGCCTCTATCCTTTACGCTTATGTATTGTTTTTACTGATGGGTCATCACTTATCAAGGCACAGGGACACTTGAGGATAAATATTATAACATTATTTAAATATATTGTCAGGTAGACGATGATCGCCACCACGAGAGGATTAGAAACAATACTCAATATGTATCTGTTTACATTAGACTTTGAGACAACCATGTTATACTTGGTCGGGAAGCAGACTCGTCGTATTTTATAAACATTGTGAAACGAACGCAACAAATTTTGGGTTGAAAACTTACGTATAGCTTTTATAATTAAATTAATCAGAAAAAAACATTTTACGAAAAATAAACACGTAATTAATCATTGTTATCAAATAATTAAGATAAGTGTGCCTCTATTTACATGACTCACCACGAGGGTAGAGTAAGACACAAGGTCGGTGTTCCACGTGAGGAAAATCCAGCTTCACAAAAGGTGCACTCTGCAATTGGACAAAAATTAAAATTGATACAGTCTAGAAGCATTTCCCATTAACTGATTGATGACCGAAAAGATGAAGTGTAGTATCATAACAGATACTACACTTTACTTATCTCCAATAATAGAGAAATACGATAAGACTATATACAATAATAATAATAATAACTAGAGTACCTGTGGTCCATTGTGTTACGACCACAATCACTATGTGTGCGACTTTGATTTCATTCGAGAATTCATAAACTGTGACAGATCTATTACGAAATTCGTCTTGCATGACAGTAAATAATAAGTCTTTTTACTTTTAACTTGATGCAAATCAGCTAAAAAGAGAGAATCGCACTTTCTCTAAAAGCTCACAAAGACATTACAAACTATTAACGAGTAGTTGAATCAATATAAACCAGACAGGGAGTGAAATACACAGATAGCTGAGTGAGAGATTGGTGACTCATACAGTTAATTACAAATTACGGCTAATTAGGATAATTCAAAAAATATTTTATCATGTATTAGTCGTCATTAAAGTATCTAAGAAATATGTCGTATGGAAACAAATGTTGAGTAATGTTCAGTATAATGATTTATTTTTCTGATACAAAAATAAAATAAACGTGCAATTAAAATTTCATTCGTGTTGGTTAATATAATTTATAACTTTCGAAATGTAATGTTTAAGACATTTTGAGATGAGGATTAATAATTTGTAATATTTGGATTATTCGGACGAATGTTTTCGTCTTGGATGTTATTCTAACAACGTTTCTGCCAATTTCCGCGAGGACCTGCGGCGTAACATATATACGTACTAGGTAATAAACAGTTCTAAGTGATAGTCCTCTGGAGGTTGAAGTTTCAATCCTGAACGCCGGCGACACTATTAATACAATTACGAATTACTTAAGACTTCTTCCCAGCCATGGCGGACAAAACAAGAGAAAGCAAAAACGTTGGATTAAATAAAGGGTTCGGTTCGAAATTTTGTAAAGATTCCCGATTTCGACAGGATGATTCCCGAGTTTGACAAGATGCACCTAGAGGAGTTCGGGCTTTTCATCGGCCGAAACGTTATGCGATTAACATCCATGATGAAAACATAAATCTTATTTAGTGCATGGTTGTGCTCATCAAATGCCACAATATAAGAGATGACAACTCAACGAAAAAGATGCTATTAAAATAAAGAAGGTTGAAATATCATATTTAATCCATGTTTATCCAACTAGTGTGGCTATTTATCATATTTAATGTATCGTTGTTCAAATAATGTATTACTTGAACGATCTTATTTAATTCAACGGATTGCAAATGATTTAACACTTGGATGATCATGTTTAATGCATGTTGGCCCAACTGATGTAACTATTTAAGTTATCATATTTAATGTATCGTTGTTCAAATAATGTATTACTTGAACGATCTTATTTAATTCAACGGATTGCAAATGATTTAACACTTGGATGATCATGTTTAATGCATGTTGGCCCAACTGATGTAACTATTTAAGTTATCATATTTAATGTATCGTTGTTCAAATAATGTATTACTTGAACGATCTTATTTAATTCAACGGATTGCAAATGATTTAACACTTGGATGATCATGTTTAATGCATGTTGGCCCAACTGATGTAACTATTTAAGTTATCATATTTAATGTATCGTTGTTCAAATAATGTATTACTTGAACGATCTTATTTAATTCAACGGATTGCAAATGATTTAACACTTGGATGATCATGTTTAATGCATGTTGGCCCAACTGATGTAACTATTTAAGTTATCATATTTAATGTATCGTTGTTCAAATAATGTACCACTTGAGCGATCATATTAAATTCAAAGAAGTTCAAAAGATTTAACACTTTAATGCTCATGTTTAATGCATGTGTAATGCATATTTAATGCATGATGTCCAACCAATGTTGCTATTTACGTTATCATATTTAATTATATTGCTGTTCAAATAATGTACCACTTGAACGATCATATTAAATTCAACGACGTTCAAATGATTTAAGACTTGAAATATCATATTTAATGCATGTTGGCCCAACTAATGTGACTATTTATCATATTTAATGTATCGTTGTTCAAATAATGTACAACTTGAACGATCATATTAAATTCAACGAAGTTCAAATAATTTAACACTTGGATGGTCATGTTTAATGCATGTTTGTCTAACTGATGTAACTATTTAAGTTATCATATTTAATGTATCGTTGTTCAAATAATGTACCACTTAGACGATCATATTGAATTAAATGAGGTTCAAATGAGTTAATACTTAGATGGTAACATGCAATGCATATTCTCTCAACTTATGTGGCTATTTATCATATTTAATGTATCGTTGTTCAAATAATGTATTACTTGAACGATCGTATTTAATTCAACGGGGTTCAAATGAGTTAACACTTGAATTGTAAAATCTAATGCATGTTGGCTCAACTTATGTGGATATTTTTCATATTTAATGTATCGTTGTTAAGATAATGTATTACTTAAACTATCCTTTTTAATTCAACGGGGTTCAAATAGGTAAACACTTGGATGATCATGTTGAATGCATGTTGGTCCAACTGATATTGCTATTTAAGTTATCACATTTAATGTATCGTTGTTCAAAGAATGTACTACTTGAACGATCCTAGTTAATTCAAAGTCGTTCAAATGATGTGACGCTTGAATGGTACATTTTAATACATGTTTGCTCAACTTATGTGGATATTTATCATATTTAATGTATCGTAGTTGAGATAAATATACCGCTGAAACGGTTCTATTTAATTAATCGTAGTTCAAATTATATAAGACTTGAATTTTCATTTTAATACACATTCATTTCAAATGATGTACCGCTTCAGTTAACATTTAATATACATTGCTTACGAATCATGTCCAACACGAATAACCATAGTCCATGCATTCGGATAAAAATTATGTATGATGTGAATAATCATATTTAATGCGATAGCAATAAACTGACTATTCTCAAAATGTGAGAAGGTAAAGACTGGGAGGGTGAACCTCCCAGAACTGTGCAGGACAAACCCACAGACCGGCGGAATCAAGACTCGAAGGCCAAGACGATACCGGTCTATAGCAAAGTGTAGTATCCATCGGAACAGATACTACACTTTGCTCTTAGCCAAAAGGCCGAGGACAATCATATTTACGTATGTGGCCTGAAACAATGGACTACTTGCATGATCCTATTCATCACTTGGTATAGCAAATGTACTATTGATATTCAATCCTTGTCCCTTTTTAATGAACCTATTTAATGCTTGATGGATTGAATGATGTCCCACTTGAATGCTTACATTAAATCTATAGTGGTCCAAATGATGTATCAATTGAATGATTCTATTTGATGCATGGAGGTTCAAATGATATATCACGTGGACGATCCTATTTATTGAATTATAGTGCAAAAGATTTCGGATTGAATGACCTTTTCAATGCAATGTGATTAAAATGATGTAACCACTCAATGACTCTACCAACTGTATAGTAGTTAAAATTATTTACAATTGACCTGTAATCTAACAAACAGTTTACTTATAAAACAGTATTCCCTATTTAACATCGGCTCAATGTTCGTATCACTTAAAGAATAAATCGTCAATTGTATTTACCAGCATTTGACAACGATTTTGAGCTTCACTGTGTACGTTCACAACCGTGGGTGTTGTATATCATGTCTCACTTCTATAATTGAAATACAAATTAAGTTTTGTGTGATGCAAATATAACAATTTGTATATATTTTATTCCCCGGGTTGAGTGAGCGTGTTTAAAGTAGCAATATCAGCGAAAAGACTCACGACGACATGCTGTAACATTCAAACCGTCGTGACCTTAGCTTAGGGATTGGTCGTCCTTCCTCTTTCTATATTTCTTGACCACTATTTCCAGCCACCCGTCTTAAAACAGAAATCCATTCACGTAATATGCGAAGCTCTTCGCGTCATTTATAAGTGACCACATCCCAGTAGTGTGCAGAAGAAACATGACAGGGCGGTGGTCCCAGCTATCCAAATTAGGAGAAGGGACGCCTAATCGTATTCGAACTATCTCTCTTCCACATAATATTACTAGAACTTATACTTTAGTCTTTGAGGCATACAATCAAGTAGTTGACACCGAGCATCACCAGGGTATCACCAGATCTTTGCCCGTCACTGGCACACCCGCAATTACAACATCGTAAAAAAAGACCTCGGCGCCCTCATATGTTAAGAGTGAATCATATAATCCTTTGTATGTGCCTGGGAATGCATCCATTGACTTGGTGAATCTCACCCACCTGGTGTTAACCTCCATCGCTATGACGAGATACAATTGAATAACTTGAGAATACAAACAAATTTTCTAAGACATGACATGTAGCAATTTTCATATAGTAGCGATCTTGGTTAGATATGCGGCGAATACGACCACACAACCAATCACATTCTTAAAGAGTGGGTCCCCTTTCGTGCAAATGGTAACGCAGTACTTATATAGCTGACCCCAGTCACGCTTGCCTGCATGCATTATTTCGGTTGATATTTTTATTTCCGTTGTAAGCCCTGCGTGTTTCTGATTTATTTGTATATTATTTTTTCACCGTATTAAAACATAAATCGCAAAATGTTATACGAACGTGTTATTTAAAAAAATCATAAATATATGATGTATGCTGCTACATGTTTGTAAAAGCTTTCTTTTGAAGTTTCATCGTCATGAAAAAGGAGTGGATTTTATTTATTTCAATAAATACAATTTTGTACGAATAGATATTTTAGAACCTGAAGTGGTTCTAAACGTTTTGTACTGGTCCAGATTAGGACCCAAGCTAAAATTGACTTGGCGTCGGTAGTATCCGGATGTTTACATAGACGGTCGTAAAAAGACGAATGAATAGTCCCTTGTGTGCGTCCAAAAAACTAAAATGATGCTAGATATACAGCTAGAAAAACTGTTTCTTTTTACACGTAATTTTTTTTAAAAGAAAATAATCACCTAACAGGTGTTAAAACGGTGTTAGGGTTAGGGTTCGTTAAACGTCATTATCTCTTTGATCAATTTAGTATTTCCAATTAGTGAATTTCGCAATTTAATCAATTAAAATGGTTACTTGGTGTCTGCTTTTTTTCTCACATTCTGATAATATAAGCGTTTCGGGATTTTCCGGCCGTCTACGTAAACATCCGGAAAATACCGACGATGAGTCGATTTTTCTTTGGGTCCTAATCTGGACCAGTGCCAAACGTTTTCAAATGATGAATAAAATCAACGGGGTATTTAAAGCGGTTTTGCAAAGAAAGTGCTTACATTTTAACGTCATTTGGATAATTCGCAATATTGTTCTTATCTTGAGTCTTATTCTCATAAAGTAGCGGCCGATGTAACTGCCGACCTTCACTAGGTGCGTCTTGTCGAACTTGTAGACTTTTCTCTAACACAGTAATCCATACGAAATTTCCAACTCAACCATTTATGTAACCAACGTAGGTACATTATCTTTGTTCCGTCAACCATGACCGGGTAGTCACCATGGGCACCTGGCACAACGGATAAGGTGATAAGTAATAATCGGTTCTAAGTGACAGCCTTCTGGATGTTAACAGTTCGATCATCATTACATAACTAAGAATACAATTTTTTTAAAAAAATGCTTAAGACTTCTACTTGGTCGTAGCGGACGGAATGAGAACAATCTACCCCCATAAATTAAATAAAGGGTTCAGTTCGAAATTCTGTATAGATTTCCGAGTTCAATATGAAGATTTTCGAGTTCGACAAAACGCACCTGAAGAAAGTCAGAGCTTACATCGGCCGAAACGTTGTGAGTATAACTCTTAAGAGGAAAATAGTAGTTCTAATAATACAAACAATATAAATTATCAATCCTTATTAAAAAAACATCCGAAAAAGATGCAATTTAGTATTTCTGTAAAAACACTGTATTGGAAGAGGCTAATACTCCTTCATTGTTGTTATTAGCAGTTCATTTTCAGACTTGAAATTGCCATTGACATTCGTATAACTCTTCCAAGAATAAGACCAATTAAAACATTAATGTTTTATGGGGAAATCATGCTTATGTCGTTACTTAAGTTTTTTATAACTTTACCAAAAAGAAAACACATTAAAAGTGATATTTTGATGGAGTAGTCATGCATAGATTAGTAATTAAAATGTGTGTAACTTTATCAAGAATACATATTAAAATTGACATTTTAATTGAGTAGTCATGCTTAAGTCAGTATTATAAGATCGCATACGTACAAAGAAGACATATTTCAGTTCACACTTTTTGCAGAAAATAGCCGCGCTCAGGTCGCCATTTTTTATTTGGTTCATACATATAACAAGAAGACGCAATATTGAAATCGTTAAAAGTTTACTTTTTATGGAAATAAACTGCACGAGCATTTTGTTAAATACAAAGATTTTAAAATATTAATTCAAAAATAAAACCCCCGAAAAACAAGATATTTTTTCAACGACGAGAATGAACACTTTTCGACATTTGTTTTCATTACAAGAGAACGCTAACCATGGCTGATTTCGTTAGATAAACGACATATATTATTTAATAAATCAAAAAAACAAACGTCAATGCTCTTCCGATATGTGATCTACCGAATGGTTTCTAATCCAATATCTGTTAGGGTCAGCGTTAGTTAGTTAATGTTAGGGTAGGGTTAA
Organism: Sepiola atlantica; assembly: GCA_963556195.1. Classification (NCBI taxonomy): domain Eukaryota; kingdom Metazoa; phylum Mollusca; class Cephalopoda; order Sepiida; family Sepiolidae; genus Sepiola; species Sepiola atlantica. Next base: position 69,560,349 of record OY744537.1, on the reverse strand, counting down.
TGTTTAGATCAAATATTAGAATGTAAATAACACGGTAGATCCGATATTAGGTTAGAAAACATTTGGTAGATAACAACCCTAACCCTAACAACTCGGTAGGGCACATATTGTATTAGAAACCATTCGGTAGATAACATATTGGAAGAGCATCCAAACATCGATGGGAAAAAAACATACTTCACTTTGTTACTTATAGTTATGGGGTTTATCGTTAAATAGCATGCATTCAAATTTACATGTATATCGGAAATGTAATAAATAAGATAAATATAAAACAACGAATAAAGGCGTGTATTAAAAATCAGTTTTAAGTAACAGTTTTTAGGATATTGAAGGGTATATCCTTACTGCAGACGATAATAGCCAAAAACTACATAATAATTACTAAACAATCTACTCACGTAGATGAAATAACGGGTTCAGTTCGGAATTCAGTATAGTGTAGAACTATTGTTCCAGCGAACAACGACAAAAACAGCGGCAGAGAAACGATCTGTGTAAAATATTTGATGTTTATTGGTTGAAATACTTAATACTGATTGGTTAATTCTATCAAATCAATCTCGATTAGTTACCGATATCAGAAAAAGTCGCTCCACAAGTCGAGCACCTGCTAGCATTGATTATTTAAGCTGCAGTCAATGCACGGTCAGCAGTGGGAAACTCAACTTGCAAAATGAACTCATGTCAGCCAACACTGCTACATTGCAGGCAATTTTAATCTAGCCGTAGCCGCTTAGCTATAGGCATCTCGGCAAACAACATAAATCATAGTAATGTCCTACTAAATATAGCGACAGCTTATACACAGTCTCACGAATTCACTCACACACAAGTAAACACACATACGGGCAAAACAACACGTTCTTTGTCTAGATGTATGAACGCAGTTCTTAACTCTTTAGTGTTGGCTGTTCTACTGAACTACAATAGGTTTCCGTGTTCGACATATAGATTCCTAAGTTCGGAAAGATGCATCTGAAGAAGGTCGGAGGTTACATCGGCTAAAACGTTGTGAAAATGACAACTAAGATGAGAATAGTAATTTTAATTATCGAAATGATACAAATGTAAAACATTTTGTAAAAAGAAATTTATATGAGAATTTATTTTTGTCCCTCTCCAGAGTGCTCCGTTTTGTGAAGCTCGATCCTTACCTTAAAAACTGACCTTTTTTCTAACTTTGCCCTCGTGGGGAAGCAAGTATATCGGGACAATTAAACGCAGAAAAATATATTTAAACGAGTTCAATCATGTCTATAAGAGTCCCTAAAGTTTGAAATAGAATGGTCCTAAGTCTGTCAATGTTCGCCAGTCTTTCAATCGTAAGACTGAAATAGTACGTTTGTTGGTCTGTCATGCTTAAGTTTGAAATAGTACGTTTGTTGGTCTGTCATGCTTAAGTTTGAAATAACATTTTTGTTGGTTTTTCCTGTTTAAGTTTTCATCACATTCAGATTGAAGGGACGCATCTTAAGAATATCCGTTTTTCTTTACTTTCGGGATTTAATATTTTTTTATCGCTCCCCCCCCCCCAAAAAAAAAGAATCACATTGCTACTGAGACGTAAGGGGCTACTGTGAATTAGCGGTCAACTTTATAAGGGCATCCTGAGTTAAGCAACGAAATGTTTGTTTACATTACATTTAAATTTTAGTACAGTCGGTTAATCAATGAACAAGGATGAAATTCCAAGGGCAAACTGGGAGTAATTGTAAAACAAGCACAGGGATGCATCATTGCTGCGATGGGACAGGGGCTGGGGCTTAATAGACATTGCAGGACGTATTAAATTAAACATTCTTGTTTGTACCCTGTCAAAAAGAGAGAGACAGACAGAGAGAGAGAGAGAGAGAGAAAGAGAGAGAGAGAGAAAGAGAGAGAGAGAGAAAGAGAGAGAGAGAGAAAGAGAGAGAGAGAGAAACTAGTGGTTGGTGCACCAGCCCAGATGTGACAACAATACGCCATGCATGGGCGAATAGTGGCTTTATAGAGATATAGGATACTGGCAGGTTTGGGAATTTTTAGTCGACCGGTATAGAAATGCGACCTTCTTTGCAGCAGACTTGGCAGTATCTTTGATGTATTTCAATTCATGTTGCCGGTGAATGTTAGACAACGAAGTTGTAACCTATTACTTTGTATATTAATATATGTGTGTATCTCGAGACTGTGTGACTTACAACTATTATTTTTATTAACTGTTTATCGATTAGTTAGTATTAAAACGAACATTTTTTTAATCCTATCTACAAAAATTAATTTAGATTAGTTTAAATGAAGCGTGGTAAAATTGTATTGCTACATAACAACGATAGTGCTATTATATGTTTAATTAGTATCCACTTTCTTATTCATTTCTCTTACTGTAGAGAATCAGCCCGCATACAGTTTCACCACATTCTTTAGGTAATCAGCTATATTCTCTGTCTCCGTATCTGTCTCTCTCTCTCTTTCTTTCTCTTTCTCTCTCTCTCTCTCTCTCTCTCTTTCTTTCTTTATCTCAGTATGCTTGCTAGTTTGGTATTTTTCATTTTTATCATGTAAAGTTATTTATATGTTTTGATGTACAGGTTTAAATTCGAAATTAATTAACCGATCGTTATTAATTTTGAAACACAGCTGCTAGGCATAAGGTGTCAAAATGTAGGCTATATTTTGACTAATATTGTTCTATGCAAAGGGGATATAAGCACTTCGTGGAGATTTGGATACGTCATTCATAGTTGTATTCTTAGCATTGCTCGTACTGAGGATTGAAACGTGTACCTTTATAAGACTGCCACTTAGAACTTCGCACTTATTTCCGTTGCACCACGGTATTTGTAGAACAATTTTAGTATGAATTTTACAATCCAAATCTATTCTAGCATTATATGTGTTGTCTTTCTACTTATTATTACGTATCTCTTCCTTCTCTCTATCTCTCTATATCACTCTCTATCACTCTTTCCCCTCCTCTCTCTATATAGCACTCTCCCCCTCTCTTTCTCTCGCTCTCTCTCTCTCTCTCTCTCTCTATATATATATATATATATATATATATTCTTTCTTGTATCAAAATAAAATACACTTTCAGTATTTACTTCAACAGTGCTCAATACGTGAGTAAAGCTAGGTAGTCAATTATTAAAATATATTTATAGCAATTAAGCTACACAGAGGGAATCGTCAGGCTAAAATGCACGAAGTTTGTGTTGCTGGGTTGGTTTTATATATACACGTGGTGTTTAGCCTAGCTAGTTAACTAATCAGCTTCTTTTAATTCTCTTAGTTAATCGTTGGGCTTCTCACAAACAAATGTTTTCGGTTTATTTTGATTCTTATTTCCTATACTATTGTTTGGTTTTAAATAAGGTGACCCATCCCTGTTTCTTTGTTATGTCGAAATAATGGGTAACCTTATTTTAACACGTGCTTGCTTGTATTGATATTTAAGTTTTTTGTTTAGTTTAGTTTTTTAAATTTATTTATTTGTTAATTTATTTATTTATTATTTATGTGTTGTTAACCTAAGGTAAATTTTATTCTTTGTAAGCACTTGTTTGCTATTTCACTTTTACAGTTCGATAGGTTTTTGAGGTCTTTAAAGTTTAGGATTTTAAATTTCTCATTCAGGCATTGTTGCATAGCCCCCTTGCCTGGGCCGCGGCTTTTCTCGTTTACTATACTCCTCTCGGAAAGGGCCGTGGCAGTTCCCATTTAACCATTCGTCATTTTTAAAACATAAATCATATAGTTTGCATACCTTTAAATTTCTCCCTCGCCGCGTAGAGGGTCGCCGTCTCGATGGTGGTTGAATTCTTTCTTCTCTCTTTCTGCCGTGAACCACACCGCTGCAATACAAGCCTCATGATCGGGTCGGAAGACAACCACTCTTTTTAAATTTAACTTCAGTTTTATTTCAAGCGTTAGCTATCCGTCAGCTGGGAGATATTCACTAACGTCGAGAGAGAGAGAGAGAGAGAGCAAATTACTGCTTTCGTAATTACTTAGCAATTAAGTCCTTAAACCATTCGCGGGGTGGAAAGAAGTCTTTCGCCTGTATTTTCTTAGGGAAATATTTCCCTGATCCGTTGTAGACTACACGGTAACAATCACGTCTGATAGGTTCGTCTCCAAAACCCAGACTGCTAAAACTCGCTTCTCACGAAGAACGAGTGACGTCACGGGTCCCTCTGCTTCTCACGCAAAGGCCCATGACGTCACAGAGCCTCTCGCAGGTGCACATTGACCCTTGATCTGGGGTCTCGTCATGCGGTAACCCTGTCACATCTGTTAGCTCCGACTGTGAGAACAGCCCTTATTCTGCACTCGACTGCACGGGTTCCCCCGCGCTGATTCGCGCAAGACAAACCAACGATTTCCAACAGATAGTCCATTCCCATAGGGCCATTATCCAACAGCATAATCTACACGTGTCGTCTAAATGTCTTCATGTGGTGGCCTGTCGTATTATTTTCTACTCGATTATTGGTGAGCGTCCGCTATCTTTGAGCTCCCAGTAATTGTGTGCTAGTGATGTTTTAATTTGCCGTTCTTTTTTTTTAAATGTCCTGTTGTGGTCGCAATATCTGGTGTTAAATATAGGAGGGTCATACCCACGTAGTATTTCTTGTTATTCGGTTATTCTTTGGTATATATTGTAGCTTGTAAACAATACTTTTAGTTAGGCATTTGTTTTGTAGTGGACAAAGTGTACGAGTTATGCAGTTATAGCTTTTCCCATCATTACCACATTTTCATTTCTATTTGGGTGATTGCTATCAGGGTTTGGTTTATTAAAAATTGTAGTACTTGTTGTTCTTCTCTCTCTCTCTCTCTCTCTCTCTCTCTATATATATATATATATATATATATATATATATATATATATATATATATATATATATATATATATATAAAGAGAGAGATAAGTTTGATAGTAATCTAATCTATTAGTCATGAGTAATTATTCCCATATTTTATTACAGTCTCTACTGGGTCTACTTAGGAGGTCATTGTCGTCCAACATATGTTCTGCTTCTTTGAGTCGTCTTACACCCACCGCTCTTGTGTATGTATACGTTTTTACTTCGTCTTATAAAGGTAGATTGTTTCCATTTTCTCTCCTACTGTGGTCAGCCATACCCGAATTTTGTAACCTGTGGCCAATATCTTTTCATCTATATCTTTGTAAAGTTAGGTATGTTTATATGTTTATATATTTGTATTACGGCTTTCCGGTGTTCTTTTAGCCTTACTTTTAGCGGGCGACATGTCTTACCGTCGCATATTTTCACACTTACACAGTTCTTGCTTGGTCACTAGATGATTTCGGATGGTTGAGTAGCTCCTGAGTACTGCCCTGATGTCATATGGACTATATATTCTCTGATTGTATTTCAGACAAGCCCTTTATGTGTAGTAGACGGAGTGTGGTGAGTTGTCGGTTGGTGTCATTTGATGTTTGATCAAGATTTCTCGGAGCTGATGCCATGCTCTTTGGATAGATTTTTTGGTGGATGGTGTTTCTTAGGCTGTCCATCTCTTCTTGATATGTATTGGTGTTACTACATATTGCCTTTGCTCGATGTTGTAGGTAACATATCATTTTTTTCTTCATATTATACATGAAAATATATGCTCCCGCCGGTCACATAGTTGTGCTAGGCTGAGAAGATGTCATGATAAACGAACTACATACACTGCTCCTCAAGGGAGGAGGTAATGCCTGGTAAGAACTTACCATTACACTAAAACATATACTACAATATCCGCTCCAAAATAGAGGAGGAATAACTTGGAAGGTTCTTCCCCATAAAAGGAGAAAGAACAACCGAAATGATACTATAATACATCCCCCCCCCAAAGAAAAGGTAGTATTTGTGAAGATGGTGTAATGAAACCGAACACATTATACATTAACCCACTTTCAAGGGATAATATAATACCTGGGAGGATTACCTCCACTCCCTTAAAAAGAAGGAAGCAATTCCTGGGAGGACAGTCTGATTGCAACAGAACCGATACTACACTGCACATTCCATTAAAAAATAATTACATTATATAAAATAAATCAGTTTTTAATTCATTAAAAATGGCAAGCCATAAAAACATTTTATTATAGTTCTTTGCCCTTTTGGCTGAGATCAAAGTGTAGTATATGTTCTCAGCATTTTAGCGACATCAGACGTTAATTTAAAAAAACACAATAAAATAATACGGCGTCGTGGAAGAAAGGGAAGAGTGAGAGAACGGAGGGAGCTGACAAAAATGAATACAGCGTCGTAAAGGAAGGGGAATAGGGAGAGAGAAGAACCGGGCAAACACATCAACCAGCCAATGATAGATAGTTAAAACCAATCAGTAGCAAGCTAGCCACGCTCATCATCCTTTTCTCTTTCTCCCATATGCAGAACCGGCAAGCGATCTAACGATTAGTTTTTTTATGTTATCATTTTTTTTAATTAAATCATTTTAATTAATTACTATTAATATTGACGAAACGATTGAACATATGTAGATAAGATAGTAAATGAACTTAGCAAGAAATAACATCAAATATTAATTAATTATGAAGTGATTAAAAAATACATATGCAAATTAGACTAATAAGTGTTCTTCGAGCCTTCGTCTCTAGTCTATATATAGAGAGTATTACAAATTACTATCTGTATTATTGATTTAAATAGCACTACTCGTTTTAATTGTAATATAGGAGTGATGAATGAAAAAAACGTTTCGCATTCATTCATTTAGATGGATGGTGGAAATTGAAATTAAGATAATGACTACTGAAAAATGGCTTTCGATATACGGATGATCTGAACCTCTGATCGATGCGAGTTATCAAAACATCTAAGAAGGACAACTTATTATTATGTTCCTTTTCTATGGTGAACTGTATAGATCGAAGAATGGATTTCACATGGTTCAGAAATGCTTGAAGCTCCCTCTTATGAGGGCAATATATGTACTTTTCATTCACATATCGCAGCTACGTTGATGGCTTTAGTGATATGGCTATTCATGGCATTTCCTTAAAATAGTCCATGTATACATTGGCCAGTACTGGAAACAATGCTCATCCCATAACCAGACTTTTTTTCCTGTCGATATATGTCAGACTCCATCATGAAGTATGTAGTTTCTTCACATAAAATCAACATCTCATCAGATTATCTATTGGGATGCAGGTGGGTTCCTTAAATTGCAGTATCTGAAGTTACCTTATCCTATACGACGGTCAGATTCTCGCCAGTGGATACCTTTGTGTGCAGGGAAAATACAGAGGGCTTGAATTACTAACACGAGAAATAGACTGAGATTTTCACTTTGTATAAAGAAACCTTAATTTTTCTCCTTAGTTCGATATACCTCTGAAACATGACGTCATATTTTTAGAAATCTAACACATTGTTTTCTATACAATACAGTTGATTATTTCTGACATTTTGAAGCCTATCAATACCTGTACCATAGCTTGTTTAACAGTTTTTGTTTCTTTGTTCCGATCTCTACGCTGACTGCGTTTAATAATATATTTGTTGATTGTTGCTAGTTCCTAGTTAGTCGTTGTTAATACATATGTTATTCTGTTTTACTTATGTGAGTGTCACGAAACACGATTTTGCTGACAGTTTAATTAATGCTTACCTAAAAGATTACTATGCAACTGTTTTGCGTGTCTGATGACAAGCGTGTATATATTTTTTTAATTGAAACTTACGACCCTCGTGCGTGTGTTTCTGTGTGTGTGTGTTTCTGTGTGTGTGTTTCTGTGTGTGTGTTTCTGTGTGTGTGTGTTTCTGTGTGTGTGTTTCTGTGTGTGTGTGTTTCTGTGTGTGTGTGTTTCTGTGTGTGTGTGTTTCTCTGTGTGTGTTTCTCTGTGTGTGTGTTTCTCTGTACGTGGCTTTAACGTAATTCGTCTTTGTGGCGAGCAAAGCAGTTCACTTTATTTGATATTCTATCTATTCCTTGTTCCTTTTATTATCTCTCTCTCTCTCTCTCTCTCTCTCTCTCTCTCTCTCTCTCTCTCTCTCTCTCTCTCTCTCTTTAACTATATCGTTTACGTTATAATTTATGTAATACTTATGTTTTCCATTATCTCTGATTCGGATATTCTTTTACAAATTCCATTTATTTACCATATTTTAATTGCGTTGTCCGTTAAATTGCGGCATAAAACATTCAAAATGTAATTTTAATATTAAAAAAAATGTTTAGATATTTTAAAAACCATAGCTTTTGTTAATAAATAAATGTATTTATTTTAAATGCTAAACTTTCGATATCAAAGCTCTTTTCAAGGCAAGACATTTTTTTTTTCATTTTACTGGTATTAACCTTAAGAGTCGTGACCTTCCCGTTGATACAGTAAAACATACGTCAGATATTGTTGACGTGTGTTTCAAAAATGAAAGTTTGATAATGTTCAGCGTTGTTGATGCTTTTTTGAATAATGTAAAATAATCATATTTTTATAAAACATTGTTTTCGTGGAAAAAGTCTTGCTTTGGTAACGGCATTATTCCAAAAGTTTAGCGTTTAATATGAATACATTTATTTATTTTTAAAAAAATCATCGTTATGGTTTTCAAATTTCTAAAAACACATATCACATGAAAACAATGTTTTATAAAAATGTTACTACCTTCCTTTAATTTTAATAATTTTTCGACTTTTATTGTTTATAGTTTCGTGTCCTTCGTCAGTAATTCATGCTAAATTATTCGTCTTCCGTCTTCTCATGTTAGACACACTGGAATTTAGAGAAATGATCTCCTTTTTATGGTATGTAGATTGGGTTCGATACCGTTGTCATAATCCTTCAAAAGAATTTGACTAAGCAATCTATTTTATCGGTGACTTTGTAAATTATACACGTGTCATTCACTGCTTGATAATGAACTGGGTCAGTGATTAGCTCAGTTGATACTTCAAATGATTCAATTTCATTAACTATATGTATGGTAAATATAAAGTTGGCAAAAATGACGGGAAACATTATGTATCGCTAGTGTTCGCACTGATATTCATATTCAGATGAAATAACGTCTCAGTATGTAGAATAAGAAAAAAACGTATCAATCTGGACAGAAAGATAAAGGAAATACATAAAGTAAATGTATACTTCTGGAAATAGAGTAACTGGTGTATTTCCGAATTCATTGTAGAATGCGAACGATTGTCTAACTCGCTATTTGCTTTCTCCATTCCCCATAACACTTGAAATGGTTTTGTCCGGCATATTTTTACTCGATAAATATTGTCTGACGAGGCGAATATAAATTTATTAATATATTTATCTCTATTCATATAAAGTTAGGTCTTATTTATATACGTATATGCCCAAGATTCACACCTAAACTAATTAATCGACCATTATCAACTTGGAAACAGAGATCCTAGGAACAAGAGGTCGTAATGTTGTTTGTATTTAGTTTAATTTCATTTAATGGGTGTATGTGAAAATTCAGATATTTCCGATTTTCTTAAATTTAATACTAGCTATGATACATCATTTGATACATATTCTTCAAATTTGAGTTTTTTTACATTTTAAAAGGGGTTTTAGGGGTATAATATGGGCACAAATATGATGTTGCCATTTGAAAATTAAGATATTAAAGATTTGCATTGTATTTCATCTATCGTCATTAGAAATGCTTAACGTAATGCGAGTATATTCTGTCATGCCACTCCGGCGTCGCTGAATTTAAATTGTCAACATCTTTCCTGGAACAATGCGAATACGGTCTTTGCGCGTTTCTCCACTGTGTGTTTTAGAAATTATCTTCTTTCTCTAGCTTTTTTGTTTATTTGCGTTTAACACCAGATGGTTATTCGACGAAGAATCGAAAACGCTCGTAATAGCCATGGGACATTTATTACTTTTTTGGGTTTTAGTACAAAAAAGACCATTAGAAAAATTGAAAAAAAAGAAAAAAGGTATAATTAAACAGACGAATTATGTTACTTTTAACAATGTTTGCATATATATATATATATATATATATATATATATATATATATATATATATATATATATATATATATATTTAAAACACACATTATGCATATACTGATTGTCCATCGAATAAATTAGAGATTTCAACAGATACTTTACCCATAATATAGATTAAAAAGTAGTTCAAACAAACCTCTTTAATAAACATTTTTTTTTCAGTTTTTCTTTCTTTCAACCGATATTTAATTTAAAACAACTTCTGAATTCTCAAACAATTCTGGAGCGATCTCATAAGATGCCGACCCTAACTTGCATAATCTATATCGACTTTTTAATGACAGTTAACGAAAAAATGGAAGGTGTAGTTAAACTATAATACATATTCACAAAGTTTCTCATACGTATCTTGTTGAGGCAATCATATATTGCATTTTAGAATGACATTATTTCAGAAAACTATCGATCCAGCCTGCATTATCCTCTGGTAAAATTCTATATTTTTCTTAATTCAGAATTGTTCTTTGAATATCTATGGTATGTTAGTATAATGTTACCAGTGTTTAAGAATTAATAAATTTAAAATATGCTAATAAATAAAATCATTTATATTCTGTATTTTTACCTTAATGTAATTTTACTAATAACAAAGTCTTTTAGAAACGTGCGTACATGAAAAATAACATGGTTGACTATTTATTCCCGGAGCATGTCTCAGATAGTTGGAATCATAGTTTATATGTTTTCAACATTTGTAATATACACTATTAATGGATAAAGCTGTGATTAATATAAACTATTGATCATTGAGAATAATTATAGTTACAGCTTTGAAATATATACTGAAGAACTGATAATATGTGTTTTTTCTTTTCTGGCTAACATAAAAACAACTCACTTTTTAGATGTCACTTTAAATTTAAATGAAAATACTTAAGAGCCATATTTAAAAGATAACGCTAATCCAATATACGTAAACCTAAAGTCCAATCATCCCCATCAATCATAAAAAATATGTTTAATTCTATAGAATGTAGGCTTATCAAGAACTCTAGCAACGAAAATATATTTAAATAATCAAACATTTACAATACAGCTCTAAAAAATAGTCGGTACCATAATATCGAAATTAAATATAAGGAACAGAACATCCATAATTATACTTAAATTAGAAATTAAAGAAAAATAAATATAATCTGGTGTACACCTACCTATAATCAGATGCTAAAAACCCAACTAAACAAGAAATCCCTAAATCACATTTAAAAACACTTCCCCGTAACCAATCCCCGCCTTAAATATTCAATAACAATAACCTAAAACTGTTTCACAGCTTCCTGCGAAAACTTAGAAATGATAAGTAACGCACACAATTACAAAATACTATAGGAAAACAGTAGGGAAAATAATAATAACAAATTGCGTAAAAAGTGACCAATATAGTACAAATAACACTAAGAAGAACAAAGATATAACCACTATAAATAGTAATAACATAAACCCTAATAGCAATCACCCTGATAGAAATGAAAACGTTAGTAATGTAGAGAAGAACTGTAACTGCTTAACTCGTACACTTTGTCCACTATATAATAAATATCTAACCAAAATTATTATTTACCAAGCCACAATATTTGACCTCCTTAGTTTTAAAACCAGATATTACGATTCAACAGTACATTTAAAAACAAAGAACGCCGAATTAAAACAGCACTAGCGAACCATTATTGGGAGCTAAAAGAAAGCAGACGCTCACCAATAATCGAATAGAAACTAATACGACAGACCAGTAAATGTAGACGACCCGTGTAGATTATGTCTGAATGAGAGATTTGAAATTCTAAACTTTAAAGACCCCCAAAACCTAATAAACTGTAGATATGAAATAGCAAACAACTGCTTACACAGAATAAAATTTACTTTTGGTTAACAATACATAATAAATACGAAAAAAAACTAAACTAAACTAAAATCTTAAATAGAAATACAAGGAAGCACGTGATAAAATAAGGTCATACATTAGTTCGACACAATAAAGAAACAGGGATGGGCCACCCTATAGAAAACAGAACAATAGAATAAGAAGTAAAATCAACCGAACCTTTTTTGTAAGAAGCCCAACGATTGGCTAATAGAAACAATGAACCGTAGGAGGGGATAACAAAGAATCTGGTTTGTTAACTAGCTAGATTAAGCACCACGTGTATATATAAAAACACCCGGCAACACAATCTCCATGCATTTTAGCCTGCCGATTCCGTACGGGGATAAAACGCGGAAACCTCTGTGTAGCTTAATTGCCATTAATATATTTTAACTAATATATATATATATATATATATATATATTAGAAATGGTGTTCTAAACAAGAACACCATTTCTAATTCAATTTGCACCGCCACGTGCCATGTTCTTGACTCAAGAGACCCTCATCCTACATTCGCTTCAACAACAGACGAATTGAAAACACACCAAAAAACGATGAGAAAAAAAAAGAAAAAGATAAGGGTTTTAATATATCTTTTTTTATTATTATTTTAAAATTCTGATGATGAAGTATATCATCGAAAATTTAATTGACAAAATATAAATTTAAAAAAAATTAATGAAATTAAAATGCATTGTATGGCGTTCGTATTTTTAATAATTCATATTATATATATATATATATATATATATATATATATATATATATATATATATATATATATATATTATGCTTCGATGAATTGGCTACTCTGGTGCCCCCTCGACGTAAATTCACTAGACCAACTCGACAATCGACTAAATCCCAGCCATTCACTGTGGAGGTCCCCAGATGGCGGAGAGATTTCTACTCAAATAGCTTCTTTCCTTGTGCTGCTCGCCTCTGGAACTCCCTCCCTGTCCCCTGTTTCCCCGACAGTACTGACATGCAGACATTTAAAATTAATGTGAACTGACATCTTTCTGCGCAGATCCCAATTTTGATTGACCCCCTAACCTTCTCCCCTTTTCTTTCTTCTCAGTAGATCCTTACGTCTACAGTGGCGACCTGCCTTGTTTGGGGTGAACATCGTTAAAAAAAAATAATAAAATAAAAAATATATATATAGTTCAGCATCCGTATTGCATTCTTTTCTATGGTTGTAATTTAGTAAGTCAAGGAATACGTTGGATCGATCTATTATATATAACATTAACCTTCTATATACAGATAATATCATCTGAAAGTGTAGCTCCGCGTTTATATCGACAAAGGTTGCGCAATCCAGATACAGGACTTCTCTTTAATTACTTAATTACAATCATAAAAAGAATCTAATACGGTTGGGGTAACGCATGGCTTAGCAGAGATACCGATTTTCGAACGCTAATCATTTAATATTCAAAGTCTGAGTAACTTCAGGCCTATCCCATACGATTGATACAAAGGAAATAGCTGTTACTTGCTTATTCAACCTTGACAAGTGCGTGGCTGTGTGTGTGCTTGTGTGCTTGTCTATCCTGATTAACAATTAGGTCGGTAAGTTTAGGCCTAAACAGGTGCGTGAATGGATGGGCGTGTCTCAATCACGTCACTAATGCGAACCAATAAATATCAGTGACGTCACTCTGGGCACGAACATTAATCACGACTGATAGTCACGCGGTAAAAGTGTTATCATATATATATATATATATATATATATAGGAATAATCAGTCAACGAAAAATGATAAGCGCACAAGTGGGTGAAAATGAATAAACAAATAAACGTGAAACTTCCAATTTCGTGCCAAAGTAAATCCAAAATTGTGGTTTTATTTTTCTTGTTTGTTGGGATATTCCATCGGAAATTTTCGGGAACCATTCTATTCTTCAAGCCTTTTATGAAGTGTGAACAGAGTTCTTAAAAACGGCGAAATTTCGAACTATCCAAACATACAAAAAAACAAAAATACAAATTGGGATTTACTTTGCTCTCTACAATCTTTTAATAAACTCGGCACGAAATTGTTAGTTGCAGGTTTATTTGTTTATTCATTCTCTCACGACTGGTTACTCCTAAATATAGATATATATATACATTACACATGAAGCAAACGTGAACATGATACTTTTACTCTCTCTCTCTCTCTCTCTCTCTATATATATATATATATATATATATATATATATATATATATATATATACTAGACAAACTAGCACCTGTCCTAGGACGGGTAAAAGAAAACCGTTTTGCACCACTTTTATGCCCCTTACGAAGATTAAATTCCATATATAAGTCTACTAAATATTATGTTTAGAGTTCTTTTTCCAATGTTGATAAAACTTCTATTACGTTATTTTGATTCTAGAAAATAACTAAAATTTAAGGCTTAAGCTTAAAGGGTTTTTAGAAGAAATTGAAATTAAAGTAACCTTGATTAATTAGTGTCTAATGGCTACGGATCAAATGCAACGCAAATCTGTCATATTAAAATTTTCAAACGTGAGCTTGTGTCAATATTATATCCTCTAAACCCTTTTTAAACTACTGCAACGAAACTAGAATTTTGCGAATATTTTTTAATTGACGTTTACTACCTACTGTTAAAATTTCACACACATCGTCGGTATCTGAATTTTTGCGAAAACCGTCCGTCTTCTATTTGTCCCGTTTTCATAAAACTTACACTAAATATAGTCCACATTACACACCCTTACACCTAGCAGCTGCGTACTAACATTTATAATGATCGGTTAATTAGTTTAAAAGTGAAATATATACATAACTTTATACATATTTATAATAAATATTTTATTTACTCACATATATGTGTTAGATCATGACTTGGATGCATCTGTTTGAGACGGGTTTGACTTGCGCGGTTGTAGCGAAGTCGTCTCGTGCAAGTTCAGTCCGATGCGTTCCCAGGCTCACGGTGACAACTGATCTGACCTTAAGGTTACGTGAGGTCAGGGAGTTCAGGTTGCACCCTGCGTGTTGACGACGAGATTTGGGACGAGAATTCCGACCGTGGGAGAGTTGAATCGGGATTGAAGCAGATTTGACTTGGAAGCGAGAGAGTCAAGATCACCAAAAATGTAAGTGTACGAGAAAGATTCCGAATGACGGGAAATCTAAGAACCAATTAGTAAATCTCAATACTCCTCCTATTTTCGAGTTAATTAAGAAAATAACTAGTGAATTTAGTTAGCGAGACCTCTCTCTCAATTCGCAACGAATCCGTTCAAGTCGGCTAATTATATAGTAAATAAAAACGGATCTTTGAAACAGAAAAGGGCTCTTGTTATAAGTTAAATTTAGTTTCAGCGCGAAGATAGTAGCCCGAGAGAAGAAGAGTCGTAGTAGTGCCAGTAGTTTATACGGCAGCGACACAAGTAGAAAGAGTAATGGCGACGGAGCAGCGACATGATGGCGGCGGTGACGAGCGACGAACGATAGCAGTTGTGGCAGCAGATGGTTCCAAGCGAGTAAAGCAGTACGAATATTAGCGACCAGCGACTGAAAAGCTCGCACAAGTAGTCAGTATAGGACGACGGCGATTCGAGCATCGGATCTAAGTAAATACGACATATCGCCCCTTTGGAGCAGCAGCGATGTTCTACGAGAACTAAAAAAGTTATTGGTGAACTGAATAACCAGTAATACAACATATGTGTCGTTTTAATAAGACGCATCAGTGATGCCAGATGAGGCTATATCATCGATCGCTAGGTTCGAACACCGAACTAAAGTCACATTTGACTTCCATCTAACGTCTTTGCAAACTCGGCCACTGAGATAATTGAAAAGAAAATATACCTATTTAAGATTATATACGGTGTTCATAATTACTTGTAAGAAGGGGAGGGGGCAAACGATGCAGTATTGCTCTTATTCAGAAGATTTCATATTTTTTTACAGAATTATTTACCTTTGAAGGAAGCAATTAAATATTTTACTAATAAATATTTTATTTATCCATATACATGTGTGTTTCATATAAGACTCATAAGTGTGACTAAAAAAGGCAATACAATCGGTGGTTGGGTTCAAACACTGGACTAAAATCACCTTTGACTTCCAGCCAACGTCGTTGCCACCGAGATAAATCTAGGTATTTTAGATTTTATACAGCGTTCACAATTCCGGTAAAAGAAGCGAACGACAAAATATTGCTTTAATTCACATTTTTGTTTATTTCCTTAGAAAATAATGCTGCTTTTTGGGGGGGAGGGGCAAGGTTATACGGTCAGTTTATCTACGAGAGCTAGAAACGTAAAAGTGATCAACGAGAATCTCATTGTTCATAGCGAAATCGACATTTGAATGTGGACAGATAAGTAGCACCTCCTGCTTCGTCGACAATATACGTTTATTTACGTCATTGAAACATAAACAGAATTTCCAGTAAAATGGCCGATTATGTCACAGTGAAACTGGATTCTTTATTTCCCGGATTGGATAGTCACATTTAATTGATTTTGTTACGGTTTCAATTGCGTTTTTCTTTTTTCTTTTTTCTTTTTTATTTCATAGTTGTTTGTAATGGGAAGGTTTCTCATTCTTACACGTTTTTTGTGCGTTTCATGTATTGAAAAGAAACCGCACCTCCACGAACATTAAAAATAGAAACTTAAAACTTCAGATTCTAAGATAAAATCTTTGAATAATGAAAAAAACAAACAATTTTTATACCTGCGACGAATATCAGCAACAAATACGTTTCTCTTTCTCTTTTTTTTTTTGCAATGTCTTGCTTTTTAATATTATATTTCTGTTTCGTTAATCACGTTTTCAAACATTTTGAAATCCACCCTCGCTTTTTATGTTTCTAATTGTAAAAAAAAAAAACAGAAGAAAAGCTCATTTCCGATTAAAAAAGATGGACTATTAAAATCTGACCATATGAGTTTATTTGCTTACATTGTGTTGGTAAATTAGCTTTTTTCGTTTATCTTTTAGTTTTTTAGAGGTTTTGTATTGCTGTTTGTTTGTGTTTGTTTTTAGGCGAGTCGGACTTCTGCATAGATCACACGAAAATCGTCCCTCACGATTGGCTGGTTCGCATGAAGTCCTCTTCATTAGCGTAGCTTTTCGTTAACATGTAAGAAAAAAGATGTTTACCTTCGATACCAAGAACAGCAAGGTAAAGCAGTTGCATGCGAAGTCGGGGAAGGTTTGTTTCAGAACAAAGAAAAGAATGGCGCAGAAGCAACGTTGGAATTTTTATCAATCGCGTTACAGTTCCGCGTCTGACACGTCTTTAATATTTGCTGGTAATAATATGTAATCATTCTCACCCGTTTTTTGTGTACGTTTTATTTATTGAGAATATAGCGCACTTCAATCACCTTTTTTATTATTTGTTTTTGTTTCGTTAATTCTTTTTGAAAAATTGAAATCCTTCCTCGTTTTTTTATGTCTGTTTTAAATAAGTAAATATTAAAAAAAACTTTAGCTGATTTCCAATGAATGAAGACGCAATATTAAAATCTTATATGAGTTTAGTTGATAGAATTGTGTTGGTATATCATCTTTTTCTACTTTCTCTTCTAAATATATTAACAATTTAATAAATTAATAATTTAATATTTATTTATAAATATTATATATATACATATATATATACTATGTTTAATAACGTACTACCTTGCTCTACTCACGTATTGAGCACTGTTGAAATAAATACTAAAAATCTATGCATAAAATAGTATATATCCTACGGCATATCAACTATCGTTTGGTCTTTTCTATCAAAATAGTACACGTTTTTGTATGTGGTTTATTTGTATATTAATTTGAATCTGAAGCGATTTAAGATTTAAAGGACGATAATTCGAAACTTCAGCCGATATTATGAACAGTGTTGACTGATTAAAAACAAAATATATTTTAATGATATACGTGCTGAATATCGTTTCTCCTCTGTTCTTTCAATGGCCTGTTTTTCTATTTTTTATTAAATTTTGTTTATCGCTTTTACAAAAAAATTGAAACCAATCCCATCTCTTTATATTTTCAATTGTAAAATTTAAAAAAATCCAGCTCATTTCCGATTAATAAAGACGGAATATTCAAATCTTACCATGGGTAAATCTGCTTGCATTGCGTTGGTATATCCGCATTTTTCAATTAACCTCTAAAATGTGAATGAGTAGTTGTCACTCTTGGGATTTGGGGCATGGCAACAATCACTAGGTCATTTCCTACCGAAATCTTACGCGCCTTTGTATTAGATTGATTCAGAGATTAATTTGAATTTGAAGAGATTTATTGTAACATACAGAACCCTGGCCAGTAATTTTTCTTTATTTTGAGTACCAATCTTCTTCTTCTTCTTCTTCTTCTTCTTCTTCTTATCATCATCATCATCATCATCATCATCATCATCATCATCATCATTATCATCATTATTATTATTATTATTCGTAGTAGTAGTAGTAGTAGTAGTACTAGTAGTCCATGATAGTTGTTATTTTATAGCCTTTTTTCTTTTTCTATTAATCTGGTTTTATCCATTAAAATTATACGGATACAATAACATTGAAACGCTGTACTCGTAACATCACCGAAGTTAAGCGACGTCAATCCTGGCCAGTACTAAATGGGGCACTTTTAGAAAACCGGGTTCTGTATGTAACAATACATCTCTTCAAATTTGTTATAAGGAAGGTACAACAAAAATTATGGATTAACTAAAAATAGAACCTAAATACATAACACTATTACTATCCAAGTTGGGTGTTAGTAAAAGTATGGGATCTGATGAAATTTATCCTAAAATATTGAAATATTTATCATCAAATGAAGGTTTTATCAATGCAATAACCAATTTGTTTAGGAAATGCATGGAATATGAAGAGATCTCATGTATTTGGAAAACAGCTATAGTAAACCCGCTACATAAAAAAGTTAGATACATTTAAAAAGTAATTACAGACCAGTTTCTCTAACATGTATTTTGTGTAAGGTATTTAAAAACATAATTAGAAACCACATATTAAATTTTATAAAGGATGATATGAATTGTAACCAACATGGCTTTGTCAATGGTAAATCAACCTTATCTAATATTTTGGAAAGTATTGAGATTATAAATGAATATTTGATGGCGGAGGATAGTGCGGATATCATATATTTGGATTTTAGCAAGGCATTTGATACGGTATCTCATTATCGTTTACTAGTGAAAATGAAAATTTTGCTATTACTGACAAAATGGTAAATATTGTGAAAGAGATTTTGAAGGATAGAACTATGGAGGTTGGTAACAATTATTCTAGATCACAGTACATTCTTTCCGGTGTTCTGCAGGGTTCAGTATTGGGTCCGTTGTTGTTTTTGATATTCATAAATGACTAACCTAATAATATATATTCAGAAATAGAACTGTTTGCTGATATTACTAAACTACTTGTGACACTTTTATCAAAGGAAATAACACCGATGGATCTAAATAAATTATCATATTGGGAGGACATTTGGAAATTGGAATTTAACCTAGAAAAATGTAAAGTACTACATGTAGGATCCAGGAATGTGGGAGTTCAATATGTACTAAACAAGAGGAAAATCAAACAAGTAGATGGAGGTGCGATTTGGGATTGGGGTTTTATAATACATTCTAGGCAAATAGTCATATTTTGACCATTGTATCAAGGGCAAATAGAATGATCGCGTGGATGGTTAGGAATATTATTTCGTGGGAGACAAATGTTGTGTTAAGGATATATGAAGCTCTAATAAGACCTCATATAGAATACTGCATCCAGGTCTGGGCCCCAGCGACTAGATATGGAAATTGGAATGTAATATTGAAACTGGAAGGCGTACAAAGAAGGGTGACAAAACTAAGTAAAGGAGTGCAGTTACAGTGAGAGTTTGGACACATTGGGATTGACTACTTTGCTGGAGAGAAGAATAAAAGGTGATATGATTGAGATTTTCAAGATAATTAATGCCATTTCTTACTCTGGTAGCCATTTTTTTAGTATTTCTCCGAGATCTGGACGGTTATTGTCAAGGCAGTTTTCAGAAACTAGATCTGTTAACCAGTTAAGTTGTTTGGCTCACAGAGTAATATGTTTTTTGGAATAAGTTGCCAGATCGGATTAAAAACAGCATTAACGTAGATCAGTTTAAGATGAGGTTTGATAAATTCAGAGAAAGTGGTAGGAGGGAGAATGGAGAGGGTATATTTGGGAGTTGTCAAATAAAATATTTGACAAAATTTGATCTGGATATCGATACTGTACTAAGAGTTTAAATTTTTTTCAACAGTTTAATTGAGAAGATAGTTAAAGGGGAGATTCCCAAGGAGGCATAACAAACAAATAATAATTATATAATACCAATGATCGTAGGAAGAGTACCAACAACACTGGAAAAAGACTAGGAGAAATTGGAATCAAAGGGAAGATAGAGACTATATCACGAACAGCAATGATGAAAAAAGCTAACATCTTAAGCAAAATCCTCGAATGCGGAAAGTAACCTACATAAACTGAGAACACTAACCAGCCACAAGGGATTGCAACAGAAGTAAAACATAACATTGAAAAAACACCACGTTAACCTAAGGGAATCGCAAAAAATATTATAAACTTTGCCCCTTCCCCCTAAAAAAGATGACGTCAACCTTGTCTGATACCACACACAATAGTGGTTAAGAGTCAACGTGGATGTTAAGACCGACGAGAGAGAGAGAGAACTAACCAGACCTCCGCTGATATAGCGCAGAGCATAGTGGGGCCTTATGCAGGCTTATTGCAACCAAAATCCCCCAAAAGACCATAGGTTGCTGTCAGCGTGAAATCAATGGTTAACGGCTTTTGCGATAACGCAACGTCATTTACAATGCTTATCGAAGATGGTGAGTGATGGAAATCTGGAGGAGACTTGTTGTGACTGAGACTTCATGGCATGTCACCGGTTATTAACTTTGAGCAATAACAACTCATGACCTGTGTAAGGACTCTTAGCTAGTCAATAATAATAATAATAATAATAATAATAATAATAATAATAATAATAATAATAATAATAATATGGACAGAGGGTCGAGGAGGGAAAGCGCAAACCAGACCTCCACTGGAAGAGCGCGGACAGCTCTGGGACCTTGGGGAGGCTTGTTGCCACTCGGGCCCCAGAGGGGACCAATGGCCCTTACCAGCGGGAAATCGGTGGTAGGTGGCTGTTGCGATACCGCAAGGTCATCAGCGGTGATGAACGAAAAGAGGTGGAGCATACTGGAAGTCTGAGGAGACTTGTTGTCACTCAGACTCCAGGGAATACCACAGGTTGTTGGCAGTGGGCGATCACTGACGATGACCAGTGTGATAACTCCTAGTGAGTAAATAATAATAAACTAAAAATATCTGGGAGTTCTAGAAGCGGACGCCATCAAATCAACAGGAATAAAAATAAGATAAAAAGGGAATACCTGGGAAGAACAAGAACTCTCCATTCAAAATAAATTATTCTGTAGAAATCTAATAAAAGGAATAAATACTTGGGCAACATGTCTAGATACTCTGGCCTTTCATAAATTGGAGAAGAGAAGAACTCAGGTACCTTGACCAAGAAACCAGCAAATGCACATGTACAATGCACTGCTCTCGATAGATGATGCTGGCAGCCTATATGTAAAAACTAATGTTGTAAATGGATATTTCAACTCTTTTTATCGCATCGCTCACACAGTCATAGAAGACTGCGATAAAAAAGATGTAGAAATATCCATGACACAAAATACAGCAACGCTGATTTACGCCACTAAGATGAACATCTCGAAGAACGTGAAACAGAAAACAAAAATGGAAGAAAAGCATAACAGTTGCACGGGCAATTTCTAAGAATTACCAAAGAAATAGCCGTCGAGAACATATACACATGGCTAAGAAAAGGCCACTTGAACAGAGAAACGAGCTCGTTATAAAAACCGCACGATCTTACACCATCAGTACGAACTATATCAAAGCTAAGATAGACAATACACTAGGGATAGAGTAAATAGCGACTTTTAACAAAGAGACGAAACAGTAACCCACATACTTAGTGATTGCAGCAAACTATCACAAAAAGAGTAGAAATACATACGTGATTTGAATGGGTAGGTGGTCCACTGGCAAATGAACAAACGCATGTACCTGAAACACTGATAAAAGCGGCACAGGCGCAGACTGAAACGATTTTTGGAAATTGAAATACATCAAATCTTATAGGATATGAAATACAAATAGACAAACCAATCCAAGCAATAAGACCGAACGTGATGATAATAAAAAGAAAGGGAAAAACACGCCAAATAGATGTCCCTGTGCTAGCAGATAACAAGGTTTAAATCAATGGGGGGGGGAAATAACTACGGGGGGGGGGTGTTGTCACAGAGTTGAAGGGAATATGAAACATGAAAAAGATCAGTGTTATGCAGATAATAGTAGGAGCATTAAGGACAGTTTTGAAAAAAATCTGATAAAAAGACTAGGACTAATTGGAATCAAAAGCAAGAAGGTACACACTACAAAGCACACCACTGGTGAAAACAGCTAAAATATTAAGAAAAATCGTCGGGTGCGGAAATACAAACCACATAGACAGGTAACAACGACGAATCACAAATAAGCTGAGATAAAATAGTGCTGCGCATACACAACTAGAAATATAAAAAAGACATGAGACAAAACCAAAAGAACCGAAACTAGTGGCTGGATAAGTAATAACATTTGAGAATCTGATATATCCCAGTCAGGTGGGATGATTTTAACGACGTCAGTTTTTTTCAGCTTTTTGCAGATAGGTTTCACCGTCCTCCAAAATAAAGCACCTGCTATTCCCAAAGTGTCACATATCTGATACTGACCAGGTTCAACATCGCTAAACTACGGTGATCTAACAAGAACCGGCGTGTCAACGTGATTAGACCGATAAAGGGGAGCACAATCTAGAGCTCCATTATCATGAAACGAAGAATGCTGTGGAGGCTTATTCGAACTCAAAGTCCAAAGAAAATAAACGATTATAATCAGCGACAAATCAATGGCAAACGGTAGTTGCGATAACGTAAAATGATTTACAATGTGACTACTAAAAAATCTAGAGATTTTTGTCACTCAGCCTCCAGGGAACACCACAGTTTGTTGCTAGTGAGTGATCACTGATAATCACTCATCTGGAAACTCCTAGAGAGTAAATGGTAGAAGTAGTACCAAAACGTTGAACAAATTGACTTCTGAAAAATGTTGAGTCGGTGCCCAAAGAATGTTTTTGTCGGTAATAATAAGATAACTTGTTGGAAATAGGACATAATCAAAAGAATAAATGACAATGTCTATCCATACAAAGTAATATTTTTATTGACAAATCAAGGAAACGAATAATTCGTATAATACAAATGTTCAAATAGTCCATAGAACGTTCTGTTAAAAGAAGAGTTGTTTTGTCCTTAATAGAAATTTAGTACGCATGATTGTTTCGGCTGGCGCTACGTGCGTTTACGTATGTGTAAATGGGATAGGTATGAAGATGTGTGTATATAAACGTGCCTGTTTTGCCAGTGAGAGAGTGTAAGTATGAACTGTATATATGCGTTCGGTGAGCGGTGTGCGTGTGCTTCGTGGGACTACAGAAGTTCGTGAATGTCTCTCGTAATGTGTGTGCTATTGCTTTCGACCTGAACTGTCCCAGGTAAAATTTTGTCGTACACACGTGTGTTGTGTGAAATGGAATGCGGAAACAGTAAGAGAAACGCTGTGTTTGGGCTTTTATACTACGCACGAGATTTGTAAGTGAATGTACCTTGTGTGTGGATTGGTTGAAAGAACTGCTGATTTTAGATAATACACCGACATCTAATGGAGGAAAAGAATTCAAAAGGAACCAATGAAAGTTTAAACTGGCTTAGTAGCACGCCACAGTTGAAATAACTAACAGAAATGGCAAGCAGCATCAAATAATATATTAAAATAGATATATCTGTTGAATATATTTTCGCTTTTGTGTGTGTACATATATATATATATATATATATATATATATATATATATATATATATTGCTATTTCTGGATCACAACATGGATTTGTATCGAGAAGATTATGTTTAACTAATATGCTACCTTTTGGCTAAGAAGAAAGTGTAGTATCTGTTCCGATGGATACTACACCTTATAGACCGGTATCGTCTTGGCTTTAGGGGCTTCATGACGCCGGTCTGTGGGTTTGTCCTGTGCAGTTCTAGGAGGTCTACCCTCCCAGGCTTTCCCTCCCTTTTTTGTGGTGGAGTAAGTTTATCGCTTACTGCCTGAGGCGCCTCTACCGGGGAATGCCGACGGGGCTGCCCAGACATTTTTTGTAGGCCAGAGTGCTCACCTTCACGGGCGCTGGCTTTTCAAATCCCACTTTCCCGACCTTGTGTCACATCTTCCCGCTGTGGAAGGAATATAAATAACATGCTGCTGTTATAGAGGAGGGGGTCTCCAAGATCACTGACGAGGACGACCCCGCAGACATATTGTTATTGGACATTTCTAAAGCTGTGTACTCTGTTAATTACCGGCTTCTACTTCGGAAGCTCCATTCATTCCAAATCCATCCATTGATCATGAAATAGATTCGGCTAACCCTTCAACAACGTGTCCAAGTTAATAGTTGTTTTTTTCTACTGAGGCAATTGTATGCAATGGTGTGCCGCAAAGATCTGTCTTGTGTTCTGTTCTGTTTCTCCTCTACGTTAATTATCTGCCATATTAATTGACTACTCTTTGCGGGCGATGTATAACTGGTATCAGTTAAAACTACTAAGATAAACTTCAAGATAATCTCAAGCGAATCTGGTCCTGGTCTTCAAACTGGGATTTACTTCTGAACTCTGCTTAATTCAATCATCTACCTATGGGATCTCTGCCTACTGCCCCCTGACTATCAGTTTCTTACTTCAACCACTCAACATTGTTGCCAGTTCAAAGGACCTTGGCGCAGTTATGGACAATTTTTAATAAACCAACACGGAACTTTATCAAAATAGCAAGGAAAGCCAAACGGGTTCTTTATATGATTCAGAGACCCTTTCTAAGCCTAAGAGCAGAAGTTGTCCGATCCGTATAGATAACCCTGTACGACCCATTCAATCAACACATCCCTATCTTCAAAATCATATCGTACGCATGGAGCGCATTCAACGGTGAGCAACCAAGATGCTGATGAGATTCTCCACGCTTAACCAATAAGAACATTTCCAAAGACTAGATCGGTCCTAACTTGCATAGCACAGTTTGCTAGGGGACTTAAATCTAACATACAGAATCATTAACTAGAATGTAAATAAACATTTAGAGGAGTATTTTTTACCCCAACACCAAGCTGACGTTTCCGAGGCCATCCACAGAAGATGTGCACTCATGGCTTTCGTCTTAATAGAAGAAAGGCAGTATTCTTTGTTCGTGTTTCTGCTCACTGGAAAAGCCAACATATGAATGTAATATTTTTTGAAACTTTTTTATGGCTTGCTGCACTTAGCTATTTTTTTGCAAATAAGATTCATACACACACACACACACACACATATATATATATATATATATATATATATATATATATATATATATATATATATATATATATATATATATATGTGTGTGTTAGTTTGGTGGCCGCATCGTGCTAGGCGTTTACACCAAAGTTGAAATGTGGACTTGGGTCTAAGTATTTCGAATCGTGTAGCCGGTACAGAAATCACCCTCCCCACTGATGATTTCTGATAAAAAACATGTGTCTCTGGATAAGAATTTAATAATATTTATCGTAATATATATATATATATATATATATATATATATATGTATATATATGTGTGTGTGTGTGTGTGTGTGTGTGTGTGTTTGTGTGTATATGTGTTTTTGTGTATATGATGAGATACATTTGAATTTGCAAGTTTTTTAGGTTTCTTTATATTGATATCATCGGTCTAGTGCACAAGAGCAAAACAAAAATAATAAAATCAGATTGGAAATATTTAAATAATTACAAACCTTTACACCCACCTGTGTGACCATTTTTCTTTTTAAATAAAATAAAAACAACGATATATATATATATATATATATATATATATATATATATATATGTATATATATATATATATATATATATATATATATATATACTAGTGCAATACTTGTCACAAGACGGGTAAGATTAATTCCGCGAACAGAGCAATTTTGTACTAATTTTATGTTCTTTTTCAAAGATTAACATTTGATATAACGTCTTATGCCTAGAATCCTTATTCCAGTTGTGATAAAAAATGCATTACATTATTTTAATTGTAGAAAATGTCTAAAATGTAATTCTTAAGCTTAATGGATCTTAAGAAAAAATTAAATCATGGAGAACTAATTCAATGCTTAAATATCTGCATTTTCCAATTGGAGGCTGATTCCATATTCTGACCCCTAAATACCTATTAAAATGCTCCAACAAAATTGAAAATTTAGAAATATTTAATTATATACGTATAATAGTAATTGTGAAAATTTCACATGAAGCAAAAGTACCTGAATTATAACGAAGGGCTTCCACCTCCTTTCTACTCCGTTTTCATAAACTTAAATTGTATATAGTCTACATTACGACCCCTTATTCCTAGCCACTGTGTTCCAAACTTCATGATGATTGGTTAATTTGTGCAACCATTTACATAACAATTTATAAACATATGCACATACCTTACTTCATATATGTATCTATGTGTGTGCGTGGACATGAATGAGAAGATGATATCAATTTAAAATTGATTATATATTTATTTATATATATATATATATATATATATATATATATATATATATATATATATATA
>OY744537.1:69511094-69528594 GCA_963556195.1 Sepiola atlantica | reverse complement strand
ACATGGGATGCCTATTGGCCTTAGTGTTGAAAAGACCAAGGCTAGAGGTAGAAGTAACACAGTCAGCGGGAAAAAAGTTCCCCAAGCCTACAGTTGTTGGAAAGAAGCCACTGCAATAGGAATATGTATTACAATGAAGTATCAAAAAAGCGAATTGATAGAGACCACTAGAAAACAAGTCAAACAAGCTGAAACAAATGAAGCAGGAAATAGATCCCACAATTCTGAAGAACACATGCCATAATAGTATTTATAGAAAATACTGATTCTAGCAACCTCACGTCTGCGAGAGAGGGTGCAGAGAAGATAAAAGGGTGGGGTCAATCAAATTACAAATACGTTTCTGTCCCTTAAAAGAACTCTCAAATGAGGCAGAGATTTACCAGCAAAAATATGGAAACAGTACATCATACATGGTCTGATAGTATATCTTTAGAGATAGAGAATAGCCTCAGATGTAGGAATGTGTTTAAATCAATAGGGAGGACCAATTTTACGAGAAGCAGAACGCGTAATGGATCTAATATATGAAGTACAAGAAATATTTTATTAGAGAACGACGGAGAAGTTTAATAATTGATTTTAGAGTCATCCATGAGAATCTCAGGAAGAAAAGGGACACGTCTACGATTGAAAGACACTAGCTGAGTCTTAACAAGATTCAACGAAACAAGCCATTTCGTACCCCAATCCACAACTGAACCCAGGTCAACTTCTAGATCAGTTGCATATTTCAACTAATCCGAGAGAGATAGGCGAGAAGAAACACCAGAATAGAGAGTGATATCATCAGCATAACTGTTAATTTTCTGAATAATATTCTCTGGAAAATCATTTATATCGAGAATAAACAGTGTTGCGCCTAGAATATCGGGTATGTCACTTTGTTTTAAATAATGGGTAACTTTCTTGTGAGTTAACTTAGAATGAGGATATCTTTTGGCAGGGTGTAAAAGTTGGATTGATCAAAATGTGGAAGCGGAATGAAGAAAGTGGCAACAAAATGAAGTATGGCGCCATTGCGGAAGGGAAAAGCGGATTGCTTGGTAATCAGTTAACGGCAATTAAACGACTCGAAAACACGTACGTAAATGGTCTCTTAAAAAAGAGGAATAATTAAAAGCATCTTTGTCCTCCCCCTCACTGTACCGACTTTATGTGAGATCAAAATCAAGAACCAAACTGCCCAGTATAAATCATATTGAAGTTTCTTATCAATTTTAAATTATCGGTTAAATTTCGTTTTATTTACTATTGGGTCACTATTTATCAAGCGCCACTTGGGGATTAATGAGACAGAATCAGTGTTAGCCGAAAGATGGGGAACACTATGCAAGTACTAAGATTGATTGATGGTATTAACGGCGTTATATTACTTAGGAGGCGTTTAGGACAAGCATTTGTTTATATTGAATTTGAAGACGACTAAGTTATAATCAACAGGGAAGCAGTTCCGCCCTAATGTGTTCCACAGGCAGAGAGCCCCTTCAAAAACTCAATTCATGGAAGTTCCGCGTGACGCTGGAGATATGGAGGAAGAAATTGAAGTCGGTAACGTTGTGATAGCAAGTAGAGTTGTTGCAGTAGATGTTTTGGTTCTAAAAGAAATTTAAAACTTATTCGTCTCTCAGCGCAACACTTTCTGGTAGTCGGACAAAATAGCCTCGAGAATTCTTCCTCGGGCCACTAGACGATCAAACGGCGGTCAAGAATGGCGAAAAAATATATAAATATATAATAAATAATATATAAATATATAATAAAAAATATATAAATATATAATAAATAATATATAAATATATAATAAAAAATATATAAATATATAATAAATAATATATAAATATATAATAAATAATATATAAATATATGATAAAAAATATATAAATATATAATAAAAAATATATAAATATATAATAAAAAATATATAAATATATAATAAATAATATATAAATATATAATAAAAAATATATAAATATATAATAAATAATATATAAATATATAATAAAAAATATATAAATATATAATAAAAAATATATAAATATATAATAAATAATATATAAATATATAATAAATAATATATAAATATATAATAAATAATATATAAATATATAATAAAAAATATATAAATATATAATAAAAAAATATATAAATATATAATAAAAAATATATAAATATATAATAAATAATATATAAATATATAATAAATAATATATAAATATATAATAAAAAATATATAAATATATAATAAATAATATATAAATATATAATAAAAAAATATAACGTCTTCGATAGATCACGACCATGTGATTAATAACTATTAAAAGCTCAACAAATGATTTAGTGATGAAATTTGTAATATGAGTAAACATTTTGCAATTTTCATATTTATAATCAATATATTTAAATTATATATTACATTTGCATATTAAATCATATATTATATATTTAAAATTATTTACATATTTTAAAGATTAGATGTGTTGCAAGATTCCACAGATCCTTTATTATTTAGATCCAACATGCAATGACAATTTTATATTAATATTTGTCTATAGAATATATAAATGCTTTTTTATTGATAAAATTAAAATAACAAATTGAAGTTTTTTTATTAATGATATTTAAAATACACTTACAATTAGTACTTTTTAAAAAAATTAGTTACCACTTATCAAGGCCAAAAACAACTTAAGAATAATGAGTAAAGAAACGGATGGATTAAACGAAGTTGAATGATGAAGATACTTATTAGAGGATTTAAATGATGTATGGAATGGACAACATTTGTATGTGGAAGGTGTATGGTCAGTATTTGTTGAGATTAGATTTGAAGACGATGATGTTTTATTTGCAGGGATGAATTCCTGCAGTAGTGTGCTCCACAGATGGGAAATTATTGGAAATGAATTCGATTCCTTGAGTTTCGGTTTGATGTTAGGCAAACGGAAGAAAATGAGTTCTTGCTGTGAATGTCTTACGAATAGGTCACAGAGATGGAGCTCAGTCGATCACTTTCATTAACATTACGAGAGAGAAGAAAAAAGACGGGCAATTTATCTAGTGTGATGAACGGGTTGTAGAGAACACAAGAGCTTATCCCTCACTAGCTTGCGAAGTCGAATTTGTATTCTGTCAAGGTAAGAAATAGTGGTTTGAAGGCAACTTTTCAAACACGGCTTTAGAAAAGCTATGTATATATATACAATGCTTAACGTAATACAATTTTATCCTGTGACGCAAATTCTGGCGTCCGAGGTTTAAATTGTCAACGCATTTCTTGGAAAAGCGTGAAAACGTTCGCTTGCCATCTAACTGACTTCTCGTGCCCGTTTCTCGGCTATCTTTTGTGATTCTTTTCTTTTCTCCAGCTTTTTTGTTCATTTGCTTTTTTCACCTAATGATGATTCGATAAAAAATAGAAAACGTTCGTGATACATATGGAAAATACATTATGTTTTTTTTTTATTTTAAAAGAAAAAAGATCATTAGAAAAAAAAGAATTAAAAAAGGTATAATTAAACAAAAGAATTCTGTTATTTTTAACAATGTTTTCCTATATATATATTATTGATAAATAATATTAATTATTTATTACCTACAGACATCGACGTTTCATGCTAACGCAATCTTTAGTGCAGGAAGCTAATTCCCAACGGTCGGCGGGCGCGAACCCCGCACACAAACCGCCACTGATTTGTAGTCAATAATCTTAATCCCTCGGCCATGGTGAACTAGTTATAAATTAGGGGGGAATTTAACTTTGTAAATAGCGAATCGGCGGCTTAATTTACCCAAGCAGTTTAGAGTGATCAACGAATGTATTCGGATCGTGCATATATATATATATATATATATATATATATATATATATATATATATATATATATATATATATATATATATATATATATATGGAAAAGTAAGAATAGAAAACAAAATATATTATTGACGTATTCATCAACGTTTCGTCTTTATTTCAAGAGCTCTTCAGGATGATTGGTCTGAAGAAATAACACACAAGTACAAAATATTTGAAACAGTTTGCTCAACGGTGTCAAATATTTTGTACCTGTGTGTTATTTCTTCCCATCAATAATCCTGAGGAAGTCTCTAAATAAAGACGAAACGTTGATGAATACATCAATAATATTTTGTGTTTTCTTTTTTTACTTTTCTATTATGTTAGAATATTAGTTCAATTTTTTATCATCTCCTCCCAACACGGTACGACTATCTTATAAATGTAATGCATCAAACGCATCGAAACATCAATTTACTCGCCTAATATCTTCGAGCGTGTTTCAAGAAACTATCAATTAGTTTTATAAGCTAAACCAAAAACATTACTTTCATTCCGCACTGTTCGCCTCTCCCAACTACTTGAACAAAAGAGAGAATAGCATACTAATTTCTCTATATTAAGTAATAACTCTTACCATCTTCAAACACCGTTTAGAAATTATCTCACAAGGAACTGCATCTAAGTTGCACCATTTCAGAATTTGTAAAACATTCAATCAAAGCAAAGCTTACATCGACATTACGCATCAAATCGTTCGCCATAAAAAAAACAAAACAGATAAGTATTTTTTTCCAATATTTAAACACCTAACTTTGTTCAGGTTTATTTATTCGAAAATTAGATTCTATTTTTAGGCGATTACGTGTACACATTAAATACCTAGCTACAATTGGCAGAATAGATAAAAATTATATAATAAAACAAAATATTGGAAATCAGCTTCACGCATAAATTTTACGTAAAATGGCCCCGACATTCCTGGCCGATCCCAACGTCTTAAGAGTCAGTTGACCACAATTATTAGTTTTAATTTTTCTATAGTGGAGGATATATTCCGTCGAGTTTGGGAATGGGGGCAGGGGCTAATTTTTATTTAAATAAACTTAAATAAAAAACAAAATAGCAATACAAATTCACTTAAAAACAAAACAAAAACGAGACTTAATAATAAAAATATTAAAATATTTCTACGT
This sequence comes from Sepiola atlantica, assembly GCA_963556195.1. Taxonomy (NCBI): domain Eukaryota; kingdom Metazoa; phylum Mollusca; class Cephalopoda; order Sepiida; family Sepiolidae; genus Sepiola; species Sepiola atlantica. The sequence continues at coordinate 69,523,599 of OY744537.1, read as the reverse complement.
TTAGGAAAAAAAATTCGTACTTCTATAGAATTTGAACCGAATTGTCTTTTATTTTATTTTTTTGGAGCAGTAAACTAACCCTAAACTAATCCTACTCAAAGTGTTAATTTCGGCAAAAGTCTGTTTGGTTCGGTATAGTTCAAATTCTTTAAAAGCGGTCATTGAAGTAGATATTCTTCAACACTGGAGATATCATTCTACATGGTGACGATTTATATTTTTGTTAGACTCCAAGATAAACATTTTCTTGGGTACATGGATTTTCCACAATTAAAAAGCGACATTTGTTTCTTTACATTAGAACTATCTGTTTTGACCTATTTGCGTACGGTCAGCGGTGTACATGTATCTTTTACATTTATCCCTGGCAGCGCCGGTCAACGGGTACCCGCTAGTATATATATATATATATATATATATATATATATATATATATATATATATATATATATATATATATATATGAAGAAGAATGGAAAGGAATTAGAGAAGCAAAAGCCAAATCAAAATTCAATTCAATTGCTCAGAGCAAGGTATATTCCGCAAAAAGGCAATTTATTCAAGTTAAATTTTCCTTAAGCCAGGCTTTTCAAAGATCAACATCTTATCATCAGAGGAAGTCGCTGGGATAGATGAGTTGGCAATGGCCAAGATTTAAAATTTGAAAAAATGAAATAAAAGTTGTAGGGAAAGAAACGCAGGGCAAAACTCTGCCCGAATGCAAGCAAATGTCCGATTGCTAAAAGGTCTGGTGTCGAAAAGTCCAGCGGAGAGAATAAGACGTAGATAGGTAGGTCGTTAAAGGCACGAGATGTAATGAGAGAGGATTCAAAGTTAAATTCCAAGAAACCACAACTTCAGGTGCGGCGAAAATAGAAAATCCAAAAGGGTAAAAAGTCTAATAAGAGGTGCGTTCGTGGATGCAGGCAGGCTCAGAGAAGATTGAGGTGGAAAATATTCGCCATTAAAAATACTTCCAGTAAGTATTTTTAATGGCGAATATTTAAAAATTTAACTTGAATAAATTGCCTTTTTGCGGAATATACCTTGCTCTGAGCAATTGAATTGAATTTTGATTTGGCTTTTGCTTCTCTAATTCCTTTCCATTCTTCTTCATATCTACCTGCTCTATCCTGGATATTGAGCTGTATACTCTTCACAATAGGTTTTACCTTTCCTAAAAGTTCGCTTTTAGTACACCACTTTATATATATATATATATATATATATATATATATATATATATATATATATATATATATGCCGATCTGTTACTTACCAAAAAAAAAAAAAAAATACTATTTGGTATTTAATCAGTTTTCGTGAAATTATTAATAAATCGTTTTGAGTTTCACTTTCAACCTGCGTTTATTTCTTTTCACTTTTCCATCTCACGGCAACCACATCGCATTGCTATAGCCTTGGACGACTAATTTACACTTACATTTACCAGCAATGCTTCAAGCAAACTACAATCTGCTTTTATATATATATATATATATATATATATATATATATATATATATATATATATATATGTATATATATATATATATATATATATATATATATATATATATATATATGTATATATATATATATATATGTGTGTGTGTGTGTGTAGGAGAATGAAAATATATCGATGACAAGTCAGCTACACAGAGGCTATTTGGCATAGAAACATGTTCATACGACTACTGCTAAGCTCTACTCACATATTGAGCACCGTTAAAATAAATACTGAAAACCTATAGAATAATGTTATATCAACTTATAACATTATATGTGTATATACATGAAATAATAAATAATATATATATATATGAAGAGTTCGAACGCAAAACGCGATAAATCCAATTCGTTTACATTGAGGCCTTAAACAATAAAACCACGAATATATTAAATCTAGACTTTAAATGTAAGCTAGTTTTAATTGAAATCAAAAACAAATTTTGGGGTGTCGTCGAGTGTTGAAATGCAACATTTTTTGTAGAGACAGTTTCGTGTTTTTTGAAATTGCGTTTATCGCATTTTGCATTCAAACTCTTCAAAGAGAGAGAGAGAGAGAGAGAGAGGGGGGGGGAGAGATATGAAGGGTAGGTAAGTATATACGTTTATATATTTGTATGTACAAGTTTTTATTTAAAAACTCTTTAACCGAAAATTACGAATTTTGGAACACTATTGCTAAGCATAAGGGGTTGAAATGTGGGATATCTTAAGTTTAATGTAGTTTCATGCAAAGGGGGTATAAAAGAGGGTCGGGCACTTGGTGAAAATTCAGATATCTCAAATATTTGTGAAATATTAACAATAGGTATTAGCCATCAATTAATAAATATTCTCTAAATTTCAGTTTCTTTGGAGTATTTTACAGAGTTTTATGGGTATAATATGGACCCAATCTAGCATGTGAAAATTCAAATATTTCAGATTTGCATGGAATTTGATCGATAGTCATTAGACACAAATTAAGCAAGATTCCCTTAATTTCAATTTCTTCTTAAGACTTCTTAACTTTTAGAGATTTTCTAGAATCAAAATCATTTTGATTAAAATTGAAATAAAAATTCTGGATATCATTTTTAGTAGCAATATATCTTACTTTTAATCTTCGTAAAGGGACTTAAATGTAGTACAAAACTCTTCTGTTTGGGGAATTTATTTTACCCGTTTATCATAACAGTGTGTGATCAAATGTTTATGCCTCGCATACATTTATGCACATACATTAATTCAATTCTGAGGAATGGATATGCGATCAAAACTGTAGTAAAGTGTTCAGATAAGCCAATTTTTTTCTGATTTGTCATTGTTATATAAGTATACACACTTGAATGTTAAAATGTTCTAATTACTATGCTATTTCTATGTGGTAGTTTACCCACCTACTCTATAAACGCAGGGTGTGACATAAAGTTTGACGCGCCTTTGGAAGTTTAAAAAAATGTCTGCGAACACCCCAGGGATTGAACTTGGTCGCCCACCATTTAGGCAGTTATGAATGGTGCTTCCTTGTTTTGAGCAATACATTATTTTTATGATACCAAATATGTCTCGTTTTAACCGTAAAAATGTAATAGTAATAAACCCGTTAACGCGTTCCTTCTTGATATTACGTGTATTTCTTTTTTTGTGCTACATTTCCTTGTTACTTTCTTTCTGTCTTTTCTTTCTTTCTTTTTTTAATACTCTGTTGATTTGTTCGCTTGTTTGTTTGTTTGTTTGTTTTTTTTGTTTTTCTTTGTTTGTTTGTTTGGTTGTTTGTTTTTTCTTTGTTTGTTTGTTTCTTTATTCGATGAAAACATTGACGTAGTTTTATTAGAGACATATAGCAAATCTCCATTAGAGTTTTTGTTTTTAACGTAGTTCACGCCAAACAAGGCAGGCCGCCACTGTAGACGTAAGGGGCTACTGAGAAAAAAGAAAAGGGCGAAGGTTGGGGGGAGGGTCAACCTAAATTGGGATCTGCGCAGCGAGATGTCTGTTTACATTAGTTTTAAATTTCTACATGTCAGTACTGTCGGGGAAACAGGGGGCAGGGAGGGTGTTCCAGAGGCCAGCAGCACGAGGAAAGAAGCTATTTGAGTAGAAAGCTCTCCGGCATCTGGGGACCTCCACGGTGAATGGATGGGATTTAGTTGATTGTCGAGTTGGTCTAGTGAATTTACGTCGAGGGGGCACCAGAGTAGCCAATTCATCGGAGCATAATCCATTGAGTACGATATGATTGCATTTTTGATACATTGTAGGTGTAGAGCCTTGTACACCCATTAGCTTCCTATTAGCCTCTTGAAGGACTTACTTTTTGGCTAGCCTGTTTGCAGTCCAGGGGATTGAACGTTGGTGATGGGCTCTCTTTAACGTTTTCTGTGTCAGAAAGTGATTCTACCTTCCTCTTCATTTTCATTATAATGATTTGATCCTTACATCAGGTGACTTCATGCCATGTCTTGAACGACGTTTATACAGGAAAATGTAATTAACGCATTGATACACGGATCGTTAAAAACATGTCTAAATGTGACCCGGAAAGAAATCGGATAAAGAATATAGCAGTTCACTAGTTTTCAGTATAACTCCTTTTAATATTAATGCGCAATGCTACAACAAAAACGTTCAGCTCTGCCTCTTCCCTCTGCGTAAAATTTAAAACAACTTAAACGACATTTGTATTTACATCTATGCGTATGTGAGAATAATTGTAATATTTTAGTTCTCATGAAAAACAATTATTCTGTTTTTTTTCATTTCTTTTTTGTTGTGTAATTTTGGATATAATTATTTTCCTAAATATTATGAAATGCAAGTTAAACTTTTAGAAAAGTGTAGAATCTTAAAGTATTCTAACAACTCTGCTATTTCTCTGTGGGTCTATACCCACCTCCATACGAAATTGGATTTTGACAGGAAGGCGATCCTATGTTGGGGGTGGCGCCTTGACACGCCTTTAGAAGTTTCTAAATTCCCTCGGCGCTCGCACTCCTTGTTGAAACGTCACCATTAGCTAACCACTTCTCGTTGCAATAAGGGTGGTGCTATATGAGTATAGACGCCTCATTGAGTTGAACTGTATTTTATTTTTCTACGAACACGTATTTCGCTTTAACTTTGAAAATGTAATATCAGTTACTGCATTCTTTTTCATACTCTATTGCTTTCTCTGTCTTGTTTAGTTTTTTCATGCCTTGTTTTTTTCTTTCTTTCTTTCGATGTTATGTTAATTTTTTCTTTCTTTATTTATTTCATTCTGTGTTGCTTTCTTTCTTTCTATCATATTTCATTTTTTTCTTTTCGTTATTTCTCCGTTGTCTTATTTTTTGTTTGTTTCCTTCTGTGGAAAGTGGCATAGTTTCTGTCAATGACAGACACCAACTTTTTATTATAGTAAGATCCGAGTTCATCTTTAATACAGTGTAGATGAAAGAATGTTATATACTCCACGCGATTACATCCCTGTGTTTGATTACAATAGTACACAAACATAAAAGAAATAAACATACACCCTTATTATCATCCATAATGAAGACTGCTGTCAGAGCGTCCTGATAGACCTTGGCGAAATAATATTAATTATCTCCTCTCGATTAACGGTGTTAAAGTGGAATCCTAAAGTTTGCAGCGATTTGATGATGATTGAGTGAACCTTCAGGTTAATATGTAATATGGTTCCTCTGAAACTGAGAATTCTCATAATTGTTGGCCCGTGTCATACTTAGACTGTGATTTATGATAGATGTATTGATATCTGAAACACAAAACATGTTAATTAGTGTAAACTATCGATGTTTCAAACTTTTAATGTTGCTTTGTACGGCTTCGGGTGTTGGCCGTCGACGTAGAAAGCAGAAACTTAAACATGTATCCATTATGAATTATTTTTGGTAGTCTCAATTTACTACTTTATGTTTGTGAATAGTTTCATGAGATCAATGTGTTTGTCTATTTTTTTGCATTTATGTTAGGACTAGCAGAGTTACACAGCGTTATCTGGGTAGAAGGATAGCATAAAAAGTTTCATAAAATTGATGATGATGAATTTTTTTTAATAATTAACGAATAAATCTAAACTGCGCCAAATGGGTTTTAGCAGTTTGAATAATATTCCTTCGTTATTTTAGTAAACAATTAGAACTAACGATTTTTTTGCCGTAGTACTTTATTACGCTAATATATTAAGGATCTTAATTTATGTACAGACGGAAGTGACGTCATGTCACTTCCGTCTCTGCGTGAATTACGACCGTGATAAAGATTTTGTTTGGTTTGTCTGTTATAAATTTTAACACTTATTGGATAATGGAAAATTGCAGAGAGACTGCAAAGGAAAGAGCGACTGCAATGGAATAGAGAGAGGGAGAAATAAACCGATGAAGAAAAATTGGGTAACAATATAAGAGGCAGACAGAAAGAAAAAAAGAAAAGTGACATAGATAAAGAGAGAGAGAGAAAGTAACAATGTAAGAGACAGAAAGAAAGAAACAGAAAAATACCGTAATAATGTAACAGAAAAAAAGAAGGAAAGAAGGAATGCGCGATTAGTAAACAAGACGTAAGTGAAAATAAATAAACAAAAGAGACATGAAAAAGAAAAAAGGAAAAGAAACAAAAACAGAAAGAAAGAGAGATTCTTCTTTCTTTCTACTTCCTTTTCTTTCTTCTCTGAAAGAAAAAAAGCAGGTAGAAAGAAAGAAAAACGAGAGCATATAAAGCCGTAAATAGTATGACATCACTTGCGTCTCTACGTGAATAAATGTCGTTGATATATTAGCGTGATACATGATATAATAGTGTTTTTATGTACTAATAAATCACCGCTTATTAAGGCTCAGAGGTCACTCGAGTATAAGGGGTAATAAGTTTGTCAGGAGAACAGTGAAACAACAAAGTGGGGATTGGCAACAATGGCTGAGACTGATCAGCATTAGATTATTAAAGAACTTGTTTAGCTTGGACTTGAAGACAACCATGCTATAGTCATATGGGAAGAAGCCCCGTGGTATTGTGTTCCACAGACGGATGGTGTTTTAAAATAAATGTTGCTTATGGAAGTTCCGTTTAGTGTTAGGTACACAGAGGGGGAAAGGAACATTATGTACAGTGGTTGTAGCTAGACGAGTCTAAGTTGTAAATGTTTTATAGGGTAGAATCAGAGTTTGGCGTTCAGTCGATCACCTACCATGAAAATAACGATAAAGTAGAGAAATACTAGCAACGTCTTTTCTGTGAGTAAAAGGTAGTAGGGAAGAGAAGAGGGCATCGCTTACTAGATTTCGAAGTCGGTTTTGCACTTTGTCAATGCAGGAAAGGGTGCTGTGAACAGCACCTCCCCATATGTGGCCACACTGCTTCATCTTAGGACCTATTTGACTTTTATACATATGGACATTTACTTAAGACTATGAAATAAACGATGACATCTTGGTGTAATTTTGAATCTGGAAATATTCTAAGTACCCTGTTATTCCTATACGGGTATCAACCTACCTCTATGCGAATACAGGGGCGACAAGAAGCGATTGTACGGTTGAGATGACGCTTGTGGAAGTTATAAAAATACCCTAACACCCTCGGCGCTCCTAACTCTTGTGTGGGAGCTACAAACAATAGGAATTTGCCGAAGCCATCCATTTTGTATTGCACTAGGGATCTCTGTGTGCAGATGCTTCCTGCATTTGAACAATACTTTCAATACTTTATTTTCAGGAAACGTAATGCGTTTCTGTTAAACTTTTAAAATGTAATATTATTTTACATTTCAACGCGTTATTGCCTATACGCTAGTCTATTTCTTTCCCTTTAGCTTACTACTTGATTTTTTTCAACTCTATCTTTCATTCTTTCTTTCTTTTTTTCTTTCTTTCTTTATATTATTCTTTCTTTCTATAATACTCTACTGTTAACGATTTCATTCTTTCTTTGTATGTTCTTTCTGTAATACTTCACTGTTTTCCTTTTTCCTTCTCTCATTTTTCTTTTTGTAATATCTCACTAGTTTCCCTTTTTTTCTAATAACTCGCTGTTTCCCATATTTGTTTCTCTCTTTCTTGAAGTCTTTCTGTAATACTACAATGTCTCAATTTCTTTCTTTTTTTCTTTCTGCAATACCTAACCCTTTTCCCTTTTTTATTCCATTCTCTAATGATCCACTTTTTTTCTCCATTTCTATCCGTATTTCTGTAATACTGCTCTGTTTTACTTCTTTCTTTCTTTCTTTATTCTTTCTGTAATACTTAAGTGTTCTTTCTTTCTTTCTGTAATCCTCCGCTGTTTTCTCTTTCTTTCTGTCTTTCTATATTTTCGTTTTTTATGTTTCGTTGCTTTATGTCTTTATTTTGAATTCCGTTGCTTTATATTTTTCTTTCTTTCTTCTATTTCGTTTTTTTTTCATTCTTTTATACTTTTTAGTTTTATGTCGTTTTTGTTCTTTTTTCTTTTCTCTGTATCATATGCCGATGTTATTTGTTCGTTTCTTTCTCTCTTTCTTTCGTGCTCTTACTTCCTTCGTTATTCGTTTTATGTATGTATCTCTTCGTAGCAATCTTCCGTTTCTTTTGTCAGCTACATTTGAATTATCGAAGTATTTAACCAAAATAATTATGTTCTTCTTTTCACTTATTATTCTTTTCACTGCCACCTTTCTCATTCATAGTCTTATTTTAGTGTTTATTTATTTATGCTATAATTATTTACATTCTTTCTCTTTTAAAATCGTTTTTCTTTGAGACTTAATCTATCAGTCTCTCTTTATCTCTTTTGACACAGCCACACAAACACACACACAAATAAGTCGTCTTTAAATAAGAAAAAAAAAATATATAAAAAAGAAATGAAAAGAGAAAGAAACCTTGTTCGACTCTACGACCTTTTCTAAACAGGCTCGAAGCTTATTTATATTGTGGTGACGTCAGTATGACGTCACGCTTAGGCCAGATGCACGGATTGTGTTTGTTCAGTGTTACATCCGCGTTTTTACCCTCTTGCATAACAATTTTTTTTAAATAAATAAACAAGTGTACTCATTTTTGAAAAAATGTCTTTGAATAGTTTTGTATGTACTTTTTTGAAATACTTTCAACTATTTTATTTTTCTACCCGCCCCACTACGAATCTCAACCATCGCCGCCATCTTGATTTCATTGGAATTCCTTATAGTTGTCAGGCGGTCTATTTTTCTCAGCAAAATTTCCTGGTGAGCGAGAGGAAAACAGACTGAGGTTGGCTGGTGGTGCTGGGGATCTGAGGCAAGCGTTTCGGAGACGAAAGCACGTCTTCTTGCGTCTGCGGTAGGCTAATCAGTGGAATATAACGTTTAGGTCTTCGCGGTGGTCGTCCAAATTAGAATAACATCATCATGAGTTCATGTTTTTCTTTCTTTTTTTTTCTTTCTAACTTTTGAGGGTATCCGATTTTTAGAAAGGCGTGCGTCGGAATAAATCTGATATTCTATGTTTACTTTTGCTTCGAGTTTTGTTCTTTTCTTGTTTATTTGCTTCTTTTTTATTCTTTCTTACTTTAGTTATTTTCTTATTTATATTCGTCGTCCTTCCTCTGTTTTTCATGCGTCCCTATTTGGATGTCTTTCCTTTCTCTTTCTTTTTTCTTCACATCTTTTATATTTTCGTTTCGTCTTTTTACTTCTATTTGTGTATTCTTATTATTCTTTTTATTTCCCATAAATCAGTCGGACTTTCTCTGTTTCTTCTGTATCATTACGCGTGTCTTTTTGCTTTGTTTCTGTATATTTATTTTATCTGTTTTATTTTCTTTACATTTTTAGATAAATCGAATTATCTTTCGCTTCATCTCTATTTATATAAACTTAGGTGTGTGTATATGTTTCTTATGCACAGAATTCACTCCTAAACTAATTAACTGATCATCATGATTTGAGGGGAAGAGCTGCTTGGAGCAGTGGGTCTTAATAATAAGCTATGTTTAGTTTACTTACGTTTTACGTAAAGAGGCAAAAAGGGATGCAAGCCTTTCGTAGAAAATTTAGATACCTCTGATTTTTGTGAAATTTTAACAAAAGTTATTAGACACCAATTAATAAATATTTCTCAACTTTCAGTTTCTTTTGAGTATTTTAAACAGATTTTAAGGGCATATATGGGAATAAATTGGAAAATTCAATTATTTCAGATAAATAATTTTACCCGTCCTGAGACAGGTTTTATTCAGGTTCATATTATGATATATATTGATTTTTTTATCTGGTTGTACTTTTGTCTTTTTTTCTTTATCGTTTTCTTTCAAATATTCTGTGTTGCTTTCTATTGCTATTCCTTTTTAATTAGCTATTTCATTTCCTTCTTTTCTTCTTAATTTAGATAAATCGGATACTCTCTGTGTTTTTGCCGTATCGTAATTATATTTATAGGATTGAGGTTTATTCCAATCCTATAAAGTTGACTGACCGACCGCGTGGGCGAAACCACAAGCCACGCCCCCAACTTCCAGCTAAAAACAAAATCAGAATTTTGTCTACAGTAAGCAGCTCCCAGCATCAACTTCACAAAATTACTAAAAAATAAAAAATGGCTGTCTCGTGGGTTGCTCCCAAATACGTCCGCACAACCATTGGTCATAAAAAAATCTTTCTCTTTCTTTCTTTCGACACTTAACAGAAGAACACACTACTACTGACAAAGGCACGCACACACAAATGCCTACACGACCTATCAATTCTCACTCACGCACGCATATACACTTAGGCACCCCGACAAACTTCAACTGACGTGCACGTACACACATCTGTACAACTACGCACCCACACACACACACTCATAAATTACAGGCATAAACATTTTATTACTTCTCTAACTGGAGATTTCAAATGAACAATTAATGTCTTGTATTTTGTACATATATAAATATTGGGTTTCTTTAATTATTTTTTTCTGCTTCCATTCAACTTTCATTCATTCGTGTTTTTCCTTTTGTTTTTTACTGTTTCTACAATTCTAACGTAAATGTTTTTCTAAGATACGACATCTTAACAAGCTAAGGTCCACGCTGCTGCATAAATGGCGACCCGGTCGTTAGTGAAATGCTGACACTGGACGCTACACATTTCACTTTTTTTATTCTTACTTTTATACGATTTTCTTTTCTTTCTTTCGTATCTTTCTTGCTAATGTCTGTATTTCGCAATAAGATGACTCAAGTCCTCTCTTTACTTATCGTCTGCCCATTTTCTTTTCTTCTTTATTGTTCTTTATTTCTCTTACCCTTCTTCATCTTTTCTTTCTCTCCATTTCTTTTTGTTTTAATTCTTTGGTTTTTACTTCCTCTGTTTATTTCTCTTTTCCTGTTCTATTTTCAAACTTATTAAGCAAAATCGGCTTCTCTTTGCCCCTATTTACTTGCCTCCCCACAAGGGCACAAGTAGGACGCAGTTATTTATGAATGAGATATATTAATACTTACAATTCTTGGGCTACCAGTAGTGCTTTTATCATGAGGAGTCATCTGTGAAATTGTGGTTAAAAGTAACGTCGACAATGTCCATCAATAAACATTGTCTTCTTTATTATACTTACGACTGTGTGTCTGTAACGAAAACTGTCACATTTATCAAAGTCGTTTCGTCAAATTCTTAGATATAAAAAAAAGAATGTGTTATTATTCTAAAATATTGAGTCCCTATTCACCTGAGTGCAGAGTTTAGAACGAGTCGTTTTTTAATGTGGGGAAAATTCAGCCCCTAGTAAAGAGGCACTCTGAATTGGGACAAAAATAAAAGTTGCCTCAGTCTAGAAAAAACCCTCCTCCACCGACCGAGGACAACGAAGATGACACATATCATCAGAACATATACCGCACCTTGCTCCAAGCCAAACCTCTCATTGTCTTTACCCAGTATTTAGGTTTTTTTTAACATTATTATTTTTTTTTAAATTTTGTTCGCACCAAATAAAGCATATTGCTATTGAATCGTAATCTATATAATACTAAAACTCTATTGTCTTGTATGTTTGCAATCAGCTTTCAGCTTTCCGGTTTTCAACATCAGGTTGCGCATGCGTAAATAGCATCGTCTTCAATCTGTTATTCCAATTCCGTTAATCTCTTATGATTAACGAACGCATGAAATTTTTCATTCTGGAAATTTTTATATCGCTTTTAATATAAACAATTTCATTTAATTTCATCAAATAGTTTTTTTGTTTTCTTCACGACTAAAAACATTCAACGGGAGCACTTCGTAAAGTCTGTCGCAGTTTCAAAAAACCTCCTCCCTTTTAAAAAACAAAAACAAACAAACAAAACAACAACAATCATTATTAATATCAGCGATACTAGCGATCGGTGAACGAAATCACCTCCCACTTTCCCTCTCATAGATTTCACCACTCCTACTCCCTCTGTTTTCGTTACGTGCGCGAGAAAGCTTAATCGGTAAATGCACACATTTCTATTACATTAAATAGTGTTTCCTTTTGTTGTTTTTTAAACAGCAAATATTTGAATCATATGTCTTACACATATTACATCCAAAAAAACAAAAACAATTATAATAAACAGAACGACTCATAGAAATCTATCTATATTCTTTTTTCATTTTAATATACTTTCATAGAAATGCTTCTGTTATGAAAAAAAAACCTATTTTCTTTATGCCACAAGTGTCACGCTCATACACGAATTCCATAGCTAATATAACAAACTGACCCAACGGGTCACGGGTGGTCTAGTAAAGAATATTGCTATTGAATCGTAAGGCGCTATTATGATAGTGGACAGGTTTAAAGAAGGCCACCTGTGTGGGGGTTTGCACAGCAAGATGTTTGTGAAATTACCTTTACATGTCTGCATGTTGGTACAGTCGGGGAAACCGGGAGAAGGGAGGTAATTTCCAAAGCAAGCGGTCCGAGGCAATAAGTTATTAGAGTAGGTAGTCTTCCGGCATCTACGGACATCTAAAGGGTGGGATTTTGCTGCTAGCAAGGTAAGTCGGAGTATTTACGATGAAAGCTTATAAGTGCAGTAATTTCACCGG
>OY744537.1:69488594-69506094 GCA_963556195.1 Sepiola atlantica | reverse complement strand
ATCGCCAGTGGCACTGCGATAAAGGACGCGCTGTTTATGAACATAGGTTAAGCGATGCCGGGCCAGCAAATTGACTGAAATTGTTGCGCGCTGATACTTATTGTGGTCATCCAACGCTAGTGTCAAACACGAACACAATTTCTGAACCTTCCTCATTGAATGAAAGTAATTTCTCACAAGTTGTTTATTGCAATTCATCTGTTGCGCCAATTTTCAGGTCATCTACGTGTATTTTTGTCAAGAAAATGTTTTAATTGCTTCTCGTCAAACTCAACTGTTCGACCGGGCCATTCTGTAACCTCCATCTTAACGTTTCATTTTATTAAACTAACGTTGGGTAATACTTTGAGGCATTGTGCCATCTCCATACACGTCAACAATTTCCAAGCTACTTTGGTAGCTTAAACTCTACTAATATACAGAAAAAGTAAAAGGTATTTAAAATGATCTATTTTGTTTATTGGGCATTCTATTTAAAGGGGTCTGAAATAGAATAAGAAATTAATGAATCTGTCTGATCTATTCCTCGCTACCTTTTTCCAGCTCGGTTGACTCGTGGGCTAGTGGTCTCCACAGATTCGCTGTTTTGATACCTCGATATAATACAGTTTCCTATTCCAGTAGCTTTGTTTCAAAGAACTGCAGATTTTTTAAAACTTTCTTCTTGCTGGCTGTTTTCCTCCTTCATATGGCCTTGGTCTTTTTAAGACTAAGGTAAATAGGCATCGTCTATTTTTGCGATAATCATCTGTCGTTCTTTTCCGGTACTGACATCAAGTGGCTTTATACCTTATCTGAATAAATTTCCTTGAAGTAAATTAGCAAAAAGTCATAAATATACGTAAATGAAATTATTATTCTAATACATTTGACAAATATTTGGCTTTCCAAAGATTTTTTATAGAAAACAAATTGCCCACGACTAAGTCCCCAAATACATATTATTCCAACCACAAAGCGTAACAGAGAAGAATAAACAACATCTGTATGACTGCCATTGCTATCACCACTGAGAGACAACTACAATGTGCCAACGAGAGAGGCGAACAGTTGTTTCTGTTGATAACATTACGCCGGCCAGTTGTTCACAATGGAGATCTAAGAACACTCCCACGCAACGTTTCAAGTCGCTTACTACCTCGGCAATGTTACACACAGATAACACAGATAGCACGCCACTTTTCTGGGGATGAGTACGGGATATTACCGAGGAATTGGCTGCCTTATCTGTGAGTCTGATGAGTGTTTCCGCTTGCAGTGTACGCTGATCTAAATGCCTATGTAAACCGGGAAATGAGAGAACCGCCTAAAGCGTTTTGGTTGTTATGCACGTACATTCAAACGTTTCGCTGAGATAAGCAACTTGCTGTCGGCGTCTAGAATGGAAATGAGAACGGATATTCTTCAGATACGTCCATTTAATCTGCGTTGTTAACGATAATAATGATAGCGTGACAGAGCGACGACGTTCTATTTCAAACTTAAGCGTGACAGAGCGACTCAATGCTTTTTTAGATAAGCGTAAGAGGTACACGGAAATACTATTTTAAACTCAATCGTTACATATAGACGAAATGCTACTTTAAAGTTAAGCGTCACAGAGAGAATGAATGCTATTTAAACCATAATCGGATCAAATCGACAAAATGCCATTTCAAACTTAAGTGTGACCGAGCAACGTAAATGCTATTTCAAACATAAGTGTGACGGGGCAAAGAAATGATATTTTCAATTAAAAGGATAACCAACTGACGAAATTTTATTTTCAACAAAAGTTAAATGACAGGTCCACGAAAATATTATTTGAAACTTAAGCGTGAAAGAGCCACGAAAAGGCAATTTCAAATTTAAGTGTAACAAAGCGACGAAATCCTATTTAAAATTTAAGCGTGACAGAGAGACGAAATGCTATTCAAAATTTAAGCGTGACAGAGCGATGAAATGCTATTCAAAATTTAAGTGTGACAGAGCGATGAAATGCTATTCAAAATTTAAGCGTGACAGAGCGACGAAATCCTATTTAACACTTAAGCGTGACAGAGCGACGAAATACTATTCAAAATTTAAGCGTGACAGAGCATTAATGACCACGTAAATGATATTTAAAAACTTAATCGTGACAGAAAGATGAAAATGTCATTTCAAACGCAAGTGTTATAGCGCGACGAAATGTTATTATGACACAGCGATGAAATACAATTACTAACGTAGGTGTAACAGGGCGCTGAAATGCTATTTAAAACAAAATCGTAACATTGCGCTGAAATGCTATATAAAACTTTTGCGTAACAGAGCGATGAAATGCTATTTTAAAAGTTAAGCGTGACAGAGCGATGAAATGCTATTTCAAAGTTTATCCTGACAGGGCGATGAAATACGATTTCTCAATTAAGCGTGGTGGAGCGACGAATTGCTATTTCAAATTGAAGCGTGACAGAAAGATGAAATGCTATTTTAAAAGTTAAGTGTGACAGGGCGATGGAATGCTATTTCAAACTTGAGCATAACAGTGACACGAAATGCTATTAAAATGTAAGCATTACACAGTAAAGAAATGCTATTTTAAACTTAGGCGTGAAAGAGTGATGAAATGGTATGTTAAAAGTTAAGCGTGACAGAGCGACGAAAGTCTATTTAAAACTTCAGTGTAACAGAGAGTTTAAATGCTATTTCTAACTTACGTGTGCCAAAGCGATGAAATTTAAGCGTGTAAAAACAATGAAATGCTATTTTAAACGTAGGTGTGACACAACGATGAAATGTTATTTTTACTTTAAGCGTAGCAAGGCGATGAAAGGCTATTTTAAACTTTTGCGTGAAAGAGGGATGTGATGCTATTTAAAACTTAAGCTTGAACGAGCGATGTAAAACTTCAAACTTAGGTATGACAGATGGCAAAATGCTATTTTTAACTTAAGCGTGAAAGAGCGATGAAAGCCTATTTCAAATGTAGGCGTAACAGAGACAAAATACCATTTTAAATTTAAGCGTTACAGAATTACGAAATATTATTTAAAATTTAGGTGTAACAGAGTGGCGAAATGCTATTTAAAATTTAAGCGTTACAGAATTAGGTGTAGCAGAGTTGCGAAATGCTATTTAAAATTTAAGCCTGACAGAATGATTAAATGCTATTTCAAAGTTAAGCGATAAAGAGAGCCTCTGATAAAGTTGCTTGGACTCAACCTAAATACGATCCGCCGATTTACTCTGAGCTAGTACCAACTAAAAATGCAATTTCAAACTGAAGCATGAAAGATAGGCCGATGGACGAACCAACCGACCGAATTTCTGATGGACAAAGTGTCACGCACAGACGCGGGGAAGCATCTCAAATGTATAACAATGAAGCAAGATTATATGGTGGTCGGTGAAAATAATGTCAAAAACGATATTTTTCACATGAAGTGAGAATAAGCTTTATATTAGAGTAGTGGACAATTCCATTAGATTTTTAAAGTTTAGAATTAGTAGTACGTGTCAGGATATTGTGTATGACAGGAAGTCGTTTGTAACAAGTAGCAGATAAACTGATGAAATTATTATCTTTTTCTTTTGATCGCGCGTGCGTGCGTGCGTGCGTGCGTGCGTGCGTGCGTGCGGACGTGCGTGCGAGAGAGAGAGAGGGGTCTTATTTGGACAGCTGTTCTTATTTCCCTATGGAGATATGTTTGTGTAGTATGTATGTATACCCTATACTGGAGAAGAAAATCAAATCCCGAAAGCATTGTTCAACACCAATGATTTTGTGCGGCCCTTTTCTAATAACTGAGAAAGAAACAGAGAGACGTCACTATTCACTGAGCAAAAACTTACGACGTGTCAACAAAAAACGTTTGAGCTGCGCTATAAAATACCGACTAGATATATTTTGTTGCAGTCTCGAATCAAGAATTGCTTCACCGTGGTTTTAAATACTTCGAATCATGTGCCATTATTTTAATGTTTGTTTATAATACAAACTCACAAATTATTATATATTATTTAAAAAGAACGTTTTTTTAAGTTATTTCATTTATGTCTTGAGAACGGTTAGTTATTTTTTGGGCGATCATTATTGATAACCAAGTTAAATTTAATGAACCTATGCTGTACAGTTCGCATTGTAGTATTTATCCTTGTTTTGCTTTATTTAGTTTATTCAAACTACTGTACTCATCTTAGATGTTATTCTTACAACGTTTCAGGCGATGTAACCTCCCCCTTCGTCATGTTATCTTGTCGAACTTGGGAATCTTTATGTCAAGCTCCAAGGACCCGTGGCGTAACGGATAAAGTGCAAAGTAATAATCAGTTCTAAGTGACAGTCTTCTGGGGGTTGAAGGTTCAATCCTCAGTTCGGGCGATACTAATAACTGAAAACTTCTATCCGAGAACGAAAGCAAGCTACATTCGTAGATTAAATGAAGAGTTTCGTTGGAAATTCTGTACAGATTCCCGAGTTCGGTAGAAAGATTCCTGAGTTCAACAGGATAAATCTGAAGAAGATCGGGTGTTAACCGTTGTCGAAATAACACCTACGATTAGTACAGTAGTCCGAATAATCCAAATGATGCAAATTATCAATTCTCATCTAAAAAAAATTCGGAAACATCCTAATGTCTTGTTAATATTTTTTTTTCTTTTACGGAAATCGCCCCAGACAGGGAATGAAGCCACTTGATGTAAAAAGCTTGAAAACCAAAGAATTACCACTTTAAGGTACAACACCTAGCCAACGATGTGTTAGATAGACAGATTATTACCCAGAAAACAGCAATTATTCCTCCTTTGTCAGAAACATCGCTCATTAAATGTGAGGACTATAGGACATTTATGGGCGGCGTTATTTACCTCTTGACTAAACTTGAATTCGTATTTTGATATAGCGCTTTTTCAATTCTTTTACTTTTATCTACTCCTAACAAGGCATATTGCTCAGAAACAACTGTGATTAGGGGCCAATTGAGCAGCAAGATGTTTGTTCACATTAAATTTGAGGTGCTACCAGATCATACTGTCTGAAAATACTGGCGTCTTGACCTAAAATGCATTAAATATTAATGTTATTGTGTGTTTTCCTTTCCCTTTGAAAAACTCAATCATGTTCTGTAAAGCCAAAAAGAAATACAAAAAAGTCCCTCTACTAAACCAATCAAACAAAACACTATTAATAACTGTTTGAAGATATAAAGAACTTAAAGCGTAAAAGCTTTTACTAAAATTATCTGATTCGACATTAAATAACTCAGAAAGTATTGATATGCCATAAAAAAAAACAATTCAAACACCATGAATAAATATTTGAAATATAAAGAACTTAAAGTGGAAAAACTTTTACTAAAATGACCTGATTTGACATTAAATAACTCAGAAAGTATTGATATGCCATAAAACAAAAAAAATAATTCAAACACCATAAATAAATATGTGAAGATATAAAGCATTTGGAGCATAAAAACATTTACCCAAATGACCGGATTCGGCATTTTAATAACATAAAAAGGGTTGATATGCCGTAAAACAACAAAAACTAAACATTACATTTGAATTCATGCATCTTCGTACAGTCGGGGAAACAGGTATCAGGAAGGGAATTCCAAATATAAGCAGTCCGAAGGGAAAAAGCTATTAGAGTAAGAAAGTAGTTAAGCATCTGGGGACCTCTACAGTGAACTAGTGTGATTTTGCTGCTTGTCGAGTTTGTTGAGGTATTTACGTTGTGGGTTTGAAGTGCAGTAAGTTTATCGGGGCACATTCCGTGGAAGGACTTGGGAAACAAGCACAAGGATGTACTGTTTAGGCGATTGGAAAAGGGCTGGAAGTTTTGTGGCAGTGCAGGAACTATTAGATTTGATACTATTTTTGTACTCTGTCCAAGAGGGAGACACACATGATTGGTGCACCAGCAACAATACTTCATGTATAGGCGAATTCTTGGATATAAGCTATTGTTTTAGGCTCTACAGATTATCAATTACGTCATGTCTGCAAGTAAACACTAAGACGTCAGTGAAACTATGTTTTTTCTGACGTTTTAAATAGCACACATGTAGTATAAGATTCCACTTGTAATGACGTCATAGGTCGAGGATATTTGGTTGGAATTGAAGTACTAATTGCTCTATTTCCCCATGACCGTGAAAGCCAGCATTTCGTGAAATATGATAAGACCTCAAAGTCTAGTACAAACACTTTCGTGCTAATGAGCTTCATTCGTGTTTTTCCATTCGTTTCTACGATACTATTTTAAAATCAGCTCCTAATGAAGAAGGCACCACGTGACAGTTGCCAGACTCGATCAATATCTCCGCCTGGAATCGGATAATTGTTTTTATTTGTATTTTTTTTATTTTCGCCAAGTTTTTCAGCGTGTTCACACGTAATCGCTTCAAAAAGCAGAATCTCAGTTTTGTGTTGGGGAGTAACTTAGCGGAGGGTATTAATCTACAGTAATACCAAATGTTTTAGCATAGCCATTGCAGTATTAAATGTTTTTTAATGACCTGCCATAAGTCAACCATAGTCTGATCACCGGAAACCTTTTATTTTCAAGATGTCGTTTTCTATACATGCTCTTTGTAAAATCGATGACATAACTCCGAGATTATGATCTATGTGTGTAACTGGAAACATTTGTTTTCCGACTTATGTGGGTCATTGAAACAAATACTGAACAGAATTCTTTATTGTAAAAGTCTTACACGTACAACGTGTGTGATAGTCCACGATTATTTCTACATATGGGACAGATAAACACTATCCCTGTGATAGGGTCATATATAAAATAAGCCTGTGCCTGATGTTGTCACATACATCGATAAAAACATAAAAACTGACACATAACAAATATACAAGATCATGCCCGACAGGGACTCCTTCGATAGCGAACATGTGTGACTTGGTCGGCATCTTGCGAATAGAAAACTACGTAGAAGACGAAATGGACCAAAAGGTAAATTAGTCTAGCAATGGAGTGCTATCACAAAAGCAACCCCAACACAAAGAGATTCCTGCACTCATATAACAAATAATCCTGAAATTTTGCGATCGATTTTCCAGACAGCTTGTATATTTTCAACTTCTTTCTGAGATAGGATTAATGCTTGAAAATGTTAACAGGCTGATTTAACCATGTGAATAGCTACCTTATGTTTTGAGAAATAACATATGAAAGGGATGTAAGTTTCCACGTTATGCATTTCGATGAAGATAGGATTTGTCTTTTGTTTTAATTTATTTGAAGACGATTGATGCAATTATTACAATATAGATAAGTAAATAAAACTAGGAATGTGTAATCTAATTTTTAATAAAATAATGAAAATCATTTTTAAAGCTCCGATATTTGCATATTCGTTGTGAAAAAAGAACAATCTAATAATTAATTATTATTTGTTGTTGAATAAATTGTAAAATTACAAAAAGAAATATTTTATCACAACCTGATCAGTGACATATTGAGGGGGAGGGGGCCCGAGCAACTAAATTGGTGAGGAGGCATCCAATCATATTCAAACTTTCTCCTTTCTCATAATAGTAATCTTTGGGGTATAGAATCAAGGAGTTGGCCCCCGGCATCCCCAAACCATCACCACAGCTTTGCATGCCATTACACTCGATTCAGTCTAACTAAAACGGAAAGACCTGTGGTGCACTTTCGGCCAATTCACTGGCCATATCTAGTTCGGTTGAGATTTTAAGAATCGATTTTGCCGTTATTCTGTGTTTTTCTATTTGTTAATCTGGCGAAAACTTACATTCTATTTATTTTTACTTTGTAAACTTGAATACCCTTTAACGTAAATAATGTATCTTACATAAATAGAGAATTTGTCCGTCTGCTCATCGATCACGGTTATTTTTAAACCTAGTACATACATTGCGGAATTTGTCTCATTTCGAAATATTAGAGATCTTAACTACTTTTCGAAATGTAAATATTGCATTAATAGTAAATAATAAATCCCTAACAAATGAAGCGGATTCCATGACCGGAAATCGAAACTGGTACCTTAAGATCTTCACTCTGAGGTTGTACCGATTGAGCTATTTGGATTTTCTGATAGATAAAAATAAAAACATTACCGTAACAATATAATTATAGCTTTGGCGTGACGTCATATATTTATGATTTACGTCATGTTTCAAAACATACATTAAAACATAAGCGATAATAATAATAAAAAAGGAACGGTTAAACATTATCAATAACGTAGGAAATTATTTTAATAGTCAAAAACAATTTATTTTGCTTTAACTACGTATTGACGTTAAAACAATTTAATATTAAATATATACAAGAATTTTAACCCGAAGGACCCATAATTTTAGTAAACATGTATTAGATATATATTTTAAAATACATTTATTTGCTATTTTTTTTTAAAGATATCGTAAAACTATATACAAACATTCGTATTTAAAATACTTTAGACGTTTCACATTATTAACAAAAAACTTTCCGAATGTAACAAAATCAATAGGACACACGTCTACTTTTCACAGTCAAAGGATTTCACAATACATTGTGATATCATAATATGCGCCTATCGCCCTACTCTCTTCTGTTTTGAACTCATTTCCTTATCTCTTTTCGCTCTTTCTCTCTCCCATTTACTTTTTTAGATTATTCAATTGCCCTTATAACTTTTCTTATAATTCTCTTGTCTAATAAATCATGATACTTGCATAAAAGATTCGATAATTCTCTAATTGTTGTAAGAAAAAACGTCAATGATCGGTTTGTTTATAAACAGTAGTATTAAGAGTTCGTGTGGGACGACCTAATATATTATAGACCACCCCACTCCGAAACTACTAGAGGTAGAGCTATGTAGTGTGTCTCTTCGTAATTAGAATAGAGTTCTCTCGTGAATGCGTAACATGAATAAAACAAAATTAACATTATAATTCATTTACTGTCGTGGTTAGTGGAGATGGCTGATTGTTAAGATTCCTAAGTACTCCGCAAGCAGTCGGGTTTCGAATCTCAGCTTGAAACATTCACCACGTCTAGTCACACTGACAACACACAATGGTACACTAAGTAGTAGTGGTACGGCGAAACAGCTTTCTATGGCTGAGTATGCATCACTTTACCTAGTACCATTTCGAAAGGTATGAATCTCTCTATCTCATATATATATATATATATATATATATATATATATATATATATATATATATATATATATATATATATATATATATGAGAGAGAGAGAGAGAGAGGGAGGGAGAGAGAGATAATATATAAAGTTAAGACGATTTTTCCCCTGTACCTTTTAGAAAAATAGGAAAACAACCACATGCATGCATCACAGGCTACTAAACACACCACTATATTACGCTTATTTACTCGAGCAAGTGTTAGTAAATGTGTGATTATTTTTCTCGAGCTAACACTACATATTACTTTTAGCCCACCATCTTCGATTCTCCTCAAAACATACTCCATATAGGTGGAAGCAAAAACTTTTCCCCCTAACACTTCAGTACTGATACTCTCCCCATTGACACCGGGAACTAATAAACAACGTCTACTTTTCAAAAAAGTGTCCGTTAATATTTACGATTTGTCTGCTATTAATTTACTACATGATACAAAATATTACGCACACATTTAATGGAAGCTCCCCATAATCTCGCTGATTTTCGAGAATTACAGATTACGTTATTTCTACCTATTACGTATACATTTATACTCATTCCGGTTTTTAGAGAATGCAATTAACGAACATAGTTCATTGCAGTGTTTCATTATTCAACATGGCGGCTATAATTTCTTCAGCGACTCGACTTCCGAATTAAGTCAATATACGCCAAGCTACGAGACAGACTTGGGTAAAGTTGACATTTCTTGAATCCTACACCTTTCACACGCATAATATCCAAAAATTGGAAAAAACCCATCTATTTCTTCGTATAGAAATGACCAAAAACGTGTGACTTTGGTCGCCTTTCGGATCGCAATATAAAACGCATGCAAGCTACCTGCTTACTTTTACTGACCTATTTTTCAATGCTTTTGTGTCCTAGACCGAGAGCTTTAGGGTTCGACCCCAGTCGACACACACATTTTTTTTTTACATGGTTAAACATTTGCCTACGAGGGAGGATTGGAGCGCCGGATTTTTTTGTTGAAAATAAATCAATGTAATAGGTAGTACTTTAACTATTGTGAATATCATCATTTCTCTTCGAACACACATAGTTTATTAGTGCTCTGCAGACCGCTTTAATTATATTTGTGTGTTTCAGTAGTGCTCAGGAGGCATACTCATTTTTCTTTTTTATTTCCTCACAAAAAATGGAATTTCTATACAAAGATAGCAGAAGGGAGATTGGATTTAATAGGGCTCTGTAGGCCTCTTTAATTTAAAAAGTGCTCATTATCATATATAGAGCGGGTGTTTGGAAAATACCGGGACCATGAGATGGGCAGGAAGACTCCTACAACCGCGTCTCCTTCCTTCATTCCTTTCTTCCTTCTTTCACACTTCAACAATTCCAAACCGACAATTATTCTAAACATTAAATTTATACGTTCTGTCGGATGTTGACAAATTTAAATTAATTCTTCTATATTTCTCCCGGGCAACGCCGGTGGACGGGTCAAGCCAGTATATATATATATATATATATATATATATATATATATATATATATATATATATATATATATATAGTTATCTAGGTAAAGTAAATATCCACGGTATAGTAATCCAAAGAATTTCAACCGGGTTTATAAAAAGTGCTCAATATCAAATAGAGCTTTATGTACATGATTGTTTTTATTTAAACAGACATGTACAACATCTGCAACACTGGCATGCTGATGTTATCGATATACAGCAGTTAAAAGTTGAGGTCTCAATAGGCAAAATAAAGATTTGATCCTTCCCTTAAGTCGTATCTGGAAATATAAATCTTAATTCTCCCTGATCAGACCTCAACTTTTAACTGCTGTAGATCGATAACATCGACACGCCAGTGTCGCAGATTTTGTACATGGCTGTTTGAATAAAAACAATCATATATATATATATATATATATATATAAATAAAACGTTTCAAAAAGATAACAATTTATCTGCTTAATTATACCTTTTTTAATTTTTTAGTTTTTTAAATTCTCATTTCGTGTTAAAATTAAAAAAAGATTAATGTATTTTCCATATGTATCACGAACGTTTTCGATTCTCTGTGGAATAATCTAGCGTTGAAAAAAGCAAATGAACGAAAAAGCTTGAGAAAAGAAGACAATATCAAAAGTAGCAGAGAGACGCGCACGTGAATCAGACGCAAAAAGATCATTTTCACACTGTTACAGTATATGGATTAAATAGTAGGGTAGACTAGACTCTCAAGCCTTGATTGTGCAACTAGTCTAAGAGAACAGTTCGAAAAAAACAACAGTCATACCCTGTTTATACCGGCATTATTTTCAGTGGTTCTTGATTTCTCATTGCCACTGGACTGAAGCAATTCAGGTTCACGATATGTGCAGTTGGCCATTGCACAACTTTTGCTTCACGATAGACTCTCTACATCTCCCTCCCCTCTCTCACTCTGTCTCTCTTTCTATATATATATATATATATATATATATATATATATATATATATATATATATATATATATATATATATATAATGTGTGTGTATGTGTGTGTGTTTTTCTGTTTATCAGCCTGAGAAAATAATATATATATATATATATATATATATATATATATATATATATATATATATATAGAGAGAGAGAGAGAGAGAGAGAGAGAGAGAGAGAGAGAGAGAGAGAGAAAGCGAAAGGTGGAGAATCTGTGCATTGTTTGCCTTCATTGAAGGAGTACAGAATGCAAATGTAATTTCAAGATATTTCTCTCAATGGATACCCTGCTTACGAGAATAGCAGCAGTAGCAGCTCTGAAAGACAACGAGGCTGTGTTTTTGTTCGTAAAAAAATCACTACAACTTAAACTACTACTACTTTTACTGTAATTACTACTACTACTACTACTACCGCAGCTACTACTACTACTACTACTACTACTACTATTATTTGTGTTGTTATTAATTCTCTCTTTATTTTCTTTCGTTTTGCTTATATTATTTGATTTCGTTTTCTCCTTTCCACTTTTTTTTTATTGAATTCTATCATTTTTCTTTCAGGCATCCGATTGGTGGATGTTTTCGGCGAATGACGATTTCTGCAGTGATTGGTTAGATGGTGTGACTAGGGAGCTCTTTCATTGGTTCGTTTTGTTACTCAGTTCACATCATGTCTATTCCTGGCGATAGCATACTGGCATGACTGATTATACAATTGTTGGTCAAAATGTATGAGCGTGCGCACGCGCACACACACACACGCATATATATATATATATATATATATATATATATATATATATATATATATATATATATGGCGTATTGAAGTGTAGTTTTGTTTATAGAGATTTGATAACCAATCCTATAAATTATATTTGGTTCATAAAATAGTGCTCAGTAAAAAGTATTGATTTAATATATTCTTTTTATTCTTACACATATTTCTAGCTACATATGTGCACACATTTATCAGCCGGCAAAATTGTCGTCACATGACGTCCTCGTTTTGTAATAATATATTTTTCGAGTTGGCAATCATTTTCGATTTAATATATAACCTGGCGATGCATCAATGAAAATCAGTAGAGAAATGCCGTTATTTTAAAAACACTTGTGAGAATTACGTTGTATTTATTTCAAAATTGGTCTCAACAGTGTTGTGTTTATTTCTATGTTCTTCTTGTGTGGATTGCATTCATCCATGTTGAAGATACATTTTATAATGCTTCTCCAGGAATACTTCTGTTGTAAGATGTCATTGTGGGACATAACAAAAAAAGTTCATTACAGATCACTGTAACTCATCGTTGTGTTTATTAAATTACTAGTGTTTATTATAATATATATATATATATATATATATATATATATATATATATATTAATTATTTATTAACTACAGACATCGATGCTTCATGCTTACGCAATCTTCAGCGCAGGAAGTTAATTTCCGACGGTCGGCGGCCGCGAACTCCGATCACAAATCGCCACTTATTCGCAGTCAAGAGCGTTTCCCGTTGGCCACCACAACTTAGCTTAGAATTAAGAAAGAATTTAACTTTGTAAATATCAACTTAGCGGGTATTTTACAACGAGCAGCAAATAGTGGTCTACAACAACAAATCGTGTTGGATCTCGTAATAAAGCTAGTAGTACAGCTTGTTATCTAATTATATATATATATATATATATATATATATATATATATATATATACTATATATATTCATTACGTATATATATATTATATATATTCATTATGTATATATATATATATTATATATATTCATTATGTATATATATATATATTATATATATTCATTATGTATATATATATTATATATATTCATTATGTATATATATATTATATATATTCATAATGTATATATATATTACATATATATTCATTATGTATATATATATTATATATAGTCATTATGTATATATATATTATATATATTCATTATGTATATATATATATTATATATATTCATTATGTATATATATATTATATATATATATTCATTATGTATATATATATTATATATATATATTCATTATGTATATATATATTATATATATTCATTATGTATACTAGCAAATATATGCTCCCTCCGGTCGCATATTTTTGCTAGGCTGCCGCATCAGAAATGAAGGCTCACGCGTAAGCCAATGGAGCCCCAGTCATATTTCTGTAGTGGTTAGACATTGATTTTCTGTGTTTATGACCAAGATTATTTTTAGTTGAAAATAAAGGAAAAAAATTCGATCCTACCCCGATTTTTGTTGTACCCTCGCCCATAAATAGAAAGACTTGTAGTTTAAAAAGAAAGAAAAAAAATTTTTTGTACCCCCCTCAATGTTTTTATATTACCAGTCATAGAAATATTTTTTAGTTAAGAAAAAAAAAAATTTTTTTGGACCGCCTTCCCCCAATTTTTTATCTCCCCCCCCCTATACATGTAAATATTTTTTATTAAAAAGGAAAAAAAAAACCTAAGCCTAACTGTAACGATGGGGTCAAAGTTAGCGTGGGTCCTAAAATGAAAAAGCACCAAAAAATCAAATACAGTGAACACAGTGTGTGTGTGTGTGTGTTTGTTTAATGACCTTTTTTTAATTAAACAATTTTATTCGACAATCAGTTGTATAGTTTTCCAGTACAATGTGTTAGTTTATTTTGTTGACATTAAAGAAAAAAAAATCACATCTTTTTTTTTAATAAATAAAACATGGAATCATAAATTCTGTTGAGGTCGTGAGAAAATGATAATATTGGATATGAAAGTATTAAGAAATCAAATACAGTAAACACGAAAAGTTTTTTAATTCTCGGAAAGAAAAAGTTTACCTGAACTGTATGTGTGTGTGTGTGTGCGTGCGTGCGCGCGTTTTTATATAGTAATTTTTAAATCAATTATTATTTTAATTAAACAATTTGATTTAATAAATTTGTGTTTTAAAACATAATGGCTAAGAATAAACAAAGTTAGGACGGTTTTAAAAATGGAAAACTGAGCACGGTGGATACCAGCGTTGTTGTTTACATATTAACATCGGCTGCTTAATCAGATCGCCATATTTAATTACCGGAGGAAGGGATGACACCACTGATTAAACAACTAATCGGCTGCTTAATCAGATCGCCATATTTAATTACCGGAGGGAGGGAGGACGCCACTTATTAAACAGCTAATGACTTTGCAATTTTAACAGTACTCGCGTTGAAATGGTTTAGAAAACACGCCGGTTATGATGAAAATGGCTTTAATTAATTGTATGAATAATGTTTATTAATATAACCTTATCGGAAAATATTGTAAATACATATGTAAATTGGATAATAGCAGTTATAAGTGTATATTTGTAAATATGAATTTAATTGAAGGTTTAAAGGAATGACTTATGTTAATGGCAACACCCATCTGTTGTCTGAACGCTTTTTGATGACAGTATATGAAGAATTTCAAAAAGATTAGTTTCAGTTAAATAATCATACTGGAGTTTCGGCGACAGACAGACAGACAGATACATAAACTCCATTATTAATAGATATATATATATTATATATATTCATTATGTATATATATATACATATGTATATATATATATTCATTATGTATATATATATATATATATATTATGTTCATTATGTATATATACATATGTATATATGTATATGTTCATTATGTATATATACATATGTATATATGTATATATTCATTATGTATATATATATACATATGTATATATGTATATATTCATTATGTATATATATATATATATATATATATATATATATATATATATATAATATATTCATTATGTATATATATATATATATCTTTATATATATATATCATATATACAGGGTGACCCCAAAAAACGGGCCCCAAATCTAATTAGGCCTCGTTTCTTAGTGTTTAGTCAGAATAAAATGAATTTTGGGGCATAACTAGTTTATTATATTCACAACATCATATGAAAACACTAGGGTAGTTGGCCTTTTTTCCGTTCTACAGCATGTGTTCTAGATGGACTCCTTTTAGCTCCGTGCATTTCTTGAGGCATAGAACGAAGTTGTCCATGACGTTTTACAGACTGAATTGGTAATGGCTCTCATCTCCTCCCTGATGGCTTCCTTGAGTTCCGTAATGGGTCTGGGTTTCCTTGCGTACATTCTGTCCTTAAGATAGC
This sequence comes from Sepiola atlantica, assembly GCA_963556195.1. Lineage (NCBI taxonomy): Eukaryota > Metazoa > Mollusca > Cephalopoda > Sepiida > Sepiolidae > Sepiola > Sepiola atlantica. The sequence continues at coordinate 69,490,304 of OY744537.1, read as the reverse complement.
CCCAAAGGAAATAATCTGGGGGGCTTATGTCCGGGCTATGGGGTGGCCACTCAAAATTAGTCTTGAGATTGATCACTCGGCCTCCGAAGTTCTGTTTCAGCCAATCTCACGACAGGTTTGAGGTGTGAGAACTTGCTCCGTCTTGCTGGAACAAGAACTTGCTCATGAGCGACGGGTAGAGGGTGTGGAGCTCACTCTTGAAGGTTTTGAGGACCTCTACATACCGCTCCTTGGTGACTGTCACTGCTGCGTCAGATTCTTCGATGAAGATTGGTCCGATGATTCCTCTGACCGTAATTGCAGCCCACACCGTGCAATTAGGAGAGTGCAGGGGCTTGGTGGCTACTTCATTGGGTCTGGACCACCCCTAGAAGACATTGGTCTTGGAGTTCGCCTTTCCGTCAAGATGGAAGTGGGCTTCATCTGAGGTCCAAAGAAGGTTAAGGAAACCTCGTGTCTCCTCGATCTTATCGAGCATCTATGACTGCCATATCGCTCCTCTGCTTCTTGTCTGAAGCTGTAAGAGTCTGCAGCGTTTGTATTCTGTATGGGTAAGCCCTGATATTGTTCACCAGCACTCTCCTGCAAGTCTCACGGGAGATATCGAGGGACTGACTTCGCTTACGCACAGAGCGTTTCGGACTCTCCTGGAGAGACTCTCTCACACTTTCGACCAGCTCGGCTGTCCGCTTCTTGGGACGTGCCGAGTGGCTTGGACGATTCTCACTGGCAGCGTTGAAGTTCTCCACGGTCCCATACTTCTCGAAGTGGTCGCCCCCAGTTCTGAATTCTGCTTTTGGGTGGAGCCTTTTCACATCCGAACTGATGCCTAAAACTGTCCTGGGTTTTCTTAAACGAGCCTGTCTTGTAGTAAAATTTAACACAGTGTATTCTTTGTCCCAGCTCCCACTGAGGTCTTGGTGTGCTCACGGTCGTTGATTCTGCCATGTCCTGTAAAATAAGGGCAATCAGTGATTAAATAAAGGAGATATCACATAAAGTGTACACGGGGCCCGTTTTCTTTTAGTCACCCTGTATTTATTATATACATATGTACATATATATATATATATATATATATATATATATATATACATACATATATATATATATATATATATATATATATATATATATATATATATTAATTATGTATATATATATACATATACATATGTATATATATATTAATTATGTATATATATATACATATACATACATATATATATACATATATATATTAATTATGTATATATATACATATATACATATATTTATTATATATATATTTATTATATATATATATTCATTATATATATATATTCATTATATATATTCATTATATATATATATATATTCATTATATATATATATATATATTCATTATATATATATAAATATATATATTCATTATATATATATATTCATTATATATATATATATATATATATTCATTATATATATATATATTCATTATATATATATTATATATATACATATATATATTATATATATACATATATATTATATACATATATATATATATATATATACATATATATATATATATATCATCTATATACATACACGTGTGTGTGAAGTATTAGTATTGTTGTGAAAATTAGTACGTACAGAAAACAAGGCTATGAAATTAACAAGCTTAAGCTTCCAGACACAGACTTTCAACGTTTTTCAATAAAAGAAAAAAAT
>OY744537.1:69473594-69483594 GCA_963556195.1 Sepiola atlantica | reverse complement strand
TTTATCTTAAAAGTATTTGAATATTTAATTATTGTAACCTGTACTTCATTTTATTGATTTTTATTTTTTTAATCATGATTTTTACTATTTTTTATTTTTCATTTATATTTATTATTTTTTTTATTCATAATTAATTTATTTTACATTCAAACTACTATATACTATATTAATATTATTAATAGCAGTAGTAGTAGTAGTAGTAGTAGTAGTAGTAGTAGTAGTAGTAAAAGTAGTATTGCTTTATAAATAGAGTGGTATCAAAGTGCATAATTATAGGTTCAATTACCTATAATAACTGGATATATGTTTTTAAATAATACTAAAATTTAATGGGTTTTTTTGCTTGAATTCTATATGTGATGTTATGAGGGGCGCTACAGAAAATACTTTTTGAAAATCTAATGTATAATGAAAATATAAAATTGCAAATCGCCAAATATTGTTGTGTTTGAATTCGTGGAACTGGAATAAATGATGTGCTATATCCTTTTCATCTCAACCTACTTTATATATATATATATATATATATATATATATATATATATATATATATATATAAATATATATATATATATATATATAAATATATATATATATATATATATATATATAAATATATATATATATATATATATATATATATATATATATATATATACATACGTACATGTATATATGACAGATCAATGTAGAAAAACTCATAGCATAGTTGAATACATTCGATTTTTATTTGGAAATTGATTCTCATAAAAATCGATGAGAATTATGCAAAAATTTGTTTTTATCTCATAACATTCTCTCTCTCGTCACACACAAACGCACATATATATATATATATATATATATATATATATATATATATATATATATATATATATATATATATATATATATATATGTTTTGTCAGATTCTCTGCATAGTCGGAGAAATTTCTTCTGGTTTGATTATTTTTGACAAAGGAAAGTTTCTGGTCCTGAAATATTAAATAATGATTTGTTAATCATCCGGACATCACACAAACAGCTAAACACACTTTTGCGGTTATGTAAGATTTCAGGAAAAATAAATAGTAAGTTATATTTCATTTTCGATTTACTGTTTTTGTTCATTCCTACTTACATCTTACCCGGAATTTGCATTGCCCACAGCCTTTAAAAACATTCTACTAATATATATATATATATATATATATATAATTTTATGAAGGCTTACCAAAGCATACCTTTCAGGACACCAATGATCACCATTAAAGATATTTTTTCTTACAAATATTATTTATTCAAATTAAATGTTTTTTTCCTACACGTGTTTCACTACCAAGCAGTTACTTGCTTGGCAGATCATCAGGGAAATTAAATGTCTCTTCTCTTCTTAAGTGACCTCAACTATTGCAACGCCACATTATGTATTGTCGGCAGTTGAAACCAGTATTCCAGACATTTAATTTCCCTGATGATCTGCCAAGCAGTAACTGCTTGGTAGTGAAACACGTGTAGGAAAAAACATTTAATTTGAATAAATAATATTTGTAAGAAAAATATCTTTAATGGTGATCATTGGTGTCCTGAAAGGAATGCTTTGGTAAGCCTTCATAAAATCACATATAAATGCTCTGTACTCTGTAATCGAGTATCATCGAGCTTGTTTTTATTGGAACAACCCCGGTCTTCACTGAATGATCTATTTTATAAGTGAAAAATCTAAATATATATATATATATATATATATATATATATATATATATAGTGATTTCCACTTATTTACAGAAAAATACCATTCCTACAAACCTTATATATTTTTAAAGTCTTGCTGCTTATATAAGACACGAGACAACTGATTTTCCTATGTACTACTTCTGATTTAAACTTGCGTAGTTGGTTTATTTCATGGGACCTCGTGGGACTCATTAAGGTAGCCATCGAAAGATGCCACAGGACCCATATACATATTGGGCTGGACTGCGCCTCAGATGTTCGATATTCACCGCTTCAGTAATGCATGTTTTACGCTGAAGTACTCTAATCACCTCGGTTCAAATCTTCCGCAGCCGTTATGAAGACGCTTTGGGCAAACAGATCGGTTCAACACAATCATCTCCCTGTCCTCCATGTTCGTGTTAAAGGTTTTGAAATTGTCTTTAACTACACCCTTAAAACTTGTCTTTGGTATATGTCTCGGACGTTTACCATTCTGCAGTTCCCCATATAACATCCTGACATACAAGCTTGTTGTAGAAGAATGGTGTCTTTTGTAAACGATTGCCATATAATATTTAGAAGATAACATAAGGCATATTTGATGGAACCTCACCAGAACCTTGATTTATAGGCGGTATGTGGACCACGCCGGTATTTCCATGGTAATTTTCGACTGAGCCTTAAGCGCTGCCCCTTCTCTTAAGACCGTCTAAGAAAAAACTGGCGTTGCTTCCAACACTGCAAAGAACTCTCTTTTGTTTCTTTGTCTACCTAAAATAAAATAAAAGAACTTCCATGAACAGAGTTTCTTTCCAAAAACTTCCCACCTGTGGAACACCTTACCGCGGGAATGTTTCCCTACATACTACATGGTTATTTTCAAGCCTGATGTAAATAAATATCTGTCGAGTCGTCCTGTGGAATAATCCTTTCATAATATTATTACATCATCTAACTGAACATCTTATTAACCCTTATCCTCGAGTGGTCTTTGGCGTTGGTAAGTGGTGAACAATTAGTATAAAAAGACACGATTCGTACACACTAAGCTTTGTTTCGATAGTAATGGCTCTATCTGGGAACACGCATTTTTCCAGTTACCAACCATATGATTTTCTACCTGTTCGTCCTTAGAAGTATTTCGAAATCCATTTATCCAGCTCGGGAGAGGGTTCTGCCAAGACATTTACAAATGGGTCAACTTTATTCAATCTATGTAATCTTGATGTAATTATTGGGTTCGATATACTTGAGTCCTAGTGGAGTTATAAACATTATCTTAGTTTTGTTCAAACAAATTATCCATAGAGCCGCTGTATAAACAGTGTTGAGAGCTATCGTCACTTCTATAAAAATCTGATAGAGTTCTACCCGTTGTTCGGTAGACAGAAAATATGATATCCATCATGCCACGGATCTAAAGCCGCCCTGACATCAATAATATATAATGAAACAGGTATTGCATCAACCCATTACAGCGGTTACACGGTATACCTGATCGCCAGAAGGGTATTATTGTCCTAGATGTCCGTATACATTTGACTGCGAACTCAAATCTATTATTATTAATTGTACTCACTAGGAGTTCTCACACAGGTCATCAGTGATTCCTCACCGACAATCGGTGGTATTCGCTAGAGTCTAAGTGACAACAAGTCTTCCCAGATTTCCAGTATTCTCAACCTCTTTTTCGATAGCCACCGCAAATAACCTTGCAGTATCGCAACAGCCGTTTACCATTGATTTATCGCTGGTAAGGACCATTGGTCTTCTCTGGGATTTGGGTGGCAATAAGCCTCCCCAAGGTCCCAGCACTCCTTGCACTTCTAGTGGAGGTCTGGTTTGTGCTGTTCCTCCTCGGTCTTCTCATTCTCCTTGACCCTATGCAAATATTTTGTTGTGGTGTCAGCCTAGGCTGGTACCATTTTGGGGGGAGGGGGACGGGGGGGATGATGGTGTTTCTTGCTATTTCTGTTCATTGGTTCATTTTTGTGTCGTGTCAGTTGAGGATGGTGTAATTTATTGGGGGGAGCTTATAAAGTGATGTTTCTTGCAGTTTCTGTTCCTTTGTTTGTGATGTGTTCTTTCTGTGTTTTTTCTTTGTTTTGTTTTTCCTGTAGTAGATTACATGTGACCATTTGTAGCTTTTGTGGATTGGTTTCCGCATTGGATGATTTTTCTTAGGATGATTCCTTTGAATCCAATTGTTTCCAGTCTTTTTCCCAGGTTTTTGGGGAGTGTTATTATTATTATTATTATTATTATTATTATTATTATTATTATTATTATTATTATTGAGCTGGCATACACATTTATAAATGTATACAGACATGTATATACTGAAAACACTTCTGACTTTTCTATATACACACATATATTTCCTCTCGTGCGCGTGATATTCCACTCCTCTCTCTCTCTATACATATATATATATATACATATATATGTATATCTTAATTAAACAATATTTGCGAGAGTTCCCTCCATGAGCAGATCGAACACTTCCGAAGACTTACTATATTCATAAATAAAATATAGGCTTTTCTCTCACATTTATGACTGTCAGCGTGGCCGAATGGTTAAGAATGTTGGACAGAGTTATTCGTCTCCACTGTAAAAATTATTCGACCGGTGGTACAGTTATATAAGTTACAATGATGATTGTTAGTGAACATGAATAATGTATGTCTGTAATAAATATTTTTTTATAAATATAAGACATATTTTAAGATTTTGAAGATATTGTATTATTACAACTTTTATTTCCATCACTCATATTCTGAATGTAATGCTCTATCCAATAGATTGAGCTTTCTATTATCACGATAGATTATTATATAAGGATAAATAATTTATCTTTAAATTCTTATTCAACGTTATATATATATATATATATATATATATATATATATATATATATATATATATCCCATGGTGCATACTGACGTATCGACACAGCAATCGTCGGTACTCTCTGTAAGAGTACTGCTAAGTTGCTACAAGGTTTGCTCGAAGACTAGTTGCTGATGTTTTACCCATTGGGTGTTTATATTTCTACATATCTGTATTTGTATTTGAGCGTAGGCAACGTTTCAGCTCTCCACTGCAAGAGCTAAATCATCGTGATTGCGTAGTGAAAGTGCATTCACGTGGGAAGTCAGATGGTCGTCCTCCACATGTGCTACGTTTTAATGCTTTATGTCTTCTTGTTTCCTAAAGTGCTATGAAGAAACGAAATGAGGTATCTTATATTTCCTCGTGCTTGCTCACGTTGTTCGATAATAGTAGTAGTAGCAGTAGTAGTAATAGTAATAATAATAATAGTAGTAGTAGCAGTAGTAATAGTAGTAGTAGTCCAGACCCTGAAATAGTGCTCGTAGGACAAGTGTTTATCGCCAATCTCGCATTATTCAGCAGGACGTGTGGTCCGAACCATTCCTGTGACAGGACGTTAGTCTATCGCGAGTTGTATTTCCCAATTAGCCTAGTATTAATTCATACACTTGGGATGAGTGTATTTCTTAGACCATCTGGTATTCTCAAGTAGTCATCCATTCAATTATTGGCCAGACTGCACCTAGTTAAACTTCGGTAATCAGATAACTTTTGCGCCAACGTGATTTAGCTAGGATTTAGACGTTGTTAGATTCACTAGTGGACAAATGATTGTCAGGACTCGGCATCAACAAATTCATTGAAAATTTTATAAAAATGAGTGATTTTCCGATATGTTATCTACCAAATGGTTTCTAATCCAATATGTCATCTATCGAGTTGTTAGATGAGTTAGAGTTAGGGTTAGTGTAAATTAGGTTTGGGTTTTTCTCAGTAGATTACATATTGCATTAGAAATCGTTCGGTAGATCCCGTATTAGAAGAGCATAAACATGCATAGTTAGAGAGAGAGAGAGAGAGAGAGAGAGAGAGAGAGAGAGAGAGAGAGAGAGAGAGAGATAAAGCGAGACGGGGAGAAATCGAGTTATTTTACAACAATCAAAAACTGATCATAGGACTGTGTTAAAAAAATTAGGAACACTAGTTTTACTGATGAAGAATAATTATTTGAACACACATGGGCGTCGTCCTATATAAACGCAAGATATAAACAAACGTGAAAACTGAAATGAAACAAAGATAAACTTCAATAAGCATTTCTAAAAAAAACAATAATCATTTGAGTTAATTCGGATTAATTAAAAGGGGATGTGTGTGCTAAACCTCGTTTTGCTTCAGCTTTTAGCCCGGACGCAAATATTACGTTAGTGCCAGTTTTAAAAAAAACGGTGTTGAGTTCCTATTTATAATTAGTAGGGAAAAAGAGCGTAACTGCAGTTGAGAGTACATTTCGTAGATTAATACCGACCGAACAAACTAAGGGGAATAACTCGACAACATTTACAAGAGTATCAAAACTCTGCGTTTTTAGATTAAAATGCTATTTCATACTAAACCGTGTCCGAAGTACGGATCGCCCGACAGAGACTTTTACAAAAATGCGGTGAAGCATCTAAACAGCAAATAATCTGTAAACGAAGAATCAAACAAAATAGTCTTTGAAATGATCAATGTTGCTCGACACGAGAATGTTTTAACAATTTGAATAAACGCCAGAAAGCTAATTGCAATAAAAGGAACGTACTCCTAACTATGAAACATCAATCAAGATGTCAGCTGGACTCGATTTCTTGGAACCACATTGATGGGATTTTGTAATATATATATATATATATATATATATATATATATATATATATATATAATGAATAGATTTTTGTAGGTACAAAGTTTTAATAAACAGTCAAATGATGTTAGACGCATTGCCATTATTATCTATAGTGAGGACTTTTTTCATGATTTATATTATAAGAGAGAAATAAAGAACCACGAGAAGGGGAACAAAGATGAATCACTTCGTACCTTTCTTTTTTTTTCTCTATGAGGATTTTTTTTTTAAACGAGTATTGTGAAAAAAAGGAGGTAAAAAAAAAAAAAATTACCGAGACGTCTTTCAATCGACACTTTTCAAGGTAATCGTCGACTACGAGAGGGGAAACACGATTAAAACGTGGTCAAAAGACCATAAATAATTATCAAGGGTATAAAAAAACTTTTTTTAAATTATAAAAAAGATATATATATGTATATGTATATACATATAACATAGATCTTGTGTGAACTTTATTACATGATCATTTATTTGCGCTCTAAGAGTTTAGCATAACAACTGTTTGTGTACGACTGTGTCTTAGACGAGCACCGATATTAATAAATATATATATATATATATATATATATATATATATATATATATATATATATTAATATTGGTTCTCCTCATCAGTACAGGGTTTAAACACCAATTCAAAATCAAACAGACAGCATCAAGGCTATAAATGCGAAAGTTTTTTCCCGTCTATCCTAACTATATCAATATAAATATTATTTTATTCAATGATACAACATAAGATATGTTAATACCGTATATATAGTAGACTTGAAACCCCCCGACAAACACCGTTTGGTATTGTTAATTTGCATATTAATTTTCGTTGTGAGCTGGAAGGGCCGAAATAATTTAGAAAACAGGGTGGCATATTTACTTGACTTTACTTACAGACGTACAGAATAGTATGTTACAGAAAGCCTGCGTCCGATACTGTGGCTATGACTGCCACTAATAACTGCCGCGATACTTAGTTGTAACTCTATTTATAATGTGCGGAAAAGTCCATCTATTTCCGGAATAGGGTAGGTAAACGTCACACCATAACAATTCCTGTTTTTAACTTGCCCTATATGCAGTCAATACCCTTTCCTCTTCGGGTTGACTTCTATGAAGTCTGTATATTTTGGTTTCCTTTTAGATGTTCGCTATTCAGAAACTACTTGCGGGATTGGCAATTCAAACGTGTAAAACACGATGCCCATCAATTCTACTTCTGTAGTAGTTTTCTCTACAGGATCCGAATATCTTTTTCACATTTTATTCAAATGTCTATTGTGGGTAAATGTTGACCGCTTCTCCATGTAGAGTATATTCCAAATTTTTTATCCACAATTCCGGTTTCACAAAATGATTTGATTGTTGTTTAAAACGTCCTTTTGCGACATTTATTTTATGATCTGGTTTCTTATGAGTTAGTAGCAGTCTGTTGAAAATCGTTTTGATCTCTCTTGCGAACATAGCTTCCGCAGGTGACATGCAAGCTGAAACGTTATTATTCAAGGTGATCCTACCCACTCGTTGAACATCCATAAAAGTATCCCTCGCCTTTTTTAGCACACTTTTAAAAGTATCGACAACTGGTTCAGCTTGACAATTACTTCTCGCATGATACGGCGCGATATGTATCACTATAAATGTCTGATAAAACACTTTGAATTCACTGGACTTGAATTGATTACCGTTATCCGCTAAAACACAATCAACAAGTGCGAAACGTGCGAACAATTGATGCAAAACCCAATTGCTGTTTATGTCGTTGTAGTTTTACACTTGAGTATCTCTGGCCATTTAGTAAAACTATTAACTACTACCAGATAAGAGAACCCATCAAATGACCCAACACATCCATATGAATTCTAGACAGCGGTCGGTCAGTTTTCGGCCAGGGTTTTAATTTTATGGAAGACGTCTTTTCTGCTAACAAACATCATTTATATGATTTAACTGTATTCTCAATATATCGGCCTATGCTCGTCCAGTAGACATAACTTCGTATTTTTAAATGCTTGGGTAACCGACATGAAACTCTCGTAGAATACGTTTTTTTACAATGCTGCCGGAATGACAACTCGATCACTGACCATTACTACATCATCGCAGATGGAATATACTTCCGTAATATGTCAGTTCTTTTCTATTAAACACGTTTTACATTCGTTAGAAAAGCATAGTTCATAGCATTTGTCTCTTATAAATGTACAAAACGTGTTTTTCACATCAATTTCCGTTTGTAGAGAGGCAATTACCGTGTCCTCAAACAGTTCAAATAATTTTGGTATCAGTCTAGACAGTGTGTAAGCATGACTGATTTTTGAAGATTGGAATACTTCATTTTCTAATTCTAATTTAGGAGGATGGTCCCCATATCTGTTATCTTTTCACAGTATGTGTTGGTAAACCTTTCTTCGACCCTAAGTTGTTGATAAAAGTTTTTGATCGGTTTGTAATAAAAATGGTCTTCCGTGCACGAAATTGTGAAATTTTGTAACCGTAAACATGATACCTAACGCTTCATTATCAATTTGCGAGTAGTCCTTTTTTGCCGGCAAAAGTGTATGAGACGCATGGGCAATAGGTGTCATATATATATATATATATATATATATATATATATATATATATATATATATATATATATATTATAGTGATTTTCTAAATGCTCCGAATTTGGTTAAAAAAACAGTTTTTTTTCAAGCAATTGTTTCTGCCCACTCTCAGAACACACATGTAAATCTTTATAAATTTATCAACTATATTTGTCAAGTATATATATATATATATATATATATATATATATATATATATATATATATATAGTAAGCAATGAAAATATATATGGCACTCAAGCTTGATTGCCATATATATTTTCATTGCTTACTACCTAGCTCTACTTACGTATCGAGCACTGTTGAAGTAAATACTGAAAACTGACACATAAAAAAATATATCTTCTTATAATATTTTATGTGGATACATGAAGTACTAATATATATATATATATATATATATATATATATATATATATATATATATATATATATATATATATATATATATATGACAATAATAACTTAAATATTAAAGGAAGTAGAAAGTGGACATTTGGTTTACTTTCGGTAGTCTCATAACTTTTGCTTCTCTTATTTTGTCCTTTAGTCCTCACATTATATTAGTGATGTTTCTGACAAAGGGGAAGAATTGCTGTTTTCTGGGTCGGAATCTATCCATCTAACACTTATGGTTTGCTTTTTACCTTGAAGTATTTTTTAGCTCCTTACATCAAGTTGATTCATGCATTGTCTTGAGCGATTTTAATTAAAACAAAATTATCTTATTTATCTATAACCAGGATGTTTGGTGTTTTCAAGACTCATTAGTATAGATTTAAATAACTGGCACACCTAGCAACGGGCATGAACCAACAACTCAGGTTGCCCGACGAGGGCATTTTCACAATAACAATCACATATTAATTTATTAATCTATAGACAGGCATGTTTCGCCTTTCAAGACTCATCAGTATAGATTTAAATTAAGTTAAATTATTCGTGAGAATATAATAGATATTTCTACGTT